>JARGYF010000142.1:0-178118 GCA_029203975.1 Mycena vitilis
TTGCCTGATTCTGTAGTACACTGCCTCGATGTCCAATGAAAGCCCCTGAGCCAACACTTTGGTTATTTTCAACTTTGGAGGAGTCAACTAAGTGCAACCTGAATCTTGAAAATAGGACCCAGTTTGAATTGCAACCCGTACAACAGCCCTGAACCAGTATGATCCGTTCTGGCTGAGTGACTGCGGGTGAGCGTATTAAGGCTCCCTTGTAGTCTGACTCAAAGCTCATGTGTGTGCTTTAGATGCGCGTTCACATATTGATAAAACGCGAAAAACCAGGGAAACAGGGTATAACCCGAAACCCGGCTTATCATCGCCTTGCCCTTTCCCTTCCCTTTTGCAACAGGTTCATCGACATCGACGTCTTCGTTGACACGCTTAGCAGTCGCCTCCCCCTTGGCCTTTGAACTCGGGAGCGGATCGGGATCAGCGTCGTCGTAGGGCGGGTCCCATGCAGGAGACAATTCGCGGTTCCTGCTAGGCCCAGCGCCTCGCGTAGATCTCAGACGGACAGTGAGCAAACGTCGTCGATGGAAACGCGCAACATACTGTTTACGGCGCTCGTCAGATCGAGACTCCATCCTAGAAGCCTTCAGACCCCCGCTGAAGCTCCAGGGCGTCAAAGTCCACACGGGGCAGAGATGATTCTCTATGAGCGCGATTGGAAGCAGGAGGGTCGTGAGCCTGTGGCTCTGCGGGAGGAGCTTGAGCGGCAAGGTAGCTGTTCATGAATGTGGTCATAAACCTGCAGAATGTGAGCGTTATCAATCAAGGTATTTAATTAGCTGACGTACTGCATCATGTCGGCCTGCGATCCAAATCCGCTGAGAGAGTATTATAAACGCAGCATATAAGCGCAGTAAAATAGACTTGCCCTCCCGACGCCCTAACAGGTTCTGGTAGCGACTGTTCACTGACTTCAATCACAGAAGCCCGAGCGGTTTTGGGTTTTTTGGGAGAGGTTGTAGCATTTGACGTCTGAGAAGACGCTGCCCGTTTGGCGGTCGCGCTGAAAATAAATAAAATCAGCTTACTGGCACAACACACGACAGGACAAAGCAAGGCTAACCTGCGAGTGACGAGTGAAGGAGGGAGAGTACTGGCCGACGTGAAATCATGGAATATGAGGATCGATTGCGAAGACCACCCACCTAGGTTTAACGCCTGCTGGTTTCCTGAAAACGCTTTTAACATTTCAGACCTACTTCAAGCAAATAGAGAACGAATATACCTGTCGTCTACGTCCATAGCTGTTAGGTCCCTATAGGCAGTGTCAGTAAGACAGGCGATTAAACAGTACACATACTCTTCCGAGCTGGACGATATATCTATAACTGGATCGGGTTTCTTCCTGATAAAATTCAGAATGAGTATGATATGCCCGAGTACGAGCAGGACGACCAACTTGGTAAGGCGGCTCTTGTTCGGAGGTGTACGAGGGGCAGGAAATAAACTCGCAGGCAACCTGTAAGGTCCATGAGCGAGTTAAGTAAGATAAAGGTATTGAACGTACGACGACTCCGAATCATCTGATTGCGCATCGAACGGGTCCCTGAGCAAGGAATGAGCTGCATAATATTTAGGACGTAGGCGAGTACGAGCCCGTCGTTGATAAACTCCTCCTCGTAACTGCACAATAAATAAATCGAACAAAACGAAGGGGAGTTACTCACTGGTCCAAGTCCTGATCTGAACCGTACTGGCCAAGGTCGTCGGTGTTTCCGCTGAGCAAGGATATAAAGGTCAGGCGACACAGGGATGAAATATGGCGCAGAGGAAAGATATGTACGTTGGATCAACTAGTACGCCATCGCCACTGGCGTTACTGTAAGCCCGGTTAAAAACAAAAGAGTGTAACGCAAACCTTTCTTCTGCTTCGTCGTCGATCATTGATTTAGACTTGATGCTTTTACGGCTGGCCGCCGGGGCCTTTCTGCTGGTGGTAATCAGTGAAGGCGAATAGTAAAGTAAACGAGGCAACGGACTGAGGAGATTTCTTTGGAGACCTGTTGGGCATTAATAAACGCAAGTCGCACGTAAAGAAGCATGAGGATTCTCACTTGGGACCGCCACCCATGGTGCGGTAAGTTTAACGTTGAACCGGATATATGATGCAAGGGCGCGATGGAGAGCTGGGAGGGGACGGCGAAGATGTACCAACTGGGTGGGTCGTACTTATACGGCGTTCGGAGTTACTGCTTCGTCAGCAAAAACGATCCGGTGGTAAGCCCATAAAAGGAAAAGGATAAGGGAACATGCGGGTCTCACCCCAAAAAAATGAAAATAAAAAGAAGGAGATAGCGCCCGCGGTGAAGGCGCATCTCTACAATCCAACAAGTGTTCAGGGTGAAGAACGCGACTCAACGAGGCGATCCGCGATCAGATAGAAGTCTCAGACTGTGGGCCGACGTTAATCGCCGTTGGGAAAGAACACGAGGAGCCAGAACAGGATGTGCGCACCTCGGTGGTATCGGCAACAGTTTGAACGATATTGATCAAACGGTATAGGGGCTTCGGGAAAGCGGGCAGCAACGATTTTGATGCAACACGTGGGTTGCAAATAAATCCGAAAGCGGTACGAGATCTGGAAAGAGATTGCCAAGTAGTACGTGCTCGAAAACAAGGAGAGAACGGGCCGTGCACCTTCGTACCAAGGCGACAACCGCTCAGAGGAATTGTGATCGTCCTTGTACAAACGCGCCCATTAACCTAGGACTTTACATTCGCCATGGACAAATTCTACGACGTAGCTGGAGCAGGCGAGTTTATGTCTCGCCATTAAAATGCACATTCTAAGGCTTGCGCAGGAAAAATGCTGGAGTCCATAAGCGCGGACAGGCGAGATGCTCTTGCAGTGGCAGACAACGTCGCAATGAAGCATTTGTCGGACCTAGAGGTTTGCGTCAACTTCTGGCGGCAGTATTTCAATTGCCTAAACTTACGCAGGCGGACGACATGGATATTGTGGCAACAGGCAACAAGAAAAACTGGAGGTTATGCGTACGAGACGAAGAAGACGGCCAAGTTTCGGACGAAGTTATATTCAGAGCACAGGGCATAGTGCTGAAGAACAATCTGACCCCTAAGAATACCGTGTCGTGAGTTCATAGCGCATGCCATCGTTCTTAACGCTCACGAGCATACACGGCGTATATCCAGTTGCCCCGCCCGCAAGGTGCCCTTCATATGCCAGCACATCGAAGTATGCGGGCTCGACTCTCCCACCTTCAGGGAGGCTATCGCAAAGACGGAGGAGGTAAACGAGCGTTTCCACGAGCATTTCTCCAGCGTCACGGTGGTGGATCTGGTACGCCCAGCGTCATCATTGGGCCCGGTTATTGCGGCGAGCAACAGGCTCTTCACGATTAAGACCGACGCTCCTACCAAACAAGACACCGACTTCGTGGATGGATTAGATCCCACTGGAGCGCTTGAGAAACTGAAGCACAGAGAACTTATTCACGCGCCGGATAATATGGTCCATTACTTCAGATTCGTGGCCGTCGGCGCAGACAGGTCAGAGCATCGATCCTCATCCCATCCCGTTCCAGATACACGTACTGACCAGGCGTCCTAAAACAGCGGCAAAGTCAAATACGAAAAAACCGTACCAGGCACTTTCAAAGCCGGTGATATCGTAGAGATACAGATGTCGTTCGTGGCTATCCAGGCAGCAAATAGCGAGATAAAGGTGACCGCCAGATTGCAGGCGGTGACACTATTGGACGCATCGTTCACGAAGGTAAGTCAGCGATACGGGCCAGACATAACCACTAACGCTCTCAAAGGCTGCCACCATAGCAAGAAACCGAGCGCGAATAGAGACAAAGCCTCAGCAGGCAGTACGTCGCAAGATTGGATACTTCCACGAGGACCAGGAGGAGCCGGAGCGGGCGGCCAAGAAGAGGAACGTAGAACACAAAGGGTAGATATTCACTACATACGCATCCGCTTTGGCCAGGCATGAAAAGTGAGCGACAAGTGCGAAAGCGACGAGGAGCGAGTTTAGACCAACTGCTTCATAAACACGTCAATTGATCGGCCAGGGCTAGAGCGATCACGTGAGCAGTCACCATCCAGATTGCAATGCAACAGAAGACAACAACGCGCGTCGCGAAAATTACTGGTCAAGCCGTAAGCAACGCATTGGATAAATAAAGGGTTTTACATTGCGTACGAAAGGAATGACAAGAAATGGAGACTAAATAGCTACACTATACACCGCTAGATATCAGACAAATTAAGAGTAATACCAGGCGCGTGAGTGAAGAACCATTCTCTATGCCCGACGTCGACAAGGAGAGGATTCAAGTAAGCTGTAAGTATATGCAGCTCTTGATGGGCAGCTGTTCGACGGCGGTGAACGAGCTCTATCAGCTTCGGCATGGGTATATATGGCACGAGAAGGTGAGTTAGCGCCGGGCATGACCGCCATCTAGTTGCCGCGCTGGGATAAGTAGCGGATGACGCGGATAGGAACGACTTGAAGGCCGCGTAAGACGCAGCACGCAGATCCACCACCGTCGCTCGATGCAAGAGCGAGAAGATGTGCCGGAATCTACCAGAAACAAAGCAACGCTTGCTGGTTATAAACCGGAAAGTCCGCGTGCGAACGGCGAAAACGGCTAGAGAGGAGGAGAAGCAGGACACGTCTCCAAGGGTATCGCATCGAAATACGAGGGTGTGGAACCGAGGAAGATTCAGACGCATCAACGCGGAGCCCATCGACCGGCGACCGCTGAACCTAACGTCCAGGGTGGTGAGGTTCGGCAGCGGGATGGACCCGACTACATAGCTAGGAACATCCTCGAACTCTATGCCATGGAGGACGAGGGTGTCGAGAAGAGCGGACGCGCCGAGCAGGGTGCCGAAACGTTCCCATGAAAGGGCCAAGTTGATAGGCTGTCGGACAGCGGCCGAGCAGGTATCGGAGGACATGTGCGACGCTAGCGTGATTGGCAGACGCACCGCGGAAATGGTGAACGTTGAGAACGGGGGAAAAGCAGGGCTGTCGCGGCCGTCGAAGATGAAGTCGGAAATGAAGGGGGGGATGACGCCCACCGCGAACGGGTCGGGGTAAACCAGTTCGAACGCGCGTAAACATTGGGTGGGAATGGGCGTAAGGAACTGGAGCATAAGTTCCAGCGTTACAAGAGACGCGGCCTCCACCGTCAGCTCGCGGCACCCTCGGAGCATGGTATAGAGCACGATTGTTGCGCGCGACATGAACAGCTCTACCACAGACTCCCATTCGGAATCGGTTTCGTCCGGAATGCCAGACGATGCAGATATGCGGATTGTGATATCTAAAGGCAGGTTGTGCGACCTAAGGCGAACGATCTGGAGCAAGGCTGGCGGAGTGCGGGGAGAAAAGGCGAAACGATTCCAGAAAAGAGCGTGGAGATCTACAGCGAGCCGCATAACGGGAGACAAGAGGCGGAGGGTGCTTCTGACTTTAACGTAGTTGGACAAAGGGGATCGCTGCACGTCGTTACAGACGATATCAACGATGCGCTGGTAAACGGGAAACAGAGGATCCATTTTCAACGCGCTGCGAGCAATGATTAAACCAAAATCAGTCCGAGGGGTACAAGGAGTAGGACGTGGACTCACTCTACAGAGGAAGCCATGAGATGGACGAAGAGAAGGGGAGAAGGTAAAAAACGTCGAGGGGCAAGTGACGACGCAGTGTGACGACCCGGTCGGACCGCTCGTCCCGCAGTTTGATCAACCCCTGTGCGGGCCAAGATACGCGATCGCATGTATTCCCGAATCAAAGGTCACTCATTGATTGAATTGGGATTCCACGCTTCTACAAGCAGGTGACCAACAAACCAACGCGAGGTGATCGAGCGATAAATGACGGAATTCCGGGAGTACACCCTCTCCATATTCAAAAAGTAATCCGGATACAGTAGGTGCGCCCATCCAATCGGCAAATTCATAGGCCGCCCGATATGTGCGACGCAACCCGCAACAGCCGGGACCAGTGGTAAAGATGTGTCGCTATACAGCCGCACATGGTCCAAAAGAGCTGGAGAAAGAGGGTCCTTCGGAAAATCGGGAGATGCAACAATGCGGAACGGAGCATGTACCGGACATTGCTGAGCGCTAGGACAACAGCTAAATGGGGAGAAGCGGTTCAACCCTTCGCCGGCCCATGGACACAGCCAAACGGGAGGCAAGAACCGCAACGTTCAGATATGAATGTCAAAAGGGAGGTTAAATTGCAGGCCAACGGTGTGGGAGGTATATATTCCACGGTACAACCGGGACAACCAGCGTTGAAATTACAGCTACGCCACTTAAGAGGCTTCTACAACTGATTAACAGCCGCAATACGACGGAGAGCAGCAAGCAGTAAATCGTTACACTCATCAACTAAATAAGGAGGATAAGTTAAAGATGCATACTGGCAAGAAGCAAGACGAACCTTTCCCGGTCGAAACGCAAAGATCAAATTTGGTAATATACTCCCATTTCAGAGCGGTGGCCAGAGAGCGAGACTGGGCGTCACGGATGGACGAGAAAAGTGCAGGGGGGTAGAGGGAGAACAACGAGGGGAGGTCAGCACACTCCACGGTATAGCAGTTATCGGTCATGATAATAGCGCGAACGACATCCGAACGCCGAGGTCCCCGGTTGAAATCGTTGATCAGGCGCTGACGTTTGCCCACGACCGGGAACCTCCCAATTTCATCCACTATGTCCTTGTTACTGCGCATGCCAGCCTGAACGACCTAGGACGTGTAAAATAAGCACAGCGAATAGATGGTAGAGGGAAATAATGAAAAGACTGACGTCGTACATGCTTTTAGTGGAAATCCCGCCGTCGGACGTACTGCGCTGACTCATGAGCAAGACGAAACTGGTGAAAGGGACAATAGGAATGAACAGGTGTATATTGGAATTCAACCAATGGGCGCACCAGTTGAACGAAAGGTAATCTGAATGCTGGTGCGCGAGGTCGGCGCTATACACCGCCCAACGAAGGGAGGAAAGCCTCCAGTAGTCCAACCACTTGAGGAACTGTCGGACTTCCGCTGGCATGTGCATGCCGCTGTAACTGTCGAAAAGAGTGTCTCGATCCACGCAGAATCTCCGATGCTCAGGCCAATCTGCGGCTTGACACGCAGACGAACAGTAGCGAGCAACTCGGCACTTGGAGCACTGCCGCAGAACGGGATCGCCAGTAGCATCGCAGCTGAAGCAGTTGTTTCTCGAGCCAACAGGAAAAACAACGGCGTCCATGAGAAAGGGAGGACAGGCAAAACAATTACATCGCCACGAAGGTACGGGTCTATAAGCAAGCGCTGGGTAACATCAATGATGCCATCAAAGAAGCAAAACTCAACGATCCAAGCGGGAAAGTCCGACAGATGGAACCAACGTCCACGGTGCTCAAAATCGCGCGGAAGCATGTTCTATAAATTTGGGATAGTACACAGGCGCAAGGGAGTGGCTAATTAAGATGATACCAATATTTTTTCCAGACGGGTTCGAGGTCGAAATATCCGACCCGCTCCCGTATCCATTCCAATTGCGCGTTGTCCATCGAGGGCCCGTACATGTAACGTACCGACAAGGTGTCCAGGAAAGATGCCTCGGAAGCACGGGACACTATGAATTTTTTAAGATCAGTGAATTGCATGTCCGCCAATACAAGCGAGCGCAAGACCGGGAAGATTGCGGACCCTGCAGATGTGAGGGCCCCGAAAAACACCACGGACGACAGAGACATGTCGCAGTGTAAAACGTCGGGCATAAGACCGAACAGATCGACGATGGAGCGCCGCACACAATGATCTCCATCCACCACAAGATACTCCACCCGTCTCAACAAGGAAGCGCATCCGAGTAAAACGGCCATGTCAGGCCCGCCATCAATGAAGACGTGCAGATCCCGGAGTTTCGGCGCGGTGAATAAAGACACCAGGCGACCGACTGACGCGTTGCAAGCCATACGAAGATGCAAATCCTCCAAACGGGGCAGGGACAACCCGCTTAATGGGGCTTGGGAGGGTTCGCAACAAATGCCGCTAAGGGACAGCCTTCGAACGAAGGCAGCCGATTGGAGCACGCTGTGCAATTGAACGAGGGTGGGAGCGACAGAATTGGAGAAATATTGCAAAATGAGGGTGGTGACGTTGGCGTAGTACATTTGATGGGTCCAAGTCAAGACAAGACCAGACAACCGTATGAAAGACGGCCCGAGCCCGATAGGAACAAACGCGGATGCGTGCGTTACCGAGATGGCGTGATAGTTGGGCTGATAAGAGTTGGACATGGCGGCCAAAGAATTTATAGGCTCGCTGATCAGCGCCAAGTAATGCAGACGGGGCATGGGAATGGACGACATCAGACCGGTCAGTCTTGTGAGTGGAATGACATCCGCAGCCTCTATCACAAGACGGCGGCATGCTGGTAGGAAGGATAAAAGAGCGTCGATGGTTTCGTCGGTCGTCAACTGGTCCACGGAGGCGGAGGTCCACAATATATATCTGTCCAACTCGACTATCAAGTCCAAAGAATGGCCATGAAAGCGGGAAGTCCATAGCTCGAAGGTCGATCGAAGGCGGAGGGGGCGGAACACGTAAGAGGACCAGAAGGAACCACATGATATGATCGCGACGCGCCACCGACGGCACACCAAACAAAACACGCCTCTGTTATCCAAGAAACGACCGCGGGAACCGAAGTATACGCCGCACCCGAGAAGGAGCACGTCGACTAACAGCTCTGCCACGAGGGCAGATATCGGACTGAAGTATGAATTCAGCGAGGATAAAAGGCGAAGTCGAACAACAAACGATAGAGTGGGGTCACTCAACTCCGCGTGATAAAACTTGTTGGACTTGTGCACAATGATAGGCGCGGCAGCCAGAGTCACGAGCGACATGGTGAAGGTGGTCTGGAAACAGGTTTCGAAGTTGACTTGGTATTTATAGGCAGAAAAAATTAATTCGACGGATTGGCCGGGACGAAAGCGTTAGCTACACTGCCTCATAACGCAGCCGGGATATCTGATGAACCCTAAGCCAGCCGTCCATCTCCGTACGGTCGTTTCCGGGGAAGGAATCCAATGTAAGCGATTCCAACTGATCGTAACCGGCTAAACGCCTGATCGTCAACAAGCGTTTAAGCTGCTCCAGCCCAACCATATTGAAATCGAGATGCTCCAGATTGGGGCAGGCATGCCAGTTAACGCTCCCGAACGAACCGAACGCGTCTACAATGATGGACGAAGCCTGGAAGAACACCGTGACCCATTCAACGGAGGCATCGCGAAGGTCGACGCGCCGAACGCGATGGAGGAGGGAGAAGAGCGTATGGAACTCAGACGATGCGCTAGCTCTTGTCGCGGCATGGTCAGAATTAGGCGTAACAATCTTCAGAGTGGGCACCAACGACAAGAAAACACCGCAGGCGGAAAGACAAGCACAGTCCGCGGGGCTTCCGAGGTGCGCGATGAGGGCATCCAGATTGGGGAGGTTAAGGCAGGCCACCATGCGCGCCATAGTGAAATCACCCGAGAAGGCGAGGGAAAGGACAGTAAGGCTGAATATAGGGGGTGACGAACGAACAAATATCGGGGAGTCCACAAAGGTGACGCGCTGCAAGTCCAACCGGGAACACGTCTCTGAGGACGCCACGGCCGAAACGAACTCAGACCACTCCAAATCGTCGCCATGCGCCTGGTACATGGTACAAGATGTGGAGGCCGTGTAGACGAGGGAGCAGTGGGAAGAACACTTCTCTGTCGGACGTATGGTGAGCTGACGGTAGCTGGGTACGATGGGGCCAAAAGGAGCGTCCGTCTCGAAGCCGCCAAAGGTTGAGAGGCCGCTCGAGAATTGCCCCAACGCAGGGATTTGGAACGAAACGGCCAGGTAATGGAGCACGCAAGGGGGTGCGCTGATAACGAGGCGAAGCAGGCTTTCAACCATGAACCGCGAGTGACCGTCCACGGTGATTCCTGCGCAGCGAGAGACGACGCCTCTGACAACAACGGCTGCAGCCGACACATAAGAGGGGGACGGACTGCCATGGTCCAGCCAATGCACTCCGGGAGGAGTCGAACGAGGGGGGATACTGATCGTGAGATAAATTGGGAGGTCACCCGCCGCTGCGACGGCATCAGGAAAGGTTTCGAGGGACGACGGGGTAAGGAGTATGTGATCCCAGTACTTCGGACGGCGGTCGACGTATAACGAGTGATATCGAGACACAAGCTTGACGGTAGTGCGTCGGACAAGGAAGTTCGCGATGTCGTCCCAACCTTCATGCTCAACGCTGGCGTCGAACACAAGATCTACCAACTCCAAAGGCAGCGTAACCTGTAGAGGGTGATCAGTGAAGCTGCGGACAGGCTCAACGAAATGTACCTACAGCGGGAAAGGCGATCGCAGGCAAGGCGGACAGCACGGCATCCGGCGACGTCGTAGGAGGGGCACATATGCACCACAAAGAAGCAGGCTGAAAAGCAAATCAGATAAAGTCAAACATGCGAGCAATATAAAGACCTACAGGGTCAAAGTCCATTGCGCTGCGTGGTGAGAGCAGACCAGAGGGCAAGACAGGCTCGGGGAAAGTGAACAAAAGACAGAGCGACATGGGGTCCGGACTCGGAGCGAAAGAAGGCCGCGAGCAAACAAATGCCGCTACAACGTTTCAGTGATTACAACACCCGATATCAGGGTGGACCAGTGAGCGCACCGGCACGGTTATGACCGGTCGCAGTGTTGCGCAGATGCGCGATAGCGGGCATATTGTCCGAATATTGCATCCGAAATGTCCTTGGCGCAACCATCTCATATGGAGCGGTAATCACGCAAAAAACAAAACGGTACCAAGTCAGAGGGGATAAGTACACTGCTGTACTAAGCATATCATACGGACTATGTAGTAAGTATACAGGTGGGAACGGCATGCAAGATGAAGTCAACCAATATGTGATAACGAGACGGCCGTGCAAACTTCAAAACAAGCAGGCCTTTGCTAGTATAATCAGACGGCAGAACGTAAATGGCTACTGCGGCCAACAAACCAGCCGGGTTCTCGTGGCCCACGCAGAGAGTGTGCAGAGGAAGCAGAGGAAGCGGGACAGACGATTTAAATCGCGCGGCAGACCACACCAAGAAATCGCAAAATGCAGATCCACAGGATCTAGACACGTCCAATTTGACGATCGATGGCATGCGGTCAAGTAAGAGCGCAAAACCGAAAGAATCATGGCAATCGCCCCTGAGCTCGAATTCTTCTAACCCGGATAGAAATGCGCATAATAAGAGGGGTGTGAAATCGGACCATATGGAGCGGCGAGCAACAAGTACGCGAAGCCCAGGAAAGGACAAACAGGACATCAAGTCCAGGATGTGCGGATCCGAAGCGCCGGTAGGGATGGTGATGTCGAAGGAGATCAAAGATTGGGACGTCAAAACGCTGCGAGGCGGAATAACGAATGGCGCTGTGGTCCCTATTCGCAAAAAATGCAAGTTTGCGGCACGATCAAAAAGACATTCCAAAACGGAAAAGTCCACTCGGCACTCCGACTCCATTTCGCATAGGTCCACCTGGACCAAGCTGACGAACATTCCAGGATATGACCAATCGAGCGAAGAGCCGAGGAGCGACAAGGAGGTTAACGAGCTAAGGTGATTGGAAAACCACGGAGCCGATGGGAATGGAAAGCGATAGGCGTCCTCGCACGGTATGTCGAAGTCGCTGTATCCGTGCATATAGTGATAGAGTAGATTGAGTGACCGCAGATATGGAGCATTGATAGAGGCGCAAAAGGCTCTGACATATTGGAAAATGGACGGATGCTCGGTGGACAGGCTGAACGATTCCCATCTAGCAGAGAGAGGCGCAAGAACGGTCAAAGTGTCCTGTAGCTTGTGATAAAGCACATAAGTGGGGTCGGAGCAACGCCGAGTTGTTAACTCTCCGAAAGTTAGTTTAATGCGGATTCGAGCGCGCGGCGGTATGCGGTCAAGCGCAAACTGCAAAGACCGCAGATAAACCCGATCGTCCAGATGTAGATCGGTCCAGAAGGTGCAGTCGGTGTGAACGAGAGTCTGAATGAGAGCGTGAACACATAGGGCAGGCTACAACAAGCAGCTGACCCTTGCAGAACGAGACAATTCACACAACTCTGCCCTCCCTTGCGCATGTAAATGCCCATTTTCCATTGGGTCCACCAAAGCCATGTGAAAAATTTTAGACCATATCTCGGCGGGGGCCAGGCGTAATAGGTCGACCATCTGGGTGAGCAGAATGCGACACTTAGTTCGTAAAAGAACAGAAAGGGCAAGAACAAGCTCACAGTGTAGTCGTGATCCACATGAACCGGACGCATTAAAGGAGAACGATGCTCGTCCCAGCGCGAAGGAACCGCAAAGCAGAGCAGCTAAGCAGCAAAGGAAATGGAGCTAAAAAAAACGGAACACGAATCACGTACTCCATTTCGACATCTAAGGGAGGTGAACAGTATTGGCAAGTTACCGATAAGCCGTCAGAACAAAAACCAGACAGCAAGGGGCTAAACCGGGGGAATCAAAATGGAGCCCATGACTACAAGCGCGCTGCACGACAGCAGACACAATCTCATCCGGCTAGTAGGACAACCATGTGAGATCAGTGCACGAACATCCCCGAGAGGCAACAGGAGCGACACGGAAGCGGAGAGCGAAGCAATTAATATTATCACCTTAACAGGGAGGAAGAAGCGCGGCACGATATCATCGATTAGTAATATATCCGCTGTGAATATAAAAGCAACGAGATACAACGACAACAAAGCATCCAGCTACCACAAAGAAGTCAAGATGAAGAGAGAACTGGAAGTGAGCGCTCGCACCTCTACCCTAATGTCCAATACACCAATCTGCGCTCATAGCACGACGAAGGCTCTGTCCAAGGGAAACGATCGAAGCCAGACGGAACGGCTGGAACAGTAATGTCGACGGTAAGCGATGAGTCCCATGGTTAAAACACCGATACCTAATAATTGGTTGCGATCCGAGAAGGACGCCGGCGAGGTGCGTGAACATAACGCCAACAGTCGAAGCCGCATATAACTATTCCGAAGGGCCAGTTGGTATCACCTAATCAGGAGGAAAAGGCCGTAACGTTGGTGAGGGTATCGGATGATCGCTACACGACTTTGCTTACCGAACAGCCAAGGAGTATCCAACAACCCACAAGGTCCACTACTTGACAAGCGAGCGAGCTGTCAACGACGTGCTTCGTGCCATTCAAGACGGCGTCATCGGGTTCGACACAGAGTATAAACATCGCGATCCGACTGTCGACGAGGTAGTTATCGAGCATCTGTTCGCCAATGTCCCGGGGAGCAAGCGGTCCGGTTTGCTGGTATGGCAGGTCTTACAAACCAAACACGGGGAGAGGTTCGATATCAAGTGGGATAACATCGGTTTGTGTGTAGTGCAGATTGCGAGGGGGGATGATGTTTGGCTATTGAACATGAACAGAATAAGAGGTGAGTCAGTAGTGGGCATCCGAGAACGTAATCGCACTAACACGGATACAGCACTCCCCCAGGAGCTCGAAAGAGTGCTAGAATCGCACGACATAACCAAGGCCGGGGTCGGCATCGCAGCAGATCTGGGAGTGGTGTGGAACGATTTGGGCTGCAACATCAACAACGCGGTGGACTGCGGCCTCATGGCCAAGCTCAAGGACCCGCACCGATACAAGAACGGGCCATTCGCCAACCTGTCTCTAGAACAGAGCGTGAGCGACGTGCTGGGGTTCGATATAACCAAAGATCTGCAGAAATCCAATTGGAAGGGAGACGCGAATGGAGACATCTCGGAGGAGCAAAGGAAATGTGAGCGAGAACGAAAATTAAATCCAAGGATCGAAAGCAACTTACCCATCGCAAACAGACGCCGCAATAGACGCGCACGCATCGCTGCGACTTTACGAGGAATTAGCCCCGGCACTCGATGACAAGGCTAGGGAAATTAACAAGCCGATTCCCCGGGGATGGTACACCTTCAACGGGAGGTTCGGATACACAATGAGGACAGAAAGCACCATATGGGAAAAAGACGCACTTTGGTCCACGGCTGATTGCACTTGGTTCTTCGGAGGTAAATTCCAGGGGTACTTTCCATAGTTAATCGTACTGCATCCTATTGCACCTAGAGAGAATAAAAAAAGAAGAAGGCACCCGGAAACAGAGTAAAGAGCGGGCAGCGAGCAAGGCGGCGAGAGCCAAGCATACGGCGGTTAGATCCGAAAGATAATCGGCAAATACAAAAACGGAAGCCGCAGCACGGCACGGCATTACACGTACCCGAATACCCGAATATCCGTGGTGATCCGATATTCGAATCTGGGCAAGGCGACTGTCGGGAACGGAAAGGAATAATCAAAGCATCAACAACTGGGTGGTGCAGTAAAAACGACAAACTAGTAATCGAGCACATAGTTAAGTTAAATGGAGGCGTATAAATAACGAGCCGGTTCAGTAATCTACGACGTAATTCAAACCAAAATAACATTCTGCGACCATGGACTGTAGGATAACAGCAGCGCTAACGTCCCTATGTGGCCGAGGAACACGCAGGGTACAGATACGTGAAAACGTATAAGGTGACCCTTCGACGTACAGAGATAAAAAGGACAACAAGGTGGCAAGCGCAACATCCCCTACCGCCAGCTGATTGAGGGGCATGAGGGGTAGACCGGGCACAGATGAGGTACGCATAATGCTCCAATCGCGCAACGCGACAAAAGCGCAGGGCGCATCCGCCAGGTCAAGATCTGTAACGTTTAGCAAAAGGGGAAATAAGGAAAACAACTCTTCCCGATCGTCCCAAAGGCCTTGAAGCGTCAACCGACGGACGGAGAACAGAAATCCATTGCAGCCGCGGACGAACGAGGGGTCAACCCACCGATCGGAACTCAAAACGAGATCCGTCAAGCGGGGGAAACATAGACGCTGCACGAATAGGCGCATACGGCCACTTGAGGCGGAATGGGGGAACCTCAGGAACAGCGACTCGAGGCTGGGACTCGTGATGTATCCCGAGGACGGTATGGTGAAGGAGGGAAGATGAAGAAGGCGCAGAATCGACAAACAGGGGCTATCAGACAGCAAGGTGTGGAATGCGTCCCAGTCGAGGTGATAGCGGACGTCCGAGATAGTAAGCAATACCAGATTAGATCGCGCGGCGATGTCCATCCAATCCAAGGAGGTGCAGATTGATCGAACTGCCGAAGGGCCAGGCGTCGTGCGCTCGAACCAACGAACAGGGTCCACGGATGGCTCTGCAGATGGTCAGTGGGGTTCGGGTACGAAGGAATCGAATATGTCGTCCTCATACTCCAAACACAAGGACCGAAGAGCAGGTGTTGGGAGAGGAGAACATGTAGCGTAAACGTGATGATAAACGGAGGGGAAACAGGTAGAAAGCGTGAAGGATTCCCAGCGACTGGACAATGGGGTCAAGACGCCAAGCAGCGAATCTATCCTGGAAAATATATCGGACGGAGGGGACAACTGCTCGTCCTCGTCCAGCCGATCGAAGGATAGTCGTATATGCACCAAAGAAGAAGGCGATAGATGTCCAACGACCGAGCGTAAACCGTCTACAGTGACGCGGGTGTCGATATTCAAATTGCACCAAAAGGAGGAGTCCAAACGAATCAACGTCTAAAGTGGGAGTCAGACAAAGCGAAAGCACATACAAATAAACGAGGCCCTCACCCTGGCTCCTCTGGATACAGAGTACAAACGAAAACGAGCACAGGCATGCTCGCGAGAGTCAATCATCGCATCCGGGAGAACGTGATGAAATATGGCAGCCCAAAGTTCTTCTGGAACGGGAGTGCCGGTCTTAAGGCCCTACAACCCGCGATTAGAATTTATATGAGTGAGGAACAGAAAGTAACCAACAGCAGAGTCGTCCAAAACGCGCACGACACCGAGGGACATGGTCGTCGTAAGCAAGAGAGTATAGTAAAGATCGCATCAATGAACAGGGGCGGTAGAACGATCCGCATAGTAACATGCGAATTACGGGGATCCGTTATCCGAGGAAACACACACGCTGATTGGCGACAAGAATTGTATTGTCTACGCGACCAAGAGGAAAAGATACATTTACGATACGTCGGGGACCGTGACTAGTTCAGGAACATAGAGACGCAGCACACAGAGCGAGTCGTACACCTGCAAGGAAAGAGGCAGAACGAATTCATGGCGGATCTCGATACTCCATATGCGCATAAATTCAAAATGCTGCCGAGCAGCCACGAAAGTGATGAGCAATTGGAGATCCACATGACCAACGATGAGATGTCGCAGTCGCGGGCAAAGAGCGGGGTCAAGAGCTAGACGTTGGACATAGCCATCTCCAGTGCGCAGAAATCTGACAGTGACAACCTCGAAGAGGGCGAGAAGTAACATATGCACCTGATCGGAAGTGCCGTGATAGCCATAAACCGATACGTCCTCCAAAGAGTACAGAGACATGAGGAGGATGACCGTCGCCCAGTCAGTCGCGCTCAGGTCGTAGAAGCGGAATTGCCGAAGGAGTGGAGCGTCCATGGCCAACAAAACTCGAAAAAACTCTTCGGACGAAGCAGCGCCGATGACGGTCAAGATCCGGAGGTTGGGCATGAAAAAGCGAGGGCTAAGTACAGTTCCTCGGGGGAAAACAGGATCGCCACCCCCGACGACCATTTCTTCAAGACAGACCATTCCAGTCAACGAGCGGACGAAATCTGGAACGAGCGGGCGAAGGGGGAGGGAAAGGTCGCGAATGCAAAGGCACCGCAAACCAGGCAAGTGGGATGCAATAAACGACACCGGCACGCCGACCAAGTGCGCCGTCTCAAACGCCGGAAGATGCGCGCCAAACATGGGACGAGGATTGGTGAGAATGGGGAGGCAGGAATTGACCGCTGCGGGTTCGTCGTCGTCAAAGGGACATCCAAACACAAGATGCTTTAGACTCGGTCCCGGTACTCCGCCCAGTACGTCGAGCACCACATCAAGGAAGACATCCGTGTAAGTCCAGATGCAAACCCGCATCCAACGGTCAACGGAGGGGAGCGCAGCCGTCATGGACCGCCGCGCGAGGTCTGCGCGAAAAGGATAGTCAAATTCATCCGCAACGGACGAATCGCCAGCAGAGCCATCGAAGAGCGTAACCTGGCGGGAGGAACGATCGGAAGGGGACACGCTGCCCGAATAAGACGTGGAGTAATAGGACTCGGACGAAGAGTACTCGACATCCCAATAAACGCGAACGGAGCTGCCGATTGAAGCGCTGTGCTCGGATAGGGGACCGTCCAAGTACTGAGCCGTGTACGCAGAAAGCTCCACAGTAACGTCCATCGACAGGTTTCCCAAAAACTGCAAGTGGAAATCCACCTGAGCGGGCTGAGTCCAGCAATTAATGTGGAGCTTTGTCCAGAACATGGGGTTTTGGCGGATAAGCGCGTTCCAGATGGGTGAAGTGTGTCTTAGCCGCATGCACCGAAGGTTATACACCTCACAGTAGAGCAGAATAGGAACATCCGCGCCAGGAGTACACGCTTCGTCCAAGATGATAGTCGTCAGCTCAACGGGCAGCTTCATCATGCAAGACGTGCGGGGAACAAGGAAGACGTCGTAGGGTCGTGAGCCAGACATTAGGCTAGATGAGGTGAATGAGATGGCACTAGATTATATGACACAGAACGTACCAAGGACAAAGTGAGATGAAGAAATCGTCTGCGAAACTCAATCAACGACCAGCGATCCAGCACTAAAATACGCAAAAGTACTGCATCCGGGACAACACCAATCATGAGCTTCGACAGATTCAGAAGTTAAGTGGAAACTCCGGTTTCACAAAGCTGGGATCGCAACGAGGTTCGGACAACAAGACAAGGCAACACGTGGCGATCAACGAAAATTAGGTCCGGTTCACACGGACGTTGATGGATAAACCGGGCCGATTTTGACGAAAGCTCCAGCCGTAGAAGAAAAAGGATATCAAATAAAACAAGAACACCAAGCCTAAGTGCATACAGTGTTCGAGCCAAGGCCAGTCCTAAAGGCCTGCACGACGAAGCGTCCCCAAGTATATGCAAGTTCAGAACATATGCACAATCAAACGATAAGGTATATGTTTGACGAGCGAGGATCCTGATGCGGAGATCGGAGCAGTTGCGAATCGTGACGACGAGCTTCATCCACTAGAAAAATACAGTTCAATTTAAGGGGACACTGACAAAGGGTTATAGGTATCATGCCAGCGAAAGCCATTAAGTCATCAGTGCTCGCAAGAGAAGGTGCGCAACACACAAAGAGGAAGGCAACGGCCAAGAGAGGAGACCAGAGCACCCGAGCTTTTAGACGCCAATACATTCAATCAAATGGCGGAGTCACATCGGACCGGTGACCCGGTCAGACGCATAAAAAAGAAGGTCCTGAGCGCATATCAAGCGCACCAAAATGTCCACTTCGTCGCGCACGATGTCGGCAGCTGCAAGCAAACCAGAAGAAGAGACGGACGTCACGCCAAGAATTAACAGCTCAATGTTTACGGCGTTCATGGCCAGACGCGTGAGAGTGGCAGGACAACTGCTGAAGGTATGCGGAATCGACCGAGACGGAATGCATGGTAAATGGGACAACAGATTATGGAAACAAGCCTCACGATGGCCGCATCGGACGGTCAACCCGTGAGTATACTGGTACCCCCGGACAACAGGAAGGTAAGCAAGCGCTGCGGTTGTGGAGACGGGATAACAGCAAGGTTTGATCGACATTCAGACAGGCAGCATGGAGATAGGGAAGAAATACGAAATACTCGGGCGTGTTATCAGTAAGGAGTCGATTGTGCTGGAAAGATGCATTTATCTGGGGGACGCTGGTAAGTGCAAACAATCACAATCAATTAATCTAACGTTTGGGCACAAGATATGAGACTGATAGACGACGTGGTTATGCTCACACACGACAAACGTTTCATGCACATGTTCGGGTTGTAGCAAACGTGACGTTTCAAAGTGTGAATACCGAAGAGAGAGAGAAAAAATATAAAATAAAATAAAAAAACCGGCCGGAAGCATACAGGCATTGAGAATTAAGGACCCCACAAGAATGAAACGTCAGCAGAAAGGACAAACCAGATACAAAGCAGGGAGAAAGCACGGCAAGCACAAGGAAGATAGGAAACAAGGGATTTTTGAAATTTGAAGGAACGCAACGACGGGTGAGTATGAGTAAAGAACAAACAGTAAGGAAGACGGATGACCAATACAAAGTCAGTCAAAGTCAAAGTTCAGGAGAGCAGAGGTGCGATAAGAGTCAGCAGGGAGGAGTAAGGAACAGGCATGAGTAAAATGAAAACGGTCAAAGACAAAAGCGCGACCAGAAAAGGAAAGAGAGTCACGTTTCGCACCATATAAGGAAACGGAATACCCACACGACCACCTACGTCACTTTAAAATCTCAATCGTGGGTGGTGGTGAAAGCTGTGTAAAAGACGAGTTAAAAATAAATTTTTAGACTCGTAACTTCCTAGTGTCAAGACTTCTAACGCACGCTTCGCCGTCGGGCTCCGCATTCTTTGCCCAGGAAGTAGTGTTGCCGCGGTTCGGTCCTGAACCGCTGGTGAACGCGAACTGGACCTGAACTGGACCGAAGTCCGGTTCAGTGGCTGTGGCGTTCGCTGAACCGAACCGAAGGTCCGGTTCAGCGTTCAGAAAATTTTCGGATTTTGTGAACGCGTTCGAACGTCGGACGCGACCATCTTATTATACTTCAAAAATGAACCTAAAAGGCACTTTTTGCTCAAGAATCAAGAGGAATCATGGCTCAAACTCACCTCATATATCCTTGTGGAAGTTTCACTCACTCGGGGGTCCGAAAATCAAGACAAAGTCCTATGTTCGCGAGTACTGATGGGATCAAAGGACGATCGCGATGGACGGCAAATGGACAGGTTGTGGGGATTCTTCTGTTTAATGGGTTCAGGTGAGTTCAGAGTGAGTTTGACATGGACATTCATCCGTGTCTCAAAGGCAAAAGGCTCTGGAAAAAAATTAGAGTGGTTTCAAGGCGTGGGAAGAAAAATTAAGTTCGAACGCGTTCGAACTTGAACCGGACCGCGAACGTCGGTCCAGTTCAATGTTCAGGGTCTTGGCTGAACCGAACCGAAGGTCCGGTTCAGCGTTCGGAAAATTTGGCGCTGAACTGGACCGAACCGGACCGCGGCAACACTACCAGGAAGACGACTTTCCGGAGCTCCAAATCACTCGAGACCCTCCGGAGAACTCTTCTTTTCTCAATCTACCATGATGATTGCAGGCTGCTGAAGCCAAGTCCTCGAGTTTTCATTTCATCTCTGGCCATGCATACCGAACAAGCGGTTCCCTGTCACAGGCTCACAGCTCTTATACCGATGGGCTTCCCCAGTGAATCTTCTGTCGCCCTGTTTCTCTCCCAACGGGAAGGCAAGCGTTTTTGATCTATCCACACTAGTCACTGGGACAGAGTACTGTGGCTCATGTCCGACCCTGTTGCTGTCATTTTTGGATATTCGGTCCTCCTTCGAGGATTGAATTGACCCCTACAGGCGTTTTCACTGATCCCAGAAGTCTATCCGCGTCTCAAGAAGGTTGTTTCCCCACTCGGTTCAATACTTGAATACTCTGTCGGATGCCATCGGCGTTGACCTCGTTCTTTATAAACTGTGTCTCAAGTGGCCAGCACTCCTGTCCCAGCATGTACGCGAATATCCTTGGTCTCGCGCTTCTGGCCAGCACTGTTTCTCTCTCCTCCTTTGCGTTCCCAACCTCCCTCTCCACCAATGCGGCGACGCCGCACGACCACTCATCCATTATTCTGCGCCCCGGCATACACCCCGACGTCGACCTCTCTGATGTGAAGAATCTCAAGGCGGAGAAGTCCACCTCCCTGTACTATATCGCACCACGTGGTCAGTTCGTCGACAAAGTTAGCTTACTGTTTCGCGCTAATCTGCACTCCTTCAACAGGTACTCCTGTTCGCGGCGCCAGCGTCATACAGCTCACCCACCTTTACCCGGCGGTGGTGCTGGAGCATTCGCATTACGTTACCTCCATCTCGTGCAGTGCGGAGAACAATACCATCTTAGTTACGTTCAAAGACCGCCTCTCCTTCGACACCGCACTCAAGGACTGGTGCACCCACCGAAACGGTTTTCTGTTGGTCTCGTACGTGGAGGGCTGCGGCACGGGAACCGCCTTGAAAGAGCGCAGCTTCCACCTCGTTTCTGGCGTATCCGACTCGGTGAAGGACCTCCGCATCATGTGCAAGATGGAGACTATCCCCATTCACGAGACTGTACACCGCGACCAGGAGATCAGGGTTCATGCCGCAACGTTCGAGGACCCGGCAGGGATTCCCCATCCTTCAACCTCAACAGCGCGCTCCCATGTTCGGCGCTCCTCGATAGATCGACGTGATTCCTCCAGTTTTCTGGCTGGCGTTTTCGCAGTTCTCCAGCATCACCCCGTGATTTATCTTGGTATATGGTTGCTTTCTCTGCCGCAGCACAGTGTAGCTCATTTGCGAGGCTTTTATAGCAAAAAAGGTAGTCGAGCAGATCCCCTTCGATCAGCATGGAAGCAGCTCGGCGTCGTTCAGCACCCAGCAAATAAAAGCTTTTGACGGGAAGTACAACGAGACTAAAGACTCCTATTTGCTCTATCACTGCCCGCCAAGCAGTTCAGCGACAAAAGGGAGCAAGCCACCCAAGGGAAAACTCAAGGGAGCAGGCAGTGCGGGTAAAGGTTTGAGTGCAGAGAACGGGTCGAAGAAAAACTCGCCGGGGGCGACTAAAAACTTCATTGACTTTTTGTGCGTCGGGTGTGGAGTCGGTACGGGGGTTTTGCTCTTCGAGTTCGGAGCCTGCTATTAACAGAATTTTCTCAGAAATCAACATACTGTTGACCGCAAATCTGGTGGGTGAGTACCTATATGTTTCTCTCTCTGTGGGACCGTTTGCCTCATGAGTTTTGGGGTCAAGGCACGTTCGGGGCAGGTTTCAAGCAGGCAGATATCAAGGTCGAAGCGAACGTCACAGCGACACTGGTGTTGGGAATTCACGCTAACTGTGAGTCATCTTATACTTAGTCGTTGTACCGTCTTGCTTGACTCGTACCAGTCGAACACAAGGCCACCGCCAACCTAGGCAGCCTCAAAGCGCCGATCCCCTAGTAAGCCCTCTGAAATGTTGATTAGCGCTACCTGTGATTATCGTGATCCCACAGTGCGAGCCTGTACATTGAAGGGATTCTAGAAATCGGTGCTTTCGTCGTACTTGACATCGGTGTCGACTATGCGATCAATGTCGACGGCAAATTTGCGGCGGGGTTTGTCTGCACCTGGACAAACGTCGGAGCAAGTATGGATTTTGTGGACCCCACTAAATCCGGAATCTTGGGCGACTGGGGCCTGGCCAGTAACTGCAGACGCGTGCTGGAAGCCAGGCTAAAGCTGGCTGTCGAAGTCGATCCATTTGTCAAACTTTCGCTTCAAATCAAGGCTGCTCTCCTTTCGCGCTTCACCGACAAGCTTACGGCGCAGGTCGCACTTGTTGAGCGCGTTTCCGTGAAGCTCACGGCGTCTGTGGCGAGCTACAAAGATGGGCAGTGCCCGGCATATGACCCCCGCTTCCACGCCGAACTCACCAGCGTCCTCTACATCGCGACGAACGTACTAGGAAAGGCTTACAAGAAAAACCTACACGAACCGATCTACTACCCCTTGTTCGATGTATGTCTCCCGTGAGTGGCCCATCCTGGAGTGAAACAAATCGATAGAGATCGTATTGACAGAATTCCGGGGAAGTTCGAGGGCATAGAGAACGCGGGCATCGTCGGAGGAAGCAGTTCTGAGAATGGTGGGGATACTCAGATTTTTCCGGACGACAATCCGAAGGGCGGTCTCAGCGGTGAAGGATTCAAGCGGCAGTCCCAAGACTCTGGGCGCCAGCTAATTCCCACGGCAATTTCTTGCCCCGACTACGCCGGGAGACTGGTTGTCTGGGAGGGCGGATTCGCGTACACTCAAGATCTCAGCCTCACAGAATTGGAGGATCCCAAATTCGGCACCAACGATGACAGTGCAGATGCTCAAGACACTAGCTTGTATTGGTACTCCGACTCCCAGACGAACATCACCTACGAGACATCTGACCACAGTGTGCTCTGCGCGTCCTTGAAAAACCTTCAGACTTTTGGTTACGACAGTCTCCGAACAATGGAAATCTGCCCGGACGGGTTCACGCAGCTGTATGTTTCCTACATGACTCCAGAATACTTACCGATGTTTTGCCAGCGGTTTGGGTCCCCCGGCGAAGACCACTAGTGTTGACCCAAGCGGCGACGAAAGCCCATTCATCGTGGCCGCTGATCAGGACGCCACTTACTACCTCATGGTATGCTTTCCTAGCACCTCTGTCGAGGACCAAATTCTTCCAAAAGGGAAAATTTATATCACCAACTATACCACGGGATTGCCAGCGGCTCCGGCTATGCCTCTGGCTACTGATTTGTTCGACGACGCGAACCCCGATTGCGAATGCCCATTCCTCGAGCAAAAATTCTGAGCATACTATGTATGTACATGCGTGCTTCAATATGTAGTCCAATGTTCAATTCGAATGACATGTAAGGATGTGTTATGTTCCCTTTGAGGTTGAACTGTGCGAAAGGAACCGTGCGAACTTCTTCGGTGATCTCGGACATACCAAAAAAAGACGAAGGCGGATGCAGCCGAACATACTACTCAAAGACATATGCGCTATTGCAAGAGGACGGCAAGGATCCGAAAAAAAGGCACTCTGGAGAAGCAAACCTACGCTGCGGTGACTCCTCTTTACTTATTTGCATACCTTTGATACAGCTTAGAAATTACAAGTATGACAAGTCCGGGAAGTGAGCGAGGTCTTTGCACCAGAATTTGGCCGGAGAGTCCGGGCGTCGAGCCCAAGTGAGGCGATAGATCAGAAGGAGTGCGATCCTTCTAAATTGCAAGCCGCATAAATATAATTTCCTCAGTCATTGCGAAGTCGTGGTGGGGAAAAAAACCGGAACTGACTCCAGGAATAATGATATGAGATTGTGGTACTACAAGCGTTTTACATATGGGAGGATGCAGGGAAGTACAGAGTGAAATATATATGCGGCCGATGCGAGTTGAAAGTGTAAGGGTCAAGACAGCTGTGGTCGGCGATGGTGAGAAGAGGCGTTGCGAAGAAAAGTAGAACAGGACCCACAAGCACAGAGCGGGGCCTACAAGTCCCTCATGCTGGGACCGCCGGTTGTTGCTGGTGTGTGCCTGCAGAGCGATCAGCCTCGGCGGTCGAGAACTAGCGAGCGAGACAGACCGTTCCTGCCGGGCATAGAGCCATCACGGGCAGCGTGCAGGGCGGGCAACTGTTCTGCGGCAGCTTGGTGGTTGTCAAGAATTTTGCGGGCTGCGGTAAACTGGTGCATGGTGTACTGGACCATCTCGCGCGAATAACGTGCGCGCGCTTCGGCGGTGGTTGGGGCGGCCATAGGTGAAAATAAGAGTGTTTGTCGTGAGGTTGGGGTCGAGCGGGAGTTGGGTCGAGCGGGAGAGTGGACGCACGCTTTATAGCACCTAGGCAGGCTACAATGGGGATCCCGGAGTTTCAACGTCATCAACGTCATCGGGCATCGATTGGTTTGCGCTCCACGACAAGAGTCCCTCGAACACGGCCGTCAGCCAATGGGCGATGGCATTACCGTCCCTACTCCATTTTCGCAGACACCGTGCTAAGGTGAACAAAGCGAATAGGTAACGAAATTTGCCTACCCACAATTCCGTCTCAAACCCTCGATTTTCCGGTGAAAGCTCGTGGAAAGCCTAAGCTAAAGGGACTTCTGTCCAACTTCTGTCAACGAAGAAACAGGACAGTGACGTCGCGATCGCCGGAGAACATCGAGATCATCGCCAGTGGAGTTTGTTGCGGAAGGAACGAGCTCGTGGATACCGTGCTCGGAAGCAGAGACTTACAGAGTCGCGAAGGAAGAAACTTAAGCTCGAAGTAGCGACTGCGACATTAATATTTCGCCGCGCTTTGCAAGTGGGTACTAGCTCCTTGAGCCAACGACGGCCTGGATCCTGCTGTCGTCTAGCACCCACAAGTTGTACCAGGCTTCAATACGTTTCTTGTTGGATCATCGACGTCATTGGGGACGTACCTTGTTGACTGCGCATGCGAATTTGCCTCCGCTTGGACAATAGGTGTCGACCGATGGAGCCGAGAAGCACCCAGGAGAACTCGGGGGGAGGGCTGCAGTTGAGGGTATGTACTAAGTATGCGCGCGGAAAAAGCGCAATCATGTTGCAAACTTTGCTGCAAACTTGGGGAAGTGGTCAAGTGTACGGCAGTGGCAATGCCGAGATCAGGCAGCAAACAGATACAACGTTAGTTGTCGGCAGTGGCTCGGCACTCTGTTCTCCGCCATCATCATCCCAACAACATTATTTTCCGTCGCTCCCCCTGCTTTTACGCACGTCTTTCTAGCTCGACACCTGTAGCTGCTATTAGCGTGTCGGACTTCTCCATAGGTTTCCTCAATGTTTCAAGTTCCCTCCGACAGTCTTTCGGACAGTCGTAGGAGTCGGATCGGAGACGATGACAAGGATTGTCAACTCGATCAAGACTCAGCGAGCTTGAACCTCGAGGATGTTCACGGATACGCATCACACCCGCGTCAAGGCGATGAATGCCACATTTGTGTGTAAGCTGTTTGTTCCCCGCTGCACCAGCTTCGATGATCCGTTTCTTTGCAAACCGATATTGCTCCCTACCCTGTTCTAGCGCCGCTTCCCGTATCGTTTCGTCTTCTGTCCCTTCCTCTTACATAGAGACAGCAGGACTGCGTAACGCTCACTCGCAAGGGACAATCTTCTCCGCACTGAGGCCGAGCAAGATAACCTTATTGCCTCAAACGTGTCGGTGCTAGCGAGACATTTGTGCGGTTGGATGTACCGGAGGCCTTTCTAACGGCCTTTTAAAACTGTGCGTCGGGCCATTACCTGGACTTCGACTCCCCTTCGACTCTTACCGTCATGCACAACGACGAGACACCTGATGCATTGGAAACGCATGCTAAGAAGCGCACACCCATACCCAAGTTTCAACTCTTCATTCTTCTGCTTGTCCAATTCGCAGAACCCACAACAGGTGAGAGACCTTTCTCGCCGAAAAAAGATGTCGCAATTAAGCAAAATACCTCCCAGGCCTTGTGATCTACCCTTTCGTCGTCCAGTTCGTACGCGACACGGGCGTCACCGGGGGTGACGAGACGAAAATTGGATTTTATGCGGGCATGCTCGTACGCCTCTCCCCCCACTCTCCCCGGGATTTGGTTTACCGAAAGAAATTTAGGAATCGTCGTTTTTCTTCGCGGAGTGCTTAACCGTATACCAATTCGGCCGACTGTCGGACAGATATGGTAGACGGCCCGTTTTATTGCTCGCTCCACTCGGGCTGGGGATGACAATGCTGGCCTTTGGCCTTTCCCGGACATTCTGGATGCTATTGAGTCTGCGATTCGCTCAAGGTGCCTTGAACGGAAACCTTGGTGCGCAATTCATGTTGATCATCCGTTTCAACGCTCGAATGGTTCTCCAGGTGTGGCCAAGACCATGATGAACGAGGTAATTCTGAGGATGAGCGGTACATCGTCCTGATTTGTTCCAGATCTCGGACCCTTCGAACGTCGCGGATGTATTTTCCACACTGCTCCTCATGTGGAGTCTAGGCGCAACTCTGAGGTGTGCGATTTTATGACTCATTGCTAGCTCTTCCTCAACGTCCTTCTTGAACAGTCCTTTCATAGGCGGTGTGCTTGCAAATCCGGCCACGAAATGGCCGAATACGTTCGGCAGGATCGAGTTGTTGCGCACTCGCCCATATTTCCTCCCGTGTGCAGTTTCGGCGAGTGTTGCATTTTCTTCCTTCGCATTTGCTTTTTTCGGACTGCGCGAGGTGCGTCAATTTTCCGTCACGCGATTCCAAGCATTGAGTATGTATGGTAGACTCTCCCTTCTGCCGTCGAGCGGGCGCGGCAACGACACAACAGACCACCAACGGAGGCAGATCTCCTGCTTCTAGCACAAGACGCCGATCAGGAAAGTCGCGAATGTCTGAAGGTGTCTGTAGCAGACACTTCAGACACTTCAGACCGGCAGACTGCCCCCTGTCTGTTACAGACAACGCGTTTCTGCAGCAGACCATGGCAGACAGGCAGACCAGCAGACCAGCAGACCGTCAGACACCGGCAGACGCCTGCAGACACGCAGACCGCGGCATCTTTTAGCCGTTTACGCAACGTTTACGGCATGCCGCGTATATTCACGGGCAGATTTTGGGCAGATTTCAAGCAGGTTTGGAGCGGGCTGGAAATTAGGTAGACAGCCAGGCACAGAGCATAGACGCGGCAAAGGTAGCGGGCAAAGGAATGGTTTTTCCAGACTATGGATAGCACAACAAATGTACTTGAAATGTACATGTAACAAATCTACTCCAGACTATATACCGCCACAGAACATCAACCTCTTCAACACACTTACAAGGGAAACTTACGGTAAGAAGGAAGTGAAACTCAAGTGCTTTTGAAAGACACTTACCTTTGAATTGGGGAAGGGACTTTCCGCGCGCCGGGATGGACTTTGCGCGAGCGAAAGTAAGTGACGCTTGACGACTCTGCCCTTTTATAGCGCGTCGGTTCGAGCCCGGAGGCAACGCGACAAGTCAACAGAAATCCCGGAACTATCATCGCCTGAAGCGAGCTGATGTGATGGAGCCGCGAGCCATGTGGGCAAATTGTCTGCAGACGGTCTGACGCAACGTAACAGTGTCTGCAATGGTCTGTCGGTCTGAAATGGTCTGTAGCAGACATTGAAATCTGCTGCAGATGTGCTGTGTCTGCCGCCAAAAAAAGGCAATCCCAGATGCCGCAGCTGTTCCCACACCAGTAGACACAGTCCTCCCTCTCCAGAAGCTCCTGACGCGCCCAGTCCGCGTTGCACTGCTCAACCACGGACTGTTGTGTTTTTGTGACAAATTGAACCAAGGATTGAACCATTGAAGATTGAACCAAGATGATACGGTCCACGTGACAGGACGCGACGGTAGAAAGTGTACAAACAACATACAACACCAGCTACATGGCGAGGATCCATTTCCGTATTCCAAGCAGTCCGGCAGCCTTCTCAGAGGCTAGCGGCAATGTATTCCACTGCAATTTTTTCCCTTGCTGCAGGTCAGACATATTGTTCTACTATCGCATCGAGCCCGACGCGCATGCGTGTTCTTAGACTTCAGTATGACGGGGTTTCTCGGACAATATTCGAATGCAATCGATGCAGCTCAATGCAAGTCAATGCAGCGCAATGCAAGTCAATGCACTCCAATGCTCGCAATGCAACATCAATGCAAGACGTGCTTAGACGGTTATAGAGGTATGCATTGCATTGCATTTCGATGCACGAGCCGACAATTGCAGCACCAAACATGTACATTGCACGGCACTGCATTTATGCAACTTCTTTGATCCGAACAAATCCTCCAATGCAGCCGAATGCACGAAATGCAGCCCCTGTCTATGTCAAAAGGGCCGGTATTCATTTCCTCCGATTCTATTCCATTTTAAGCACCACGGTCTCGGTCCCCTTGTGGCCTGCCCAACAAACCTGACTAAGGTCACATACCGCTCCCGCTCTCATTTTTCTTTCCCTTCGACCATCACCATGAGTGACGCCCTTCCTGCGCGCGGGCAGTGCCTCCTCTGCCGCTGTACTGCCTCAACCTTCCCTCCATTCCCAGAAACACTCTCGTACACGGTAGGGACTCCAATCCTTCAAGTTTCCCGAGAACGTGTCTCACTAAAATTGCATCAGCCTCAAACTATCCGTGATACTTATGTGCCAGTGCGAGCACGACTACACCTCTCACACTCTGATTCTCCGAGATAATCCCAGCGATCCGTATAACAGCATGCGCCGTGGGACCAATGTTCACCACCAGTGTGGAGGATTTGTGAAGGTGCGTGATTGAATTTAGCTATACTTTTCCGTGTAATTGATGTCTTCCTTTCCCAGCCACCGGGTGGATTGCGAGCGTTCATGGGGAGTTCTTGAAGCACGCTCAGGCCGAGTCGATGCTCAACACTTGCTCTCGTTTTTGGCCCTCTTCTCGTATCAGTTCGATGAGGACCGTCTTTTTAATGCCGGCAAGAAAATTGCACACCCAACGAGGAAGGACCTGGTCATCTTGCCGATCGGTGTGTCGAAGTCCTAACCTGCAGCTTACTCTAACTGATAGGACTGGGTTTCAGCTCCATTGCATGCCAATCTCACAGCGTCCATCATTCCCAGATCCCTCTCTCCTGAGACTGCGCAACCCACGGGCCCACCCATCGATGTTTCGCTTGGCGCGTTGATAAGCCGTGTAAATGACCACACATGAAAGGCGCAGTTTTTGCATTTTTCATTAAGTTCTATCTCACGCACACACCTCAAATAAGAGCTCCCGTTAGTCTCGAGCGGGAAAGCTACCAAGTCGAATAGCTTAAGGCTACTACAAAAGCGAACGTTATGAAACTACTGGAAAGTAAAGATTACGAATAGCTCTAGAAGTATGCCTGACTTCACAAGATGGTACCCACTAAGGCTCATCACGAGTTAACTCGCGAGTCGACCCGGATCCGTGGTCCGGGTACCCGCAATGTTCACAGCCGTACTCGGATCCGTGGGAAACTCAGACCCGCGGGTCAAAATACTCGCGGATCCGGGTTTCCCACGGATCTACTTGCGAGTACTTGCGGGTCAATTTCTTCCTTTAGTGTTATTCGTTTGAATCTCAGAGTTTTGAACAACTTACAAACTCACGGTTCAAAATGATTTTCTAGAAATCACGACCCGGATCCGCAGAAACCTGTGGCCACGGGTACTCGAACCCGCGGGTCAACTTTCCCACGAGTATTCCCACGGGTAAACCCGGGATGACTCGCGGGTGACCCGCACTCGTGCCGTGCCTTAGTACCCACGGTTGCGCCCTGGACGAGCCAATGCTAGACTTGGACCAAGAGAATGTGGAAACATGCACAAGAGTTAAAAACCTGAAGGGGTCTGGACTTAGCGGCAGCGGGGATGCTTGTTGTTGTGTCTTGATAACTCAAGACGCGTCGGGGCACGTGTAGGAATGATGGCCGGGACTCGGAGTTTCTCCTTCCGGCCGAGACAGGCAGACAGGGGCTGGTTTGATGCGACAAGACGGGAACTTATTGGATCCGGAATCACGATTTGATCTCGGACCATTCCCGATCGAGTCAAGAAGGTTCAACTTGGTTCTTCTATCATATCCGTACTTCTAGACTGAGTGGACGAGTTACGAAGAGGCGTAGACGAGGCCGCTAGGCCTGCCCTGAGTTAGGGCCACCCACTAGACGACGAACAACCTGTGCAAGACAGGAGGGTTTCAGCAATATCACCCGAAGACAACCAATTTCAATATGATCGGGTTAGAACTGCCCAACTAGACATCTCGACGGGTCAGTGCATCAATAGCGGAGTAGGATGTGGATCAGGGAGAGTCATGGGGACCGGAAGGCATCCGAGGACATAATATTCGCATCATAATCATAATCCCAGCACAGTATATAAAGGCTCAGAACTCGTAGATTTAGGCAGCAGATTATTCCGGGGCTGTAGTGCATACCGCATAGCAGGGTCTGGGTAGTGGTGCTCTGTATAGTGACTTGTTGCTTGTCCGCACTAGTACTAGAAAGAACTTGAACGAACGATTTTGATTGATAAACCAGTTGTGATCTTTTGAGTCGAGTTCCACCCCAAGTTCGTTGTAGCTTGGAAGCGTTGAAGAACGTGCATAGTCGGAAACGGGCTATTGCGAAACTAAACCAGTTCTTAGAACAACCACTATAAAACCAGACCTTTACCGGCTGTAACTTGAATAACAATCAGACCCAATAATACCGCTTGAGAGCCTAGTTCTCTAAAAGAACCAATTGACCGATTGAGAACATTTCTTGTTCACCCACAAAACATTGTTTCTAGTCTATAGGATCTAATACTTGATCCAACACCCCCGGACTTCACATAAAGCTTGCACAAAGAGGATATAGAGTGTTGGTTTGGTTGTTGTGTGTTGGTTTGTGTTCAGTGATCATTTTCATTGTTCTTGAAGCCCACTATTCAGCTTTCATCCGCGCCTCGAGTGTCGGCCGTTCAATGTGTGGCACCTCGCCTTTTCAAATGACATGCTAAAGCATCTCAACATGGTCGAGGATGGTACATTTTCTCTTTTCCTTTGAAGTGATAACGGATTGACTCGTTGATACAGGTTGATATCACCATGCCATTGGCATTCAAGCTTGACGGAAAATGAACAAAAACGAGCCTATCAGTCATGGCAGACCATTGGCACTTGGAAACGTGGGATGCAGAAGTTGTCGAAAAAGGCAATGCGAGCCCGGATCACGCTTCAAAACAAAGTCAGGAAGGATTTGAAGGGGAGCTGGAGCGCCGCGAGGCCAATGACGGAGATGGGTGTTGTGTTGGAGGTGAGGAGGCAGACTGCTGCTAAACTTGCCAAACAGCGAGCCAAGAACCTGAAAGCCGCCAAAACCAGCGGTCTGAGAGCAATCAAGCAATCATCCACGCAAGTCTCGGACACCTTTCGCAGTCAACGACTGAACAGCTTGGGTGGTAATCCGGAGGGGAGGCTGAGATTGAAGACTCGGAGTCTAGCCACCAAATTGTTGGGCATACGGCGGAGGGCCCATAGTCGACGCTAGTAATATATGGTGACTGAAGTAACGGTGAATGAAATACATGCAGGGATAGTAGGAATCAAATCTATACAACGGTCGATGTGCTACGCTAGAATCGACCGGGCAGTACCGCAATAGTACATCAATCCAATCAGCTGGTTAGCTGGTCGTCTATGCCAAGGTCCTACAATGGCTTGAAAGTTGAGAGTAAAGGAGATAATTCCCGAATTTAGCCATGTTTAGTCCCTAAAATAAAATGGTGTCAAGCGTGCTAGCAACTGCATTGAATCTGCACTAATGCACCGGAATGCAACTGAATGCATGGCCGTGAAAAACCGTGCATTTGCATTAGGCTGCATTAATGCATGAAATGCATGGAAAATGCAGACCCAACTCAGCAGAGGTGAAATGCATGCAAATGCACAGGAATGCAACCTACAAGTGCCTCCAAAAGTCATGCATTGTGTTGCATTGAACTGCATTTCGTTGTTGCATTGCGTTGCATTGAGTTGCATTGCGGTGCATTGGATTGCATTGCGCTGCATTGACTGCATTGCCCTGCATTCGAATATTGTCCAGGAAACTCAGTCATACTTCAGAGTTAACTCACGCGCCGAAGGAGTCTTGCTCCACGCAGCATCTGTGGTTGAGATCTTTATCGATAAACTCCGAGCACTCGCAAAGTGCATTTCTTCTGGGACGACTTGAATCGGGCGAAGGAAATTTAGAGTCTTGTTTGCGGTGCAAAAACTCCGTTTAATTTACATGAGATAGTGAGGGAATAGTAGTCTACTAGTAGAAAAGTAGGTCTATGATACATTATTGGCGTATTCTCAACAACAACAGCAATCCATCAGCGCCTCCTGACGAACCGCCTTCGAGGAAATTACAAACAGCGTCACTGAGAGTCAGAGCGCCCTTCGTTTTATTCATACAGTCTCATGCGCCGCCTCCGGCTCGTGATGCTTCTCGTGACTCCCCCGGTCCGTCTCCGTCTCCGCCTTCTCGCGCGCCTTCCCCTTGGTCGCCGCCCACGTCTCGTGCGGCTTCCACCCCGCGCTCGTGCGCGGCGACGTCTCCGCGAGCATCTGGTCCACCTGCTCGAGCGAAAGCCCCTTCGTCTCGGAGACCAAGAAATACGCGAACAACGTGCTGAGTATGGCGGTGGAGCCCCAGATGAAGAACACCTTGGGCCCGAGGTCGAGTTTGTCGGCGGAAACGAAGTAGGGGGTTATGACGCCGATGATACAGTTCCACAACCTGCGCGTCGTCAGCATCCAACAACAGAAAAGGAAAAGTGGGACGGGAGGGGACGCACCAGTTGGACGCGGTGGACATCCCAACGCCGCGGGACCGAATGGGCAGGGGGAACATCTCCCCAATAACAACCCACGCCGCAGGCCCCCACGTACTCGCAAACGCCGCGATATTCAAACAGATAAACGCGATCTCCGCCTTCACCGCGCTCCCGCCCGGCACCTGCGGCGTCGCCACGCCCACGATCGCGGTGATGAACTGGCATATAATCATGCAGACGCCGCCGACGAGGAGGATGCGCCGCCGGCCGAAGCGCTCGATGACCCAGAAGGAGAGGGGCGTCATGAGGACGTTGACGAGCGTGGTGACGAGGGAGATGAGGAAGGGGTTGTCGATTGTGCCCAGTGTTTGGAAGAAGGAGGTGCCGAAGTAGAATATGAAGTTGATGCCCGTGAATTGTTGTGCCATTTGGAGACCTGTTTTTTCGCATTAAAAATCGGGACAGAGGGGAAAGGAAAGAAAGACGCACCAGTGCCGACGATGGTACGACGAATGTTAGAAGACCCGTTGAACAGCGAGCCGTGGAAGCACGCAAGCCAACTCCCCACATACCCCACCTGCGGGACGTTCGCGCGCTCATACTCGAGATTCGCGATGATCTCCGCCAGCTCGTCCTGCACAAAGTCCGAGTCGCGCGGCTGGTCGCGCACCTGCGCGAGCGCGCGCGTCGCCTTCTCGAGGTTGCCCTTGCTCACCCAGAACCGGGGAGACTCCGGGAGGAACACGAGCCCCGTGCCCAGGATGAGGGCCCAGGCGAATTGGACGCCGATGGGGATTCGGTACGAGCCGGTGTCGAGGCGGTCTTGCGTGGCGTAGACGACGCAGTTGGCGATTAGGATGCCGATGGTGATGGCGAATTGGTAGGCTGATACGAGGGCACCACGGACTACATAAATTCGATCCGTTAAGTTCTGGTGTGGTTAATGGGATGAAGGAAGCGCGCCTTTCTTTGGTGCAATTTCGGACATGTACAGGATGATGATGGCGGAGATGAAGCCGACACCACCACCTGCAATGAGACGGCCGATAACGAAGCACGCTAGGATACCCGTCGGGCCCGGGGCGATTTCGAGGATGCAGCCGACGGAAAAGACGAAACAGCCCACGATAATCGTCGGGCGACGACCGATCATGTCAGCGATATCACCCTGGAGAACGTCAATGTCCGTCGATAGATTACATGGAATGTGGCACGTACAGCAACGAGAGCACCAAAGAAGGTACCAGCAGAAAGAATAGAGGTCATGAGCGACTTTTCCCATGCCGGGAGGGAGAAGTCGGCAGGGATGTTGGCGGCGGAGAAGGGTTCGGGCGGGTAAGCCATGTTGGTGTACATATGGATGAAATAAGGCATGCCGAGCACACCCCCCATCCACCCCGTATCGTAGCCAAAGAAGATACCACCGAAGGCGGCAAAGACACACATGAGGTAGGTTTTGAGCGTCACCGGCGCCTCGATCCGGGACGTGTCGGCCGTGCCCTCGATCTTGGACGTGTTGGCCGGTTCTGTGAGTACGGGACCGCCAGCCATGGTAGAAAGTTAAAGGTGTGGGAGAACGCTGAGTATGTGATGTTAACAGGAAGAAGCACCGGAGGACGGTGCGGGCTTTATAGCTCGAGCGCAAGGCACACCCGCATTGCCTGGTTTCATGCTCCGAAAAGGTCGGCAGCTCTAGGCGCTGGATGGGCCGGTTAGCGGTCTTGCGGCTCCGTGAGGTGGTGCGACCTGGAATGGAGCTGGATGGAAGAAGTAAGATTGGCGGATCTCGGGTCAGCGCAGAGGTAGTCTCTCAGGTGTCTAGGCCGATCCACCATGGCTCAGCAATTTACGCGGTGCCCCAGACTCCAGATGCCGTGTGCACAAGAATGCTGAGCTAGTCGTGAATCGTTGAAGGTAGGCGTGGAGAGAGTGTTATTCTGCAAGGTTGAGCCTCAAAGACTTGCCGCAATCTGAGACTTTGAACACGAGAGGACTTTGAGAGGACTCGAGCCTTACTCCTCGCTCATTCTCAAGAAAAATCGGCAGAGTTTGGGGAGGGCACTGCGAGAAACAGGCGGGAAGCCTAGATGGTAGAGCACTTTGGTCCGCGTTCCATAGAAGTTGCTGCGCCAAAACCACAAGAAGGACAATGAGCGGGGACCAGAAGTGATGTCGGGAGGTGTCGGGTTTCCAGAATGGGCCAATGTCATAACAATACCAAACTCAGCCCTTTTCGCACCTTCCTAGTACCTTGCACCGGTTTGACTCGGCATTTGAACAAGGCTGGCTATATTCGTGGGGCGGAAATGCTTTCACGGCCATACCATACCTGTAGCATGCACAACACCGAGCAGCGGTATCCTTAGCTGGTGCGTTCCTTTCAAAGTTTCTCTTTCCGACGTACTAATTATCTGTTGAATCGCAGCAGCTGCAGCGAAATTCGTTTTGCATAAGAGCGCGGTCAATATCCGTGCCGTACTTACCTGAAAAGCCTGACGATGGGCTGGCCAATTCGAAGAGAGTGCGTAGCCCCAAGTACTGGCGATCTGTTACCGACTGCACCTTGGTTCTTTTGAAGTCTGCGGCTACATAACTTCGACACCATGACCGTGTCTTTGGGCTTGCGGTACCCTGCCGTCGCCGGCACTGCGCACATGGGGAGTTGCAGCAAGTTTTCCTCCCCAATTCTAGGAACTGTTGGACCTCGTAGCGCGACCACCGCCGATTCGGACGCGGGAGGGCCAGCATGGTAGTGTGCTTGAGGTACCTTCGATGAGCTAGCTGGCTCGTCAAGGACCAAAGGGTGCGTGGCTCCAAATTCAATTCCTCGTATGCTGTATGCTAACTGTATCCCAGCTTTCAGCCGTGTTCCGTGTCGTACGCTGACCGTACCACTAGTCCCAACGCGCAAGAGGTCGACGCACGAACACATCTTTGTCGCTCCGTCTTATGATCGCGGTATCACTGGACTGGCGCAAACTCTCTACATTCCCCCAAAGCGATAGGCGACGTCTCCTGCCCGGGCCCGCGTTCTTCGGCAAGGAAGATCTCAAGAGACCCACCGCTCCGACGCTCACCCGCCCGTCTTCGCCTCCGTCGATACCCACGCCTCTGCAATACAAGAGCGCCCCCCTCCGACAGCATGTGACCGGCTGAACCCGACCCACCAGCTACGTGGACGTTGCATCTGCGCGACTCGAACGGGGAGGACGGTGTGCTCCAGCGACAAGCAGCTGATTTCGCAGATCCTTTTAGTGCTGGGCGCGCGCGCGCTCTCCCAGAATGATACGTCTGCGGCGGGATGCCGAGTTCTGTCACTAACTCTCCCAAATGTACGAGTCTTCTTCCCCGCTACTCCGACCGTCACTGACGAAGGCTGCTGTAGGCACCACTAACACGCTTATTTGTGGCCAAAGAGAGCGTCGTCGCCCGGACTTCGACCACGACATGACGCGCGCGGGCCAGCGCATGCTTGAGACCATCGGGCAGGGGAGGGGCTGAGGGAGGCGGTGAAAGGACGCCTAGTCGATAACCCCAGTCCGTTTCTTGGCTACGGCGGACAGTGTCTGCAGCCACGGGTCCATTCTAAGGCCGGTAAGTACCTAACATCCTCGTTTCCTTCTCCTAACCCCTTCTGCGTCCACCCTGTCCTCCTCCCATCCTCCTCGCCTCACTCCTTCCGTCATCTCCCCTCCTCTCGCGTCGCTCACTTTCGTCACGCCACCTTTGTCGTCGCCATCCGTACCGTCGCTGACCGAGCCCCAGATGCACTGCTCGCGCTGACGTGCGCCCGGTCGCCGCTGGTGTAGATGCGGCGGTGCGCCACGGCGCGGCGCGAACGGCAAGGCTTCTTGTAGATGGCCGTCGGTCGATATCCAGCGCTGCGCAAACGGCCGATCAGTGTCGATAGCGCTCGGATGTACCGTCACCGTCACGAGGCGCTTTCCTCCAACCTGCCCCTCCCCGTGCTCGGCTCAGACTCTCGAGGTTCGACGAGGACGCACGGTCCTTGTGCTGCGAAGCGACCCGCAGGGATCCTCGGAGTCGGTGCGGGATTATGCGGGGCGTCGAGCGGAGGCGCGAGAGTACGGCCTGCATGGAACGGATACGTGGCGGTACACACGCGAGGCCGAGTCGCGCTGAGTCCCTACCCCGTGACGAAGCTCTCTTCTCCTCTTCCTCCCCTCCCCTCTCCTCCTCCCTTGCTCGCGCTCGCACTCGCCATCAAGGTCTACCGTCCAGCCCTTCCCCCTTTCCTTGCGGAAATGCGCCTCTCGCACCAGGAGGACGACATCGCCCGTAGCGATTCTCGCAGTTGGTGCGAGAGTACGATCATCGGTGGATCTACAGGCGGGGGTACGGCATGCATCGAACGGATACGCCGGGTGATAGCGCTGGATGAGACACGGCTAGGCGGTGGCAGGAGAAGCAGTGCGCGCGAGAGGTTGAGTTTGCTCTCTATGTACGCGTCACAACGCTCTCCTCATTCGCACTCGCCCTGAGGCTTATAATCCGGTGGGCCGTCGCCGCCCGTGGGATGCTCGCAGTCGGCTCGGAGCGGGAGTATGGCAGGCATAATCAGGGGATACAGGGCGAGTCTGCACCGGTCGTCGAGCAAATCCATGAGTCGGCGCCGCTGGATTCCAGTGAGGCGGAGGTGGCATCGGAAGAAGTACGCACGTCGACACGCCGGATCCAAGCCCGCATCTACCTCGGCGCCGCCCATGCCCATACCACCCCTCTTGTGCCTCCTCCGCCTGTTACGTGCCGGAATAGCGCGATCTTGTCGTCCGTTCCTCAGCTCTAGCCTCTACCGTCCCGTGTCGCCCCGCCTTGGTCTCCCACGTGCAACCCGCCTTCGCCTCTCAGGGACGCCGTGTGGACCACACTGGCACCTGAACGCGGGAACCTACCGCGCGCGCGAGGTGTGCACTCGGGTGCTGGCGCCGCTTGCCGCAAGCACACTTGGATGCGCCTACCACCCGTCCACCATCAACCCCTTGTCCTTCTACTGCTCGTATTCGCGCTCAGCCTCTCGACGCCCGGCCGTATGCTGCGGATGCGTGCGTGTCGTACGTTGCCCTTTGAGTCGGCGCGAGTGGATACATGGGCGAGATGTACGCCCGTCATCGAGCGGATGCATGAGGGCGGGGTGGCAAGGGAAAGCCGGAAAGCAGGCGCGCGAGGACTGGGTGTTCTCCGCACTACAAACAGCGCTGAGCCTGCGTCCCGTCATGATCAATCAACGCCCGTGCGCATCCCACTCCGACGGCGCTCCCCCTCCTGTGCCTTGTCCGTCTGCTGCGTGTCCTGACATGTAGTACGACCTTGTCGTCCGCATATCAGCTTTAGGACTCCATACCGCCACCGCCTCCGCTCCTCGAAGCCCTTCCCCCGACGTCTTGCGGGTGGACACAGGGAACGAGTCCGCGGTGTGGGGAACGTGTCTGTCCGCGTCCGCATCAGCGCGCTTGAGCTGGAACCCGCGAGTGGGGCATCGACGCGCAGGACGAGACTCTGCGCCCCTCGCACGGCTCACGGGATCGGGCGGATCCACGAACGAGAGCACGACACGCATTGAGCACCCACCTCGGTCGGTGGCGCTGAATGCGACACGGAAGGACGTCGGGGGAGGAAGGGAGGAATTGTGCTCCCTGCTCTTGTGCAAACAGACTAAAGCCCATGCACGCCCCGACCGCACTCCCCGTCTGTGACGTGTCCGAATAAAAATTATTTTGTCGTCCGCTCAGCAGCCCTACCCCCGTTTCGGTTTCTCACCTCCACCGCCTTCGCCTCTTCCGACGTCGTGGGTGGGCAACACCAGCCCCTGGAAGCGCCGTGCTATCCTAGACGCGGCGAGTGCGTGCTGCCGCCATTGTTGCCGGTATCACTTGCGGATCACTCATTCTGCCTGCAACGCATTTTGGCCTGCCGCGACGAGCTAGAGAGCGGAGCCTAAGGATAACGTGGTGCTACCGCCTGGGACGGCCAGTCCCTACACTACGTCGCACGCGCACCAAGACACCGACCGTCACGGCTCTTCCTCCCGGTTCTTTTTATTCCTCGAGCCGTGCAGCAAGCTGAGAACGCGGCGTGCTCCGACGCTCTCCTGTTTGACCGCCCGGGTTGTCGAGAGAAAATCGTCACTCGGCTACCCCAAAAACCTCAAGTCGCGAATACTGCTCCCCATCAGGCCGCAACCCAGGGTGCACTTGCCCTTCAGTGCTCCCCCCCCCCCCCCCCCCCCCCCCCCCCCCATTTTCGTCGAACGCGACACTCTGTACTCCCTACGTTCTTTTTCAGGCGCAGATACGCCGTCTTTCTCTGCAAAGCCGCTGCCAAATGGGGATAGCGCAAAATCCCGCCCGCTATTTTGAATGTCGGTATCCTCGCACGTTCAACATTCAACGCGCTCGAAGTTCTCCTGTACATAGACGTAGCGGAATACTACTTATGTATTGTATGTGCGCACTGCAGACTCACCCTGCATCGCTTTCACTCATAGGGTTTTCTTTCTGTCCAGAAGTACTCCAGACACAATGGAACAATTTCTCGAATATGAATGCCCCGTCCGCGTCGTGTTGAATTCCGCACTCCTTATGGCCACATCTCTATCAAAATTCTGTCCTTTCTGCCCCTTCAATTATCTGAAGATTGTGACAGCAAATCGACACTGTCAATCGTGTCAAGATCATGATGACATTGATAGCAAGACTCAAAGATCGTCACACAACTTGGCCTGCTCTCCTCCTCCTCGCCACCGCCTGGACACCCCGTCTGCTTAGCATGGTGTCCTACATGCGTGGCGTTCTGACTCAAGCCTGCAACACCGGCTTCTCAGTCTACCTTTGCTTGCTCTTGACCCCTCTCCTCCAAGCCATCGGGGCGTACTTCCCGCAGGCTGCACCCGTCGTCGCTGCCGTCGTATGGGTCAGGGACACCGGCGCGCATGCTTTCGGCGCTTTCTCCTTTTTCATGACAATCACCTTGCTCTTATCGCTCGGGAACGATGTGCGCAAGCGTCTCGAGCGACTGTACACCCATCGCGCTAGCTCCACCATCGGCCCCCTCTCACTCGAGGACGGCACCGCCGATGAGCATATCCACGCCCCAATCCCCGCCGCCGAGTCCAAGCACACCCTCCTCATCAAAGTGGTCGCCCTCTTCCTTTTTGCGGCCTTCTTCACGAGTCGATGCTTCCTCGATGACCGCTTATCTCTCAACAAGCCCGTGCTTGACAATATTCGTGCGGCGGGCCTTTACGTGCTGCACGGTCTCGTAAATTTGTCCGTGCTGGGTTCCATGTTATTGCTCGTCGCGTTGGTGCAATACAAGCATCCCGTGGCTCAGGTGGATGGGGAGGTGTCAGGTTTGTCCGTCGTCGCTGAGGCATCGCCTATGGAGGAGATGGAAGAACAGGGGGAGAAAGCGCTCCTTGTCCAGGTGGAAGTGTAAAGGCCAAGTGAGTATTATGTTATAAGTTGCAGCGATTCGGTATACTCATACTCCTTTTCCGAGGTTTCTAGACTTTCTACTTGCAGCTGCGATTTTATACCCTCCCGCCACTCTTGTTTTTGCACTTGTTGGCCATTGACCTACGCGTACTTGATCCTCAATCACCGTCGTTACCGTTCTCGTTCCTTTTGTTTCCCAAAAATCATATCAAATCCTGCGCGCCGTTGCTGCTGTGGGTACCGCCGCTCTCATTGCCGATACGTCCAGAAATCGACAGCTGCCTCTGTATCTCCCGCCCTTGCCGGTGCGCGGGGCAGCCGGGTCTGTCGAGGGTGAGGATCTGGACGTGGTGCTCGCATGCGATACCCTCGAGCAAGGCGGCGATGGACCGCCCACCGAGCCGGCGCCCATTAAAGAAGACGAGGATAGGTCATGATGCGTCGGGCGGCGCTGCTGTGAGCGCGTATGTGACCGACGCTGTTCGGGTCTCTGCCCCCGGGAGCTTGTGCGTCCCGAAATGTGAACCATTAGAGTCAGGGAGATATTACTATCACTCGGTACTTAATGAATCAGAACCGGGTACTCAAGGTTCACTCCCTGGAGTCTTCAATCTGTGTCTCGTATTTCAAGCAGATTTCGTGCTGCGGACGTCCCAAGATTGAATTGAACACAAATTTAACGAAGGGAGACGACGTACATTGCAATGCAGCGCTACAAGGCGATATAAATGCGAGACATAACGTAGCGTCCACATAAGGCTAAGTAAGCCTAGAGATAATATTTACACTAACTGCAGTATCTACTAGTCTCCTTTCCCGACTGTCGTGACAACGAGCCCTGTCTGGAAGCGAGAGTTATCATCACAGCCTTTCCTCTAGCCCCTCCCGGTCAACGAATTTCCGCAAGTGCCGCCGTTGGGCGGGGTCCAAGCGTTCATAGCGATAACCGCGTGCATGGATGGCTGCGTTGACTCGCAACGCCTCGTGCACTTCGGCCATATTCTCGTCCCAATCCTCTTCCTCCTCCTCAGAGGTGCGGGAAAAGCCAGAGAATGACTGTGAGTGTCGCACAGGTTGGGCACCGTGACGCCAGCCCGGTGGTATGCGGTTCTCGACCCCAGCGCCAACTTTGAACCTCCCTTTCGATTTCAACTTCGTCGCCCGTCGTACGAGGGGCGCATGGCCCTCCTCTTCGACCCCAGTCATCGGCATGTCTGCCAGTTGCCAGGAGAGGCGCTGGGCAGTCTTGGGACGCCTGAAGATGCCTGGGACGAGCTTCATCAACCAATTGCTACTGGGTCTCTCCAACGGTAGTATCGTCGGGGACTGCTCGTAGACGGTCTGGCGCCGGAAGGCACGCAGAGGAATAACAGCGGGCGAGAGGGTACGGGTGCTGGGGTTGCTCAACCCGTACATGCTTGCCGTGGGGTGGGCATATGTTTTCCTCCGCCTGGGAGCTGAGGGAGGGGGCGGAAAGGGATCGAAGGACGGAGGGGAGACGAGCATAGTGTCCAGCTGACGAAGAGAGCGCAGAGAGACCCAGCGAAAGGAGTGGGGTGGGGCCAAGCAGGAACGGCGATGCAAACTGTTATACCCAACCGATCTGTTGGTGTGATTCCCATGATCTTTAGTCAAAGCAGAGTTATTTTCTGCCTGGGAGTCTCACAGATAACTGTACGCTGTGTTACTTTCAACTCGCGTTTGACCAGCCTTCCAAAACCAAGCTTGAAGCCCCAAATGCAATAAATTTTATCGCGTGAAACAGATCCAATGCAGTCCTCTGCGGGTGCGCTTTGACAGCCGTGGAACTCGGAAGATCCAAAGGAATTGACACATCACCTCAAAATCTTCCGTATCTGTCATAGTACAGTTCCTCAGGAAACAAAGATCGTTGCTGGCTTGATAGCCTCCGCCTCAGGCTGTGATAGGGGACACGAGGGAATACGAGCTGATGGTCACGGACAGGCCGATCTCGGGGAAGTAACCTGCCGGTGGGATCTGTCATCTGGGCCAGGAAGACGAAACTTGCTCGGCGGACACATCGTCGACAAGGGCGCCAAACCAATCTCATCAAAAGGTCCCCCGCTCGGGCGACTATTATGGCGAGAAGGAAAGCCTCAAAAAACCGTGATGAGACACGGGGAAGCGACGAGAGGTGAGAGGGTTTACTCACTGTGTAAGCGAGGAGGAAATGCAACTTCATGGTAATGCACCTTCGTGGGTAAGGGATGTGAGCTAGCATGAGATAAATGAGTAGGAGTCCCAGTTCTTCGGCGCAGCGGCAATGCCGGCTTTTGGGAGGAGCGTCTAGAGAAACCGTGGAGCAGGCCTGGAGGGTAACAACGGATGCGAGAAGCAAGTCAGTAACCGAGACGGCTGGAGTGTCGACCAGGAGTCAACCAAAACAAGAGCAGAACCTAAATTTCCCAATGTTTTCAGGACGATTTTGACTCCGTCACCACGCCAACGTAGCCTCCGGATGTAGCGCAGTGTCAGATTGTCATGATCAGACGCTACGAGGAGATGACCAGCTAGCTGATTCCCCATTCGAGATTCGCCGAACTGTCTCCTCGATGCACCCCAGATCCGTGCCGGTCATTAGCTCACATTGGGTTCATCTGCATTCCCCTCCCGAATAGCCCTATCGCTTGCGCCGGTAGCTGATTCGGACTCCAGCGAGCCCGTTGCGTCCGTAGCAGAACTGCTTCGTTGCGATTACGTAGAAGCCAGTAGAACCACCTGCTGGCTTTTCGGTTTTCGGCTCAGGGCGCGGAGGGTACCAGGTGCACGGCTTTGGGGCAATACTTTTACAAAACGACAGGCCAGAACGCCTCTGGCGCGCGCCAATAGAGACTTGTCTGCGTCTCCGTCCAAGATTGGAGCGTGGCAATAAATGATATGATTCCGAGGGCGTAGGCAGCGATAATGCCTGGAGGAATCGTGTCAGGTTTGTTCGCAGGAAGGAAAAGGGGGTGAGTGCTCAAGCCTGGTCGGCTTGACCGGAAAGGGGGAAGAAGACGCACGATGCTTGTGTTCTGGGAGCCGTTCCATCTCGCCATGAATGTCGGGGAGACCCATTATGTTGCAGAATATGTGCGCCGTAAGAGGTGGGAGGAGCGAGGATGTGCGCAGGAAGAGAAACGATGCATACACGCCGAAAAGCGTCGTGTATGCTGTCTGGAAAACTGCGGAACTCAATGTTCAACTATGCTTGGCTATAAAAGCGAACGCACGGCAAGACATCGTCGCGTATCTCAGTGCATCTTTGGTCCGCCCGCAGCGGGTGTAGACTTCCCATGCATGGTGTACGTGCGCTGCGCTGTCCGTCAACAACAAAAACATGAAAATCAGCGCATATACACACCGAGCCCAAACGCAAACGGCGCAAATACGATCATCTTCCATCGGGTCGCGCCGCCCATGGCATAGGCAGACAAGATGCATGACCGAAAAACGACCTCCTCGGTGAATGGGCCCTGGATCGGGTCGTTAAATACCAACTCAGTGTCTCTAGACAACGCCCGCACCCATATGTAGTTGCGAAACCCGATCCAGGTCCCAAATACATCAATCAGATCATGTTGGACGGAATACTTGGCCTGCCCAGGGAGTGTGCGGCCCAGATAACTTCCGTAGATCGGACCCAGAAATAACACGGGTGTCTGCAAGAGCGCGAGAATGCTTCCAGGCCAGCGCACACCGAGAAGTGAGAGCGTGGCGGCAAAGCGATTGAACTAACCAAGATAGCATTGAGATAAACCTAGTGCTTAGAAAATACAATCTCACAGAGGGGAGGGCAGACTGCGCGGCGAGCAAGTAAACCACACAACAGTTCAGCAGAGAGGCAATTGCGACGCCTGTCAACCGAGCGCGAATGACGGCGGGATCATCCCTGCCACGTTGCACCCGGAGCCGGACGTCGGATGCTGCAGGGAATCGCAAGTTCGTGTTTTGGGCGACGTAAAGTGACGCGACGTATGAGAAGGAGAAAAAAGCCCCCAGGAAATTGGAGGAAAGTATAGAAAGTGGATACAACGGCGCCTCGATGGGTGGCGGCATGGAAAGAGAAAGAGCAGCACTGCCACTTTGTCGTGTGACGACGACTGATCCAAGCCTGTTTCGGCAATTCGGCGGGTCGTGCGGACGAAAATCGTTGAGGACAATACTGATTATCCCATTCCAGTCCATAACACCCGAATTTCAGCAGAATGTCCTTACGTGCAGGAAACACTTTGTCCAGGGAAATACTACAAATTACAATCAAGTTTGCCCCGATCTACTGTAGTTGAATCGACTTCGGACTTACCTTGCAGTTCAGGTTCTCAGACGATAGCCCGGCGAGTCACGGTTCACAATCCCTCCTCTCACACACGAGGACCCCGTATGTCTCGCAGTCAACAATACAGTTAACTTATCATCATGTAACTTATCCCTAACTAATACCCTAATACACCCGGAAAGTAACCACATGCACAAGTGTTATGCGTTTTGCACCGACGGCAGCTCAATGCTTTTCTTCCGTAATATCATCCGATGAGTGCTGCAATTGCACAAAACCTTGGGGTATATAGGAATTTTTCGACAGCGCTCCCTTGGATGCCCGGTCAGACGAGCAAATTCAACCAGGACATGAACATATTGTGAACGTACCTGAGTGGGGAACGATTTCACAGGCGACGTTGGCCCGAGCTCTGTTTGAAACGAAAGCTGGCCGGACCGCGTGCCGCGGGGGGACAGCTCGATATTGTTGCGAGAGGGCTAGGAGGCAAGTGAGCCTCATGCATTTAGAGGGTTGTTGCACGATGTACTCGGGTACCGTGCCTTTGATTTCCGTGAGAGTGACTGTGATCACGCGAATCGTGGCTTTCTCTGTACTCGTTGACGGAATTCAGGGTGTATAAAAGGCTGACGACGTATATTTTGCCTAGGCTGGAGGAAATGATTAGCGTTTGTCTGCGCAGGAGTGGCGGATTCACCAAGCGTTGAGAACCAGATGCCAGAGGAGCTTGGTCCCCAGTGTTTGTGTCAGTATCAGGTCGGTTGTAGCGATCACCTGAAACGAGGATGATTATGAAAGTCTGAAGGGTTCCAACGGGACTGACGGTTGGGGGGATGGCGCTCTCAAACACCATCCGGAGGAGACGTTCAACAAGTTGCGTCGTACTTTGAAGGGCTATCTGAGTCTTGGTCAGAGGGAGACACGCACAACATACCGCGACAACCCCGATGCGCGTCGCCGAAGCGAAAGGAACGTCCCAGTGGTAATCAGTAAATCCGCAATAAAGACACCTATCAAGTGCACCTGGCATGACATACGGTCAGCGCGACATATTCCTCGAAAGGCCGCTCACCATCAGCCACATAACCTTGGCCTGGGTTTTTCCGGCGACGATGCTATACACCTACAAGAGAAAGTTACAGCGTAAGCTCATATGGGAAATGTACCAACCGATAAACAGCCTCCCGCGAGCCCGACACACATCGCGCACACAATGGGAACGCAGTAGATCCAGGTTCGACACAGCATGTAGAACCTGTATAGCTTTCCTCAGCGCCAGCGCACAACCTCTCCCACGCGTGAAATCCCCACCTGGTGCAAAAGAAAATCTACGCGGAGGGTTAGCTGCAAGCTAATCACCACGACGACTAGGATTTCGTACCTGGACTAGGCATCCAATGATCCCGGTCTGAGGAATTGGATCAGACGATGTGGGGGCAGTGAGGCGAGTGCAGTTGTAAACACACCATGAGCGGCATGGTGACCTGCCACCACGCTTTGGCCACTAGCGTTCGAGCGATGTCAGGGTCGGCGAAGAAATGGACGTTCTGCATCCAAACGACGCCTATCGCCTGCGCGGTCTACGTTTTCGGTCAGCGAGTAAGTATGTATACGACTTAGGAAAAGGAAGGATGGAACGGGCACTTGCCTTGAGGAGAGAAAGGAATGTGACGGCAATAACGATACAGAGATAGAAGGTGTGCAGTCCGCTTTGTGTCCCGCGATGGGCTCGGCTTGCCTTGAAGAACGTGGCTACCTGGCAGAGAACGACGCCTATCCAGGTACAGCTTCAGTGAAAATACGATTTTGCTGCGTCGCCGACGCACCCATTAAGATGGAGTCCAGGAACCCTGCGAGGACCTTATGTCCAAAGGTAAGCGGGTGAGGGACACGGAAAAAACGGCAGGGTACGTACCCAAGTACCAAGGGTCGTAGACCTGTCTGCAATAAAAGCAGCAGAGGCGGGGGTCAACTGGAAGACAGACGAATTCACAGGAGAGGCCATGAGGAGGATGGCCATGGGTGGAAGGATGGTGATAATTATTCCGGCGGTTTATTAGGGAGGATCAAAGAAGGCACACTGCGCCCACATCGAGAAGGCGGGCGTTGCACCCGGTCATTCAATAGCGGCATTTAAGAGTGGGATTAATACATTCGTCGCGAGGTCTGGACCGGGGTATGCATCCCACGTACGGGGCTGAAGAAAACCGAGGCCAGGAACTCCTCGGTAAGTATTCTGGCCACAGTCCATGTCACATCATTCCGCGTGAAGCTGTGGTTGAAGACCCAGGCACCAAGGTATTGACGTTCAGTCAGGTAGATAAGATTCTGACGAATGTTCTGATTTCACGGCGGCCAGCGTGCCGTACAGACCTGGATAACGGGGGCAGGCCTCTGTGGTAGCCGAGAGTGGCCGGCGTAGCCAAAAGTAGGAACGGAGTTGGCGGTGATCCTTTCTGTCGCACCAGGGTCCAGGACCTACTAAATTTCTGCACCAATTCATTGCCTTTTGCGACGTCCATTCCTAGATGAATTCAGTTTCAGGGCGGAAAGAGCGGAACAGTCGGAGAACTCACACTCGAGCGTTTCCAAGGACAAAATGAGGTATTCCTTTGGCAGAAGAGTCGACGTCCACACAAATGTCTCACCTTCAGAAGCCGAAATGTGTGAGTTTTCTTTTTTGCACATCCAGAAGCGAAAAAGAAACTTATACATTGAATCAGGTATGTACAAATTTTCACTGCCGGCGCTCATCATCACGGCCCCAGCATCCTCCTCAACATCTCCGGCACCACCGTGCCATTCCCCTCGGCGCCACCCCCCGTCCCCGGCGCATCCGCAGGCGGCACGATATAATAGCTGAAGAACAGCACCTTGAAGGTGATGGCGAGGCCGGCGTGAAGGAGCGCGACGACGACGATGATAAGGCGCGTGGGCTTTGCCTCGGCGGAGGCGAGGATGGGGTAGACGGTGCGGACGAGAAAGTAGCCCGAGAGGGCAAAGGCGAGGGCGACGAGGGACCAGCGGACGAGGGGGTGGGGGATGACGGCGAGGATCTGGTGTTCGTTAGACGAGGGAGAAAAAGGAGGAAGAAAAGACGCACAGAGACAGGGATCCACACAAACATGCCATACCCCCACACCGCGACCGCCTCGACGACGCTCCACTCGCCGACGCCGAGGTAGCGCAGCGCGCCCCACAGCACGACCGGCAGCGCCAGACCGTACCCGTACACCAGCGGCACGGCGACGCTCAACAGCCCAAAGTCGTACCCGAGCTGGGCATCGGGGTCGGAGAGGTACGCGGTGACGGAGGCGGCGAGGCTGGAGGAGAGGAAGAGGGTGAAAATGAGCGTTGTGAGCGTCCAGAAGGGCCCGTAGAGGTCGGCGGGGTTGAGGTGCGTGGAGAGGTAGTCTGCGGAAGAGGGAACGAGGGTCGAGTAGCAGCGACGTAGGACCTGCAGAAAATCAATGCAAAGCTCCTTGGTCAATAAAAAAAAGGCGCACGGTCTTGGTGTCAACGTCAAAGTAACACTGGTAGTACTCGACCGTCCAGAACCCGCCCGACGGCTTGCCCTGGTCTTGCAAGTACCCTGCACGAGATTACGCCTTGTCATCCTCTCTGAAACGCGCACACTGACCTCTATCCGCGTTCCCCAGCCCAGGAGAGCGCCCCGGCGAACGCGCACCGCTCTGGTCGACGTCTGCGTCCCCGAGAAAAGCTGTTTTGCCGTTAGAATTTTCGAGTCGCGAATTGTGACGTGTACGTGCATTTGAATTGTAGACCCTGTGGTCCTTCCTCTAGCCGCTACGGGACACAGTCAGTGCACGGAATAGCACGGAGGCGAGCACGGACCTCGTCTGCATCGACCGCGACGTACGCCATGGACTTTTCTGCGTGGGTGGACGGGTCAAGGGCAGGTGTGATGTTACGGTCACGTCACGCGCGCCTCTCTCTCCTTGCCATTGCCTTGCCACAAACTCTCGTCCAAGAAATCCGTATTAACGCTTCTGGGGAAATTGTCTCTAGGGAGCTGGCCCCATTCCAGCCTTTCAGCATTTCCCGGTATTGCGGTGGCCCGTGCACGCGGAATCTTCCTCCTTCTGTGCCAGTCTTCCACCACCGTCTTCGAGATTCCAGGCTGTATGAGGCCTTCTACACCCTCAGGCTGCTTCCTTCCCGACGCCGATTCGTTCTGGGATTCACACCAGCAGGCACTATCGCTTGATAGGACCATGAAGTAACCTCTGGTCGTACATACTTCTTCCCGGTGTCAATTCGGCAAATTCCTAAACGTTTCTGCTCACCAGGAGGGCCGGCCGCTCGCAGCTGGCACTGACCAATGCTTCCTAGAAAAGCCGTATTCAAGCTCGATGCCTGTTTATTTACGTGTCTACGTCGAAAGCTGCTCGGTCAACCATCCACAGAAGGTCCCCAAACGCCGACACCGCGCCGTACCGTCGGGCTTGCCCGCTCGCGTGGCTTCAAAAATTTGCGTGAGAACCCATCTACCTGCTTCCTCGTGCCATGCGTTACGCGCGGCGGAAGTTTGGCACCCCTGCGCCCGCCTCTAATTTCCGCTTGTGCCTCACTTCCTGGGCTATTCGGTGTCGCGGACTCAAGGGAAATGGCCGCGGAAGACTCGCTGCCTTCTCTGAGTATAAAGACAGGTCGTACAAAGGGATGTGCCCTCAGTTTCAGCCTGCTCGAACTAATCACCCGCTCTGCTCTACTCTACTCTGCTACTGGAAAATGTTTTTCTCCCGTACTCTCTTCCTCTCTGCGTCCCTCGCCGCTCTCGCCGCTCCTACCGTCTTAGGTGTCCCTCTGGTTCGTCGCTCTTCCACGCCTTCACATGGGTATGACACTCATATTCTGCCGCACGGTCCTCAGACCAATTCTGTCAGTATCCCTTTGCTCCGCCATGGCGTGTAGCCTAAACTATTTGTGCAGAGCGCCGCCGTCGTGACTAACGCCGAGAGCTTCATCACCTGGACGAAGAAGCTCACCGCTGCGGCTAATGCCCTTCCCCAGAACCATGCCTCCGCCGCGCTCGTCGAAAACGTGCACACATTCAATGGCTTGCTTGTCCCTACCACCGCGCTCACCTCCGGCCCGCTCGGCGGGCTCGGCCCCACCGTTTTGGGTGGCTGCCTGGCGGGATCGGACCCTGCCAGCAACGTCCTCACGCTCATTCTCCCCCTTCTGGCTGGCAACCCGACCGCCGTGCTCGGGAGCCTCGGCACTGCCGGTATATCCTGAGTCTGGACGGTGGCCTCAGCGACATCCTGAACGGTCTGTTTGGTGCCGACCCGCTTCTCACCGCGACGGTGAACGTCTGCAACGCCATCATTGGGCTGCTCCACGGCGGGTGCGGATGCAGCCAGGACAGCATCACTGCCACCCTCGCCGCCGTCCAGGGATTGCTGGGCTCCCTCGGTCCCCTCATGAGCTCCGTGCAGAGCTGCCACGGCTGTGGCCCTTCGTCCACCTGCCTTGGCCCGATCAACAGCTTCCTTGGTATGTAAACACCACTCCTCCATGCTGTAGGTCACCCTCTTCCTCCACACGTATCCGAATTTATATCCTTCACAGCGGTCTTTGGTTAGGGTATTACATGGGTCCTGTGGCTGTCTCAATGATTATTTGGCATTGAGGTCAAATTGCCAGGGTTGTTGACTTGTTAAGTTGTGGTAGCATCCGATGCTAGAGTCTGAGATGACTTTCGATTCGAGGGTATGCGGCTTTGGTTCAAATCGTTGCCGACCAAGCAAACAACTAACCCCGATGAAATCCCGGAATAAGTACATAGCACAAGCAATGCCACCGAGATTTGCTACCGATTCAGCATGATGGCGCTGTCCAAGTGCTCGTGGAGTGCTGTTCAAACTTCAAGTTTCCTCGGCTTTTCTCGATATTCGGATCATTCCGGGTGCTTTCAGTCTGTCCATCGGGCCGGGTTTTCCGATCTAGACCGCGTGGCGCGTTTCGTAGTACTGCTTTTGCAACTTGGCTCCGACTCTAACCTGGCTGTCTGTGCTTTCATCATGCTCCTCACCTCGCTCGTGACGCGCTGCCTGCATCCTCGCGATGCGCGGAAATTGGAACGTGTCGCTGACGCATAGATATTAGACAGAGCATCGGCTGGACTTGGGCTGGACCCAGAGCATTGCTTCACAGCTATTGTTCTCGTGGGAGCTTGTCAAAGCCTCTTGTTATCGACGGTGGCGTCTTGGCCTGCTCTTTCTCAAGCACTTCCACCTATGGATGCCCAAGTGCACCTACAACTTCAGCCTGTGTATTCAGGCGCCACTTGGTTCTCATCGTCCCGGAAGCAAGTCAGATCGGGCGCAAGCCCGGTCCAGGAACTGCCCTCCAATCCGTCCGTGCTGAAACAGCTTCTCCGCAGATTGTGTTTGACCTGTGCACGTTACAGGATATATCATCAGCGAGGCCGAACGAATTGCCTTGGACGCCTTTACCGATGCCCTGCGACGACGAAGGCCGGTTCCTAAAGCACCCAGGCACACCAAAGACTTGGAATCGCCAGAATCCCCAACAGATGGGCCGGTGGCACAATCCTCCGCCAGCCGTTCTTCAAGTATGTTTATGACCCGGAAGCCAGAGGTAAATTGTGTTCTCAGCATTTACAGCGAATTTACCCATTGAAACAGGATCATCAAGTATTCAGAGCGATAGAGGACCAGGATCTCAGTCTCCTCGCCGAAATCGCGGAACACGACTTTCCAGTGAGTGTGGGATCAGAGATTTGCGTTCTTGAGTTCATCGTCTTGATCCCATTTTCGCGACCTTTAGCTGCTTCTACGCCCTCTTTCTTCCGGGACTAATCGCACACCGCTCAACCATGCAATCGACTGCGGCGCATCTCACCGTGGTGTCGCCCTCTTGCTACTGGGCATGTTTTCGCGCTACATCAACCACCTCAGTGACGAAGACTTTGACGCACCCGCAACCCGGGAAACCCTGCGTCTCCTCCGTACGCATAATTTCCTTCCAGGTTTCGTTCCACAAACGCATCTACAGGCGTCAATTTTACGCTCGCAATGAACCGCGGCGTGATGCAAGCAGACACCACTGTCGCCGCGTCTTTCCTTCAGGTGTACATCATGAGCAAGGGCCAGGCATGGCTGTCCGACACAGTGCTCCATATATCTATCGCACTGCGCTCCACCACGCCTGGGGAGGCCGTCACGTTAGCGGGACATGCTGTGCGCAGATACGCTGGGAAAACACTGAGGAAGGACGAGATAATTGCGGCGCTGGAAGACTAGTTTGTTTTTCTTCGTTGCAAAAGAAAATCTCACAGTATGAATTGTTGACATGCCGACAGCATTGGCAACGCCACAGCCGATCTGCTTATGATGGGTGCATGGGTTTGTGTACGCGATGCGGCACCGAATGAAGACCTTCCGCCCATTCCCGTGCGTCTCTACCACTCCTTATATTACTGCTACTGAATCTGTGCAGTCCCATTCGGGTGTTCAACGCTTTTGCCGAGAAACTGGACCTGTATCGCGAGCTCGTGTACCATTCAAACTTTGTAGGGAACCGACTCCGCGGGCAGCTGACAGCGCTGCGCCGGTTGTTGGAGGGCCGGGCGACGACGTATAGGGTGAGCGGTTCTCTGATTCTTTTGCTTACTTGCTGATCCCGTTGACTGCAGAGTAAGATCATGGCGGTAGATCGTGAGCTTAGCGGGACGTAGGACTGAGCCGGTCAGACTTTTCTAGTCTTGCAATTATGACATTCCATCACAATATATCTCATGTACGTGGCATGAGTTCATTCGCGAGGACTGCGCAACACCAAAGCCCTGTCTTTGTCTGCCAGCGGATGGTCCAGACGAAACCGCAGCATCGAAATTTTGGACATGATTCCCATGCCCATGACACGCGTCTCGATAACGCGAAATCCACGTCTTTCGTACAACTCTTGTGCGCCACTCTGAAACTCGGATGTTTCGAGCTCTAGTGTCTCTAGTGGAGGGCCGAAGCGTCGCGCATGATCCAGTGCTGTGATAAGCAGCTGCGTGGCGACACCACGCCGACGATAATGCATCCCGACGAACATTCTACGCAGCTCGCCGGTCAAAGGGTCTATGTGCTCGGCGTGCTTCAGACCCATGTTCACAATAAAGAAGGAACCATAGCAACGCACCGAGTCCGAGACACCCTACCACCTCTGACGACTTGTGTTGTCCATAAGGCTGCTCAATCGCGGCAACCCAGAAGCCTCCTTGACCTGCTCTTCGTGGATTATGTGCTCCATCCCCAGGGAGAGGCACAGTGTAGGATGCAGCAATATCCGACAGGTCCGTGCTGCACGCCGTCGCACAGACGTCCAGGAACATGTTTGTGATAGATCGTCGGATGCTGAAAAAGAACGCGAGCGAAATAGCACACAGCAGGCCGCCGGTGAACCGAGTTACGGAGGAGCGGGCAGCGTAGATCACCAGGAAGCCGAGAGAGAGGCTGGCGTAGGTCATGCATGAGATACGAGCGCAGAGGTTCCTACGCAGGGCAATCGTACAAGGAGAGTCCGCTGCAAGAGGCAAGATATCGAATGTACACCAAAAAAAAAAAAGTGAAGCAACTCACGGCCGGAGATAAGTCCCTCGAAAATCAAGGCATGGATCCGGGGTGTGTCTCCCGGTTGGAACAGACGTACAACAAAGTCGCGATGTTCTTCTGGATCCATGGGAGGATGCTTTGCGGCGCTTGTCCACAGCTGGAAACGATAGCCTTGTTTATAAGGGAATGCTATTGATAGTACTCTTGTCCGAGCGGGAAAGAGACATAACCACGAGGTAAGCCCGTTACTAATTAGCACGGCTAAATCCAAGCTAAATCAATCGTTCGTACGGATCAGGCTGAAATCTTGGTGGGCCAAAGCCAAAGCAAAGCCGGGCCCGAGGCTTTTGTACGTGCAGCGATCGATAGTACTGTCGTAAGCTGAACACCGGGGTGCTTTTACTCGCCTGTGTACTCACGAGCGGGACGCATGCCCGGTCTTGATCAACGAAGCATGTACGTAATTCAAAAATCACAGTCTCAACATGTATTACTCGGTCCCCAAACGAATGCTCGTCAGACAGACATGGCCGCTAATTAGAGCGCAGGCCATTTCGGGGACCGGCGCCAAGAGGCAGTTGAACGTTGGTTGAACTTATGTAAGTAAATGCCATCGTGATGGCGGAACAAAACCGCTGATGCACAGCACCGGCATGTTGAGTTTGGCAACGCACGGCATATTAGCCTGTTTGCGCAACAGCCATATGAGCCATCAGATGGCTTTTTTGCCGTGCGCAACATTCCGTCATATGGCTCGGAAAAAAAATGACCTGCTGCCCGAGCAGTCCTGTCTGTCAGGGTAGGGGCCTCGCACAATCCTCGGGTGTCCTCAAAATTGTCTGGTACTCGTGGAAAGGTGTTGACAAGGTTGGATCATGTCGGAAATCAAATATATCTGCGCAGTTGAGACTCCCCGTCGGGTGAACATCACCCTCCAGCAAGATCTAGGTGAATGCATGATGCTAGTCTCTGTGTGAAGCTTTTTTATTCTGGTTCGCCCGGGGTTGCAAAGCCATTAGCCATATGGTGCGCACATCAAAAAAGCCATCAGATGGCTCATATGGCTGTTGCGCAAACCCTCTATTAAGAGGCGCCCGACTCCGTCCAAGCAGCTCTAAGGAGGTTGTCTCAATGTCCCGGATCCACGTGTTCAGCGCTCAGGGGCTGAGGCACAGAATCGACTCTTGACATTCCGCCGCTTGCCCCTAACCCGTATTCGGAGATTTGATGGCGGCAGTGCAAGTTTGATCGCCGGACATACAAACAAACACACTCTTTCCTCCCCCTCCACTACGCTATGTTGGAATGGCAAACCGACGTAAGTCGGAGCCGAAGCGTCGGCACCACGTGCTCAAGTGGAGCTCGTGGAGCGCAGCATGTTGACTGCGGAAAGCAGTGTACAATGGGCCAAGGGGGAATCAACTTTCGAAATTTGGATATCCGGTCGGAAAGTTTTTTAAGCCTCAATCCTAGACCCCCCCCCCCCCCAGGCCAGCCTATATGAGGAAATGATTTCCCACGGCTAACGCGGCAATCAAATGTTTGGTTCAGTTATTTTGGCAAGAATCCTGGCCGTTTGGCCGAACTCAGTCAAAACTGGTTCAATTCCCATGTATACAGTGAGTAACAGCTATAGTAGATGATAGAATCTATTCTACATGCACTGTCTGCATGAACAACCAAACGTGAAGATGTTCCGGACTTCAATCCAAATCGGGTAGTTGCGATCAAAATATCGGAAATCCTCCCTTATATTTCTGAAAAAAATGCTTGAGGTGTTTTTACAGCGTTTCAGCGAGTTTAGAAACTATTTCAAAATGAGGGTCAAAAAGTTTTTTAAGCCCTCCAGGGGGACCCCCCCCCCTCCAACCCGGTGTCCGAAATTTGACCGTTGATTCCCCCTTGCAATGGGCTGCGGGCGGCGCTGAGGCTGTGCGTGGAGCACAATATGACTCGGAATGACTCGAAATGACTCGTAGATAGCTGCGCACGGACCATGTAGAAAACGTATATAAAGCCCTGTATTTCGTACTGTAAATGTAACTAAAAATCCTTCCTCGAACCAAACACCCACCACTCTCAACTCAAACATCCCCATCTCATTTCTTCAACAGGTTATAGGGCCCCCCCCTGAAATCTATTTCTCCACACACATCAACCTCGAACTACCATCCAACTACCATGTCTTTGTCTACAGCAAAACTTGGTGACTACTTCCTGCGCATTCCCAAATGCGAAGCCGACGGCACAAACTGGAGTGTCTACAAGAATCGTTTCCAGTACGCAGCAGACGCTGCGGGACTTGGAGAACATTTGAAGGAATTGTGTGTCACACCAGTCGCCCCGACGTCGACGAGCTCACCACTGAGTCAAGCGGAGCTTGATGCAACGGTCATTTACGAAAGAGCTTTGAAGCAATACAAGTCGGGTGAGGCAATTGTGAAGCAAGCTATCGCTTGTACGATTCCGGATGCGATGTTCCTGCGGTTCTTGAAAGCTAAAAGCGCGGCTGAGCTTTGGAAGAATGTGGCAGGTGAGTTCGAGAAGAAATCCAAGATGGTTACTGTGGATTTGCGGCGCAGGCTCCAAGACGAGCGCTGTGCTGAAAATGGGGACGTGAGGACCCACCTCGCGAAGCTTCAAACACTTCGGGTGGACCTCGTCGGCATGGGTGCCGATCCTGGCGATGAAAATTTCACCGCCATTATCCTCGGGTCTTTACCCCTTTCCTATGATCCGTATTTGTCTGCTATTACCGCCACGTCGACGGTAATGGGGCAAACACTTTCTCCCGATGATCTTATCCGAGGCCTCAATGAAGAGGCTGATCGCCGTGCCCTGAAGCAAAAGTCCAGGAAGGACAACCGCGATGTTGCTTTCTCCGCGGGAGATAGCAGGGGTGGCCGAAAAGCTGGCCACAAGTCCAGTGTGGAGTGTTATAACTGCCACAAGAAAGGACACATCAAAGCGGATTGCTGGGCGAAAGGCGGAGGAAAAGAGGGAGAGAGTCCACGGGGCAAAGGCAAATGGAAAGGGAAAGGTAAGGCCAGGGAGGATGCGAACACCGCCAAAGAAGACAACGGCGTGTGGATGGCGCAGGCAGACACAAACCTGCTGCTATTCCAGGAACAATGGGCAGGGCTCATTGAGCTCGACGGCGACAGCGCGCAGAAGGATAGCGCGGACTGTTGGCTGTCGGATTATGATGATGAAGACTTCTTCGAGGCTGAAGAAGATGGCACCGTCAGCGACGCTGGATCAGTTCCAGTAGTGGACCCACAGAATGCCGAAGCCGAAGGGAATTCAGCAGAAACGGATGACTGTGAGTCAGATTATACACCTTCCGAGATGGCGGGTGTGGAATACTTCTTCCAGTGCCTCATAAAAGAGGACAGTGACAGCGAGGACGGCGAGTCGCCGGACTTGCAAGAAGTCTTGGATAGTGACAGCGAGTGCAGCTCCATGCCGGACCTGCAAAGCGTGTCAGATTCCGAAGACGAAGACTGGGAAGAAGATTCTGATTCGGAGGAAGATGATCTTGCCTCCGAATATCCATCTGATTGCAGGCATTCTTGCGGGAATTTGCCGGATGGCCCTGACCGTCCATCGTCGTCGACGATGGAGGATCTTGAAGGCTGGGTTCACAGATCTGTGACCGAATGGCTGGAAAATCAAGAGGACTACAAAGAGGAAAAGATAACCTCGTCCTACGATTCAGCTATGCTCGCGAATGGCGCGAGCTGTCCTAGCGTTGAAACGGAGCTTTACGACTCGGGCGCATCAAGGCATATGTCCCCGTACCGGCACAGGTTCATCAACTTTACCTCGATTCCCCCGAAATCAATCACGGCGGCGGATAATGGCACGTTCCAAGCTATTGGCCAAGGGGATATGCGAATCAGCATTCCCAATGGAAATAGCACGGCGACGGTACTCTTGAAAGATGTACTGTATGCACCGAAATTGGGACTTACCTTGGTATCGGTCAGTAAAATGACTGATGCTGGTTTTGCGGCACTGTTCCGTGACAACTTCTGCAGAATCTTTGACAAGAAAAGAAAGATTCTGGGTGTTGTTCACAAGCTAAACGGAACTTATCGTGTCCTGCACGAAGCAGACACTGCTGCCGCCGCCATCGAGAGGGTTTCTGTTGATGAACTGCATCGCCGAATGGGACATATCGCACCGGATGCAGCTAAGCGTCTTGTGAAAGATGGCTTGGTAACTGGTATAAAACTCGAAGGGCCCACGGACTTGAAAACGTGCGAGTCCTGCGAGTATGCGAAAACGAGTCGAAAACCAGTTGCTAGAACCCGGGAGGAGCCGCGAGCTGCTGCCATGGGAGACATCATTCACTCGGACGTTTGGGGACCAGCATCTGTGGAAACAATAAATCATCGTGAATACTATGCCAGTTTCACGGATGATCATACCAGATGGTCCCGGCTGTACATCCAGCGCACAAAGGATGAAACCTTTGAGTCGTATCAAGCCTTCGAAGCTTGGTTGTTGACGCAGTTCAACATCAAGATCAAGAAACTCCATTCGGATCGGGGAGGGGAATATTGGAGCAACGAATTCGACGCTCATCTTGCAAAGAATGGAACCAATCGTGGTTTCACGGTCCATGACACACCGGAACACAATGGAATTGCTGAGCGGCTGAACCGCACTGTGTTGGAGCGCGTTCGCGCTATGCTACACGCCAGCGGACTCCCCAAATTCCTTTGGGGCGAGGCCGTTGCTCATGCAATTTACTTAAAGAACCGCACGTCGACGCGCGCTCTGGATAATAAAACACCTTTCGAAATGGTGTACAACAAGAAACCAGACCTTTCAAGGTTGCCTGAATTTGGGGCAAAGGTCTGGGTTCACGATCCAGATGGCAGCAAACTCGATTGGCGTGCAAAGGTCGGCCGGTGGGTTGGATTTGATGAAGCAAGCAGCGGACATCGAATTTACTTCGAGGGGAAACGGACAATTGCAGTGGAGCGAAGCGTCAAATTGGAGAAGGATGATGTACTGGTACCCATTCCAGACGATCTACTGTTTGAGGGGGAGAATGAGGATGACAATCAGCCGTCGTCTGAAAATTCAAACCCAAACCCAAACCCAAATACGCAACAAACTCCTCGTCCAACCACTCCACCTGCAATCAAGAAGAGTCCACCACAAACTCCGCCTCGAAGTACTCCACCCAAAGAAGAACTCCCCGCATCCCCGAATATCAACGAAGCCGTGCGGCGATTGGCGCGCACGGATCCGCTCGGACCCGATTTCGAGCAAGCCGAAGAAGACACCGGAGGAACCGGAAAACGTACTCAAAAACCTTCAAAGTACATTCAGGACCTTCAGAGTGGTGCTGGAAGAACCAGTAATCGACCTTCGGACCCAGAGATACCTCAGGGAGTGACACTTCCTGAGAAAGATACTGCAGCTCGAGCAGAGTTGGCAGAAGACTGGGAAATGGTTGACATACTGGAGCACTGTATGGCCGCTGCGACGGCAGACTCTGAAGCGCTTGAACCAACATTCGAGGAGGCGAAGAAACGGCCGGATTGGGCGCATTGGAAAGTGGCAATTGATGCGGAGATCACTGCTCTGAAAGCCGCTGGCACCTGGCAACTTGTGGAGAGACCAGACTCCAATGTTGTTGACTGCAAGTGGGTTTTACGCATCAAGAAGAATGCCGCTGGGGAGATCGACAAATATAAGGCTCGTCTTGTCGCTCGGGGCTTTACTCAAGTCCAAGGAGTTGACTACTACGAAACCTTTGCTCCCACTGCCAAGATTGCGTCGATTCGACTTATTCTTGCCATTGCTGCGCGGAACGACTGGGAGATTGACATGTTCGATTTCCATAGTGCGTTTCTCAACGGTGAACTAGATCCCGACGAGACTATTTACATGGAACAACCACCGGACCACGAGTTTGCGGACCGCCGCAAATATGTGTTGAAACTGAAGAAGGCTTTGTACGGCCTGAAGCAGGGCGGCAGAAGATGGTACGAGACCTTAAGCCGTTCCCTTGCTGAACTCGGTTTCACACAGTGTGATTCGGACCATGCGATATTCTATGCTCGTCCGGACGGCCATTTAATCATCATGGCAGTTCACGTTGATGATTGTACAATCACCGGCAGCTCACCCGAATTACTTGAAGACTACAAGAAGCGCATTGGATCTCTATTCAAGATGACCGACATGGGGCCCGTCTCATGGCTCCTCGGTATCGAGATCAAGCGTAACAGGGAAGAACGCACCATTTCACTATCCCAGCAGTCGTACATCACGTCTATCTTGCAGCGGTTCAACTTCACCGACGCCAAACCGCTTGCAATGCCGATGGACCCAAATGTTCAACTCTCGACTGATCATTGCCCGAATGGGATCAAGGAAATTGCGATGATGAAGCAAGTCCCTTACCGTGAAGCTGTGGGCTCGTTAATGTGGGCAGCAGTTGGAACGCGTCCCGACATCGCGTTTCCGGTGGGAATTTTGTCGAAGTTCCTTGATAACCCCGGACCGGCTCATTGGGATGCAACAAAGCGTGTCTTCCGATATCTTGTAGGGACAAAGGAGTTACGTCTCACCTTTGGCAAGGGAAAGAAGGGATTGGAGGGATTCTCGGATTCCGATGGAATGTCACAAGAACATAGGCGGGCAATCTCTGGCTACACTTTCATCATTGATGGAGGCGCCGTGTCTTGGAGCTCGAAGAAACAAGAGCTTGTTTCGCTCTCAACCACGGAGGCTGAGTACGTCGCAATGACGCATGCCGCTAAAGAAGCTCTCTGGCTTCGACAACTCATCGGAGAGATATTCCGTCCACTGGAACATCCCACAACCTTGCACGGTGACAACCAATCCGCAATCGCTCTCGCCTATTCCGACATAGGTCAGTTCCATGCACGCACAAAGCACATCGACATTCGCTACCACTTTATTCGATACGTGATCGGAAACGATTCGATTCGTCTCGTCTATTGCCCAACTCAAGACATGGTGGCGGATACTTTGACCAAGGCTTTGCCAAGTGTGAAAGCTAAACACTTTGCGGCTGCACTGGGACTTTGTTCGGTTTGAGGGGGAGTGTTGGAATGGCAAACCGACGTAAGTCGGAGCCGAAGCGTCGGCACCACGTGCTCAAGTGGAGCTCGTGGAGCGCAGCATGTTGACTGCGGAAAGCAGTGTACAATGGGCTGCGGGCGGCGCTGAGGCTGTGCGTGGAGCACGGTATGACTCGGAATGACTCGAAATGACTCGTAGATAGCTGCGCACGGACCATGTAGAAAACGTATATAAAGCCCTGTATTTCGTACTGTAAATGTAACTAAAAATCCTTCCTCGAACCAAACACCCACCACTCTCAACTCGAACATCCCCATCTCATTTCTTCAATACGCTATTCCCTCTCAGTGTCCCTCTCCCGCTGCTCCCCTCCGGACATTGACGACTGTCTGTTCCTCTGCGGGTGCTTGCACGACCGGCCCCTCGGGGCCTCGAAGTATGCCGCTGTCGGTCCGACTCGGGCTTCACTCCATCGCTATTGCTTGAATCCCGCCTAGCTCATTTGCAGCATAAAAGCTCACTTACGCGTTGAGTGTCAACGCTCCGGCAACCAGCCCATTCCGAAGAATATTGTGACTGCTTCAAGCCCTGCGACACGCCCCAAAGACGCCCGCTCGCACGTTCGCCAACCCAAGAAGCCAAGCATGCGCCGCGCCCGGTCATCAATTGCCCACTCTTCCACCGCTGTCACTCCTACGCTCGTATATACACTCACAATGCCCTCAAGTGGCTGCGTCGAGACCTCTGGTGGGTCGTTGTCGCGCTCGCTTTGCATCGACATCCCCGTGACATCCCCACGCTAATTAAAACCACTCCGTCCCCCTCTATCCTTGCCCTCTGAATCTTGTCCTTGAAATTCCCATTACATGCATTCTGTCGACCTATGCGCACACTGGCAATACGAGCTTTTCAGTGCTTCTTGACCGTCCATGGATGTACCTGCATATTTAGTGTTCCAGACTCACTGTGGATGAGCCGCGGAGTTGACAAGCTAGCCTCTCAATACACCGACTCGGGGAGCTTTCGTATGTTATTGTGTCGACTCGCTGAGAATCGTTGTTTGGCCGGCCATCAACGCGGAGAGCGCCGCGATCAGAATCTCCCGATTGAGTTTAGGGGCGAGCGGCGGAAAGTACGAAAGTCACAGAATCGATGTTTCTGGAGGCGAAACCCCCCTGGCTTCCGCTTTCAATTGACGATCGATGGGGTCAATCAATTTGACCATGCCTATAGAAACATTGCCATTGCATGGTCACCACTCCCTTTCTCCCCCATCTCGTCTATGTCGACGTCGAATCTGGCTTCCGGGGAAGCCCAGACACTGGTCAACTTCAGACTGGGTCCATGGGTGTGTTACTAGTTCTCGCCCAATATATTGCCATCTCAGTCTCGCACACAGATAATTGGCTGCTGTCTTGATCTTGTCCTCCAGGGCGCGCTGTTTACTCAAGTACCGCGATTCTCTCTTAACGTTTGCTCTGGATCTAATGTCTTCTAGTTCGCCAATTATTTCGCTTGGTACCCGGACGACAAGGGAATCCAGAAAGCAATCGTTGCTGGTCTGTTCGTGATGACCACCCTGAAATCAATACAGTCATTGTGCGTACAATTCCAAGGCTCGTGTTGCGTACAAGCCTTGAGTTCAGTCGTTCAGTGTCATCATCTGGAACCACGCCATACTCTTTTTCGGGGATCTCCGTGGCGCAATCCTGCTAAACTTCACGGCGTGGTTCGAGCTAGGGAACCCGTTGATGGTGAGAGAACCTTTCCGTAACTCATGTAGCGCCATTAAACAATCCAAGGTCGCTGCTATCGGTCTCTACGTGCAACTCTACTTCTGTTACCGCCTCTACGTTATATCGGGCAGGTCTTATATTGTCGCGCCGGTTGCGACGATATTTATATTTGCTGTGGTCGCGATGATCTTTGCGGTGCGTATCTCATTCGACTTCATCTCCGTTTCTTCATTCTAAGGCCCGCCCCAGACATATTTTATCGCCACTCAACAGGTCTCCAGGATTGCAGACTGGTGTGCGTATGGGTCGGCTCCTCTATTAATAGTCTGGATTCACGTCCCGTCCCCAGTCACCGCACATCTCAGCGCCGTGTTCGGTACGTTGCGAGTGGACACACTCTAACACTCCCTCATCCCAATGCAGCTGGGGACGTTTTACTCTCCTGCGCAACCGCGTTCTTCCTCCTCAAATCGCGCAGAGGTGCTCTTCCCCAAAGCGTCGGACTTATCAGCGCCCTCGTCCGCCTCACATTCCAAACCGCTGCCCCCGCCGCAATCTGGTGCGCCCCTTATTGCTTCAATCTCCCCTTCTGCCATTAAACCCTACCAATGTCAATGTAGCGCGATGCTCAATCTCATCTCCGCGGTACGCTTCACGGGTGGCCAGGGGCTATTCGCACTCGTCTTCAACATGCCGCTGCCCAAGCTGTATGCAATATCCATGATGTTCACGCTCAACGCTCGCAGGAACATCCGCGCCGGAGCGACCCTCAGCGGGGGGCAATACAGCAGCTCGGACGGGAGGCTGGTGTCAAGGTCACGGCCCCCTGTGCAGGTGCGCATGACTTTCTTGATATCCCTCTCGTCTGGGGAAGTGACTGATGACATTCTTTGGGAACATCTACAGGGCGACGTGGAGCTGGGCCCGGTACAGTTTTACACGAATGCGCAGACGGGGAAGGACTTCGACGTACGTCGTGTGCTCAACTTGCTGGGGGCAGGACTGACTTTGGGCTAGGTCGGAGCTACGCTGGCACGCGGCCCAAATGTAGGGCGGTTCGACACCAAGGGGGCAGGGCTCTACGGGATGGAGTTTTGATCAGGCGTGCTATAACTTTGTACTTCTAACAACTTCACACCTGAATATTTGAATGAGTGAAAGAAACTTGTGCGACGTATGTGGTTGAGGGATGCGTCGGATACTTTAGCGAGAACCCACACGCCAAGTCCTGTCAAGTCTTCTTCAAGTTATCTTATGCCATAATTTGCTTTGCCCAGCGATACTGCGCACCAGCCGTGCAGTGCGTCCGACGTCGTGGCGTGATCTGTAAACGGCCGTGGCGGCCGGAGTTGGGAGAGTTTGAAGAGAGTTGAACAGATTGGGGTCTGGGTCGAATACTCATACGAAGATGCCTTGAATACGCGGGTATCCGTACTGTGGTTCGAAAAATTGACTTACGCAGAACCTTTAGTAAACTCAACATGTCTCAGCCAAACGGGGAAGTTGTATCGGATTCCGCGCCTATCGGACCGGTTCGGAAGATCGATATCTGCGTCATCTAACCATAACGACACTATAAAAGCCGGGAGCCTGCGTTCAATCGCGACGTGCTTGTCCAAAATGCCCGCTACTCCCCTGGATCGCGTTATCCACTATGCGACACTTGCGGCCACGACCTTGAAAGACATGGCCGATGCGACAGGAATGCCCATCCTCCGTATGCCTGCCTCCCTCACGCTCACGGTAATGAAACTGATAGAGGTGAGCGTTTTTCATCCCGATTTTGCAAGGTCCTGACAGCGGCCCAGGGCGCTAAATCGAACAAGACTGAAACCATTAAAATGGCAGAAAATATCCATAAAACATTGTGCTCCGTCATCGGGCTTTATTCCGCGACGCACAAAGACGGCCTGCTTTCTCCAGGGATATTATATAACGTCAGGCAATTTACGGAGTACGCTCCGTGACTTTGGGGGCTAACTTTCTATCAACTCACTTTTAATAGCACCCTTCAAAGGATGGTGGGAATCTTGACGACACAACAGAGCATGGGACGGTTCAAACAACTGTTGAAACAGACCGAAAATGCCTCTCAACTCCAAGCATGCAGGGCAGAGCTTCAGCATTTGATGGTTGCTTTCAGAGTATGGCCCAACCATGAAAATGACGCCCCGGCTTAGTTTTTTCTCTGGCAGGATCAGTGCATCCGTGCAAACCTTACCAGCCTCGCAAAAATGCAGGTCGAAACCTCCGACATGCACGATGAGCTGCTTGCGCTGCTTGCGAACTTTCCGGATCTTACTATTTCTGATGCCTCGTCCCTGGTACGTGAACACACGCTGCCCGTGAAAGTCCGTTGCTTCACTTATCGCAGGCTGCCGATTTGTCGGCCATGGGTGACAGGTCAGAAAAATCCAATATGTGAAACACTGTAATGACTCCTCCGCAGCACGATATCGCTCAATTTGCTGCCCGCGTACCCTTCGATATTCCATGGAAGACAGCCAGAGTTGGACCACATTGTAAATATCCTCAGGCAAGACAGTGCCAGGATTGCTATCCTCGGAGCCGGCGGAATGGGTAAAACCACAGTTGCGGCTGCCGCTCTGTACCACCCTGACGTCGAAGCTCGTTATCCGAACCGGTACTTTGTATCGTGCCAGGCAATGACCAGTGATGTGGACATTATCTCCGCCATTGCATCCCACATAGGGCTTGACAAATCCAGCACCGTCAAACGTGTTCTCCAGTGCCTGAAATTCAACTTCACATCGCTCCTGGTTCTAGATAATTTCGAAACTCCTTGGGAATTTCCCGATGCGCGGAAGAAGGTTGAAGAACTGCTGGCCCATCTCGCGGACGTTCCGAATCTCAGCATACTTGTAAGTCACCGCATTCCGAGAAACACTGGTACTTGACTGGCATTCAGGTGACGATGCGGGGCGCAGAACGCCCAGGAAACATACAATGGAGTCACCCGTTTCTCCCACCTCTCAACCCCTTAACGGACAGCGCTGCTCTCGAAACATTCTTCGACATCGCAGACGACAACCACGACAAAGCCAGTGTCACCACTCTTCTGGAGTTGACCGGTAATCTGCCTCTTGCGGTGAACCTAATCTCCAGCGCCGCTGCCTATGAAGGCTGCGAAGCCACCCTTGCCCGCTGGGAAACCGAAAAAACGAGACTGTTATCCGATGGATACGATCAACGTTCCAGCCTGGAGCTCTCAATCATGTTGTCGCTGTCCAGTCCCCGCCTCACCCCGAATGCGCGCGAATTGCTCAGTCTCCTTTCGGTTCTGCCTGACGGGCTCTCTGACGCGGAACTGATGCAATGCAACCTTCCGATCGCCAACATTCTCGCTGGAAAGGGGGGACTGCTTCGTACATCGCTGGCGCTCGTTGACCGGGGACGCCTCAAACTGCTTCCGCCCATCAGGGAATACATATACAGCTCCAACCCGCCAGAATCGAGACTGAAGGTGCCACTTCGAGATTACTTCTACCAAATTCTTGAGATGTGGAAGAACTTCGACAGCGTACAGTCTCCGAGCATTGTGTCTCAAATCGTGGGCAATCTCGGCAATATCCAGGGTCTACTTCTGGAAGGCTTGCGGACGGATCCTTCCGATGTGACCGTGTACAAGAGTGTCTTTTACCTCTATGACTTTACGGAGCAGACGAACCGGCCGGTGCCCTCTCCGATCTTCCTTGCTGTCAAACAGGTTGAGACGTGGAGAGATCATCCCGCATACGGACAGTTTTTGACCAGCATCGTTCGGCGTTCAGCGAACTTCCCGATGTTGGACATAAAGGCGCATATTACCGCCGGTAACAAACACTTCCAAGAAGCAAGTGCCGTTGAGCAGGGTGAGCCTGAACGCAAATCTACGAATTTCCCATCTGAATGAGAGCATTCTAGCTCGCTGGTACTACGCCACGGCCGGGTACTACCAAGTCTACGAAAATAACTTTGCGAAAGCAATCGAGCATTGCTTTCTCGCCCTGGATCTTGTGGACGGTATGAATCGCCCAACGATGTTGGGTTGGCGCATCTGTATGACCCTCACGGATGATCTCGTTAACGCGGAGAATCCTCTAAAGGCGCAAATATACGCCGAGCGCGGGTATGCGTGCGCGCAGCAGCTTGGGTACGCCCTTGGGGAGGCGATTTCAATGTCGCAGCGGGGGCGCTGTGCCATGGCGCTGGGCGACTTGCAAAATGCGAAGAGATATATGCAGACTGGCCTCGCACAGTTTGTAGGTACCGGGATGCACGGAAGCCATCGACATATCAAGGCGCAGAGCTATTTGTCCGAACTACACCTTCTGCAGACGGAGTACGAGGAGTCGCGCACCGTTCTACGGGCCAGCATGGCCGGAATCAACCCACGGCATCCAGCGACGCTTCACACCATCTTCACGGGCCTCAATGTCGCGTCCATCGACATTGTGGCCGGCGTCGATTTGGTTGTGGTTGCGCAGACACTGGAGACCCTCCGAGAACAGTTATCCGCGTTTGCAGCCCCAATCGGTCTCATGTTCTACAACATGATATTGGGCGAGCTCAGGCTCTACCAAGGAGAACTCGAGGCCGCCAAGAAATTGTTTCAGCGGTCCTACGTTGACCTTATCGGTGCTGCGAATGAGGGAAGCGTCTATTGCCTGGAACGGTTAGCCGATCATACTTGGGGGATGCACAATGTCCAAGACTCGCTACGTTGGTCCGTGGTGCTGCTCGGGTTCGGGCGGAAGATCAAGGACAGGCTGGCACAGATTCACTCGTTGCGTTGTCTAGGAAAGGTGTTCTTGGCGCAACGAGACCTCGAGACAGCTTCGAGTCTCTTTCAACTTGCGTTGGAGGAACTCACATTCATGGGCGTGCATCGGTGGCGTGCCGATTGTATGGTGCATCTGGCGGAAATCCACGAATCACGGGGAGAAATTGACAAGTCGATAGAGCTGTGGAGGTCCGCCATACCTTTGTTCGAAAAGTCGTCGCAGAAAAAGGATGCCATGCTGCTTGAGGCCAAACTCGCGGTCGCGGATCCCCACACGATCTCAGAGGGTAGCGATGCCCCAAATACGATAACACTCTCGTCGTAGCTATGCAAGCAAAGGGCTGGCCAAAGTCTTCATGCGCAATCCTTGTTTCGATGATACTACTCAAATAATATCGTCTAAACTGAGCACTGCGCACCGCCAAACGAGATATCGTCGAAATATGGGCCGTGTAGGGCAACCAAAACCTGTTAATTTAATTGTTTCAAAGCAGTGGAGTAAGGTACGCACCGAGATGGTTCGCCACCGAGGCATCAAACAGCGAGTTCCCCGTCCTACTCAAATAATATCGTCTAAACTGAGCACTGCGCACCGCCAAACGAGATATCGTCGAAATATGGGCCGTGTAGGGCAACCAAAACCTGTTAATTTAATTGTTTCAAAGCAGTGGAGTAAGGTACGCACCGAGATGGTTCGCCACCGAGGCATCAAACAGCGAGTTCCCCGTCGCGCAGTTCTTGTTATCATGCCCCGGGCACGAAACAAGTGTCTGCGCGCTGTCTATGATGTGGACCTCGCCGTTCGAGTGGGTGAACCCGAACGCCAGGGGCGGGATCGTAGGCACGGGGTCATGTTGGTTCGTCACAAAGGTGACTCCAACCTAACATTTTGTTACATTTTATTAATCGAAATAACTTGTGGGGACGCACGTTCGAGTCCAGAAAGTTTGCCCATGCCTCGTTTCCGCCGCGCGGGAGGCCGAAGGTGGTTACCACGACGTCCACAGAGGGGTCTACTGCGCCTCTGATCATCGCACCCGTCATGGTTGCAAGTGCTGCACCTATGGATTGCAATGTGAATGAAAGCACATATGCATACCGTGTTATGTGACCCACCAAGACTGTGCCCGGTAACAACTACCTTCTTGACACCGGTGCTTTGGATTGCGTCCTGTACGTCGGAGAGCAGACCGTCCGCCGTGCGTTGGAACGTCAACTGGAAGCCACTGTGCACCTTGATTCCTTCTGCAGAAATTCAGTGAGTATTTATGGCGCGGACAATTTCTGGGGACGCACTTCCGGCAGCTTGTGGGATCCTTGCTGTATCCACATCTTCTAAAATGAATTCTGCGTCGTTTAAGATGGAGAGACTGGCGTGGAGAATTGAGACACTCGAATGAGACTCGATTTTGTCGCGTACTTACACGTTGTCGGGATCCGTGCCTTGTGCGAGTGAGCTGAGGAAATACCAACGTTGAACCGTATGATGGAAAGGCTCACCTTCGTGAGCAATCACGAGGCTCTGATCCACACTATCTTGCGCAATAAAATCTGAGGGACGTTCTTGAACACGCATACTTCGCAAGTCAAGTTTATTTCACACACAAAACGGAATAAGTCCCTGGTCTTTGATATTAAAAATCAGCTGCGATTGCAGAAAATAATCGAGGGGTGATACTCACTTCCCCCGGATTTCAAAAATTTGACGCCCTGAAGGCTCTCGCAAGGCACACCACAGCTCCAGGACGTAATCGAATCGGGCGAGCAGTATGCGGCGCGCGCGAACTGTGCTGGGCGTAAGAGGGTCCCGTTGGCGGTAGCGAGGGAGAGGGGAGTGGGTGCGCCAGATGCTTCTGAGGAACCCAGACCGAAGAGTGGCGCCGCGAGCGCGAAGGGGGCGAGCGTGAAGAATTGAAGGGCGAATGCCAGCATGAGCGAAAGCCGTCCGTTACAATGGAAAGGAATGGAGGGGCAGAACGAAACAAAGAAGAGAGACAGAGAGACAGGAAGAAAGTGCGAAGTGCGAAGATGGAGAGGACGTGCGTGTGCAGATGTAGGATATTAATACAGAGATCTGACGGTGGACATTGCCATGAGATAGGAATCGCAATGGAAGTTCATGAATGATTAACAGCAGAGATATCACCCCCCACGGATGTAACAAGACGTTTCTGGCGGATGCCACCGGGAAGGTCCTTGCAGGCTCGCAAACGTGACATCCACGTCGACTGAGACATCCTGTCGATCACCCATGCAGCAAATGCATGTTCAGAGCCTTCAGACAAGCACTGCCAGTTAGCAGCGAGCTGCCTCTGTGCATGTACCTTTTCGCAGGATGTCCGACAAGCGTGAACTTAATCACCGGCGATTGTTGGAAGTTTGAGGTGCCCCTTGGGTAGCCTTGGGTACCCCCGAGAACCGCTACGATAAGGGAGAGAGCTGCGCCTATGGCATTATTCTTCGCTAAAAAATACCACTTCGAACTCGCAACTTTCCACGAAGAAGTCGCAACTTTTGATGAACTTTTTAGTCTGAACTCTGAACTCCCGATCATGATTTGATGTCGGCTTCACACATGCCGATCGCCTACAAGGGACATTCACGGTGAAAACGCAGCAAAAAAAAGTCCAGAGGGGACCGGAAAACAGTTTGGGTAGGCCGCTGTCATCTCTGGCGCATGTCACGATGTTTTCAAGTGATGTGGTACCCCTGATTGAATTGTTTTTATCTCAGTTTTCACCGTTTTTCTTGTGCCATTCATATCGCACTCTCAGCCTAAAAACTGCAGCAGAAATTTTCTGCTTTGGGACTATTAAACATGCCGCAGTTGCACTGGGTTAAATCTGTTCTGAAGCAGGTTTAAATGGGTAAACCTGCTCAATCAGATGGTGAGTAATGTTCAAATCAACGGTAGACACTATCTACCTGGCTATCTGTTTGGGAGTGTCCCCTTCTATTTTTTGAGGCCTTGAGGAGATTTTTGGGCTAAAGACATGCGCGGTATGTTACTCAGATGTCCTTGGCTTGTGTTATCGTAAGTAGTTAATTGCCCGTCAGAAAGTACAATTTGAAATAGAGTCACTGTGGTTCCCGCCCAGCTTATTATAAGTCGGAGTGGCCTTTACAACTGCATATAGGAAGAGCGGGAATGCATGTAGCAATGGTTCATTGCGTGCGAACTTTCAACGGCCGTGATGCCGCAATGATGCCATCAATTGCGCTTCGAACTACGAACTACGAACTCGCAATAGTTCGCCCCGCAACTTCGGACTTCAGCGAAACTACAGGCTACGGAGTTCCGTTTAGCCAAATTGTGCGGACTTCACCGTTCAATACACATTAATTTGCGAAGAATGGTCTCATATGCGCCGGCAATAAAGAGAGCCAGAGAGAGGCGATTTAAGAATTGAGCCTCAAGGGGGAATCAACTTTCGAAATTTGGATATCCGGTCGGAAAGTTTTTTAAGCCTCAATCCTAGACCCCCCCCCCCCCAGGCCAGCCTATATGAGGAAATGATTTCCCACGGCTAACGCGGCAATCAAATGTTTGGTTCAGTTATTTTGGCAAGAATCCTGGCCGTTTGGCCGAACTCAGTCAAAACTGGTTCAATTCCCATGTATACAGTGAGTAACAGCTATAGTAGATGATAGAATCTATTCTACATGCACTGTCTGCATGAACAACCAAACGTGAAGATGTTCCGGACTTCAATCCAAATCGGGTAGTTGCGATCAAAATATCGGAAATCCTCCCTTATATTTCTGAAAAAAATGCTTGAGGTGTTTTTACAGCGTTTCAGCGAGTTTAGAAACTATTTCAAAATGAGGGTCAAAAAGTTTTTTAAGCCCTCCAGGGGGACCCCCCCCCCTCCAACCCGGTGTCCGAAATTTGACCGTTGATTCCCCCTTGTTGAGCCTTGAGGTTGGGAGGAGAAGAGCCTGCCTCGTGACTTTAGGTTGCACCGCCTTGAGCGATTCCCACCCCTGAAGCCGGCCGGCTGCTCCGCCCTTGAAGCTTCCACGCTTTTCTGCAACTTTTCTGTTCATTATCCCCATATCGAGCCCACACTATACTATCCATTTGGAACCTGATATCTATCTCATCCATTGTATGCATGTGTTTTCTTACTGTCAAATTCTGGTCAAAGTTCAACTCGTTTCAACTCAATCTCAACTTTTGAGGGCTTGATACGCATAGATACGGTCCAAGGGCCGGGGCCGGGAAGGCAAGGGCTTACAATGGACTCAAGAGGGCAACTGTCTTCTTTTCTCTGTTAAGCTCCAAATAAATCATTTAAGTACATCTCCGACGCAGACTGTTTTAAGGTGCGTATACCGACGCACCAAGTCCCTAAGGTGTACTGCCCTATCCCCCCCGCTACTGAAAGGCCTGAAATGCACTAATTTTATAGGAACTAGCATCGCTGTAGATGGTTGTGATGTTGCCTTGACAGTTTGCTCCCCTAGTAAATACTAGTCAGCGCCAGATTTTAATGTGAACATATTCACGTACGTCAGAAAGGTAATCTCAGCCCCGTCGTCGATTTTGAACGACTTGCAGTCGCGAAGGCTGAAGTTAAACGCGGAGAGCATGTCGATCAGGCCACTGATTTTGTAGCACTGCGGTGCGTAGAAGCCGAGGGAAAAGAGGGCGCCGTCTGGGTAGAGGAACGCATAGAGGGCGTAAATCTCGAGCTTTATTCCGATGTCGTTAGCTTCCAAGGAGTAGACTGGTAAATATCGAACCTGCCTCATTGGACCTGGAGGCAAGGGGTGAAGTCCAAATCCCAACGTCGGCGGTGAAGGTCCCAGAGGCAACGGCGCGGCAGGAAAGAGCAGCAACGAGCATTCTAAAAAAACGCATGGAACAGCGAGGACACGCTTCAAAAACCCTGCGCTTTATACAAGATTTGGGAGCTAATCATAAAGCTTGCATCGGCGGTTCACAAGGGCCGGCCAACCTTCTCGCATATCTGGCTCTCTTCAAGACTAACAGGATAAATGGAAGCCCGTTCATTAGGTTATTCATCTACCTCAACCAAGCCGACCAAAAGCCGAGACTAGGTAAAGTTCAGGCGCGCCAAATCCCCCATCCCGCCGTGCGTTATCACGTGGCAGTGTTTAAGTCTACGGGGTGGCTGAACGCCTTTTTTTTATCGCAGTCCCTTATGCATCAGCTTGTGTATGTTGCAACTTCGTCCGCGCCCATTCTAACAGTTTCTCTCCCTCAACCTCGACGATGACCGAGCGTGTCCGTGCGACAGCAGACTCTGTCCGCGCGGTGAGGTCAAGTACGTCTCCGGCCTTGAACCGGCGTCCCGCGTGCGTGCCCTCGGCGCGGAAAAACGCGGGCAGGCGCAGGCGGGCCCGTACTGCGCGCAACGTCTCGCGTGGTACCATGGCGAGCAGACGCTGTATCGAGGGGCGGAGCACGCTGTCGTCCGGTGTGGTTGGGTCCGTAGAGATGACGAGGTCAACTTGGCCCTCGAGGATAAACGCGACACCTGGGTGAACCAATTTGAGTCTCGCGCAAAAGTAGGGCAAGAGAGAGGCAAAGTACCTCGACCGCGTACTGCCTGCCCAGGAAGATACACCGCAATTCGACCGCCTCTTTCGATGAAACGTGCGACGTCAGTCAAGGGGGAGCAACCATACCCATCTTCTGCCGTGTCAACACCCTCCGCTGGGCCAAGAACCGCGCCAGTCTGAAAGTTAAATGTGCGGCAGAAAGCCTCGAACGCTTGGTCCCTTGCCTCGTCATCCAACCCTACGCAACACAATAAACGTAAATCTATCCAGGTAGAAAAGAAAGCGCACCTTCAAGCTTATTCGCACAAAGCGCACGCCTCTGGTGCTCCCGCTGGCACCACGCAATGCACTTTTCGCGCGTCTCGAACGCCGGGATCCCCGCCTCCGGCGCTGCCGCATCGCCGTCCTCACCGCAACCAAACACCAACTCCACCTCCGCGCGCGTGAAGTCCGCCGCGAGCCCGCCTTTCGGGGGCACACCGCACACGAGGAGCACGCTGTCCTTGAGCCGCAGATCGCGCGCGCAGCGCGGTAGGACGCGGGCGGCGGCGGTTTCGATGCGGTGTGCGCGGCTGAGGTCGAGGATGAAGAACGTTGTGCGGGGGAGGGAGCGCAGGAGGGCTTGTTCGAGGGAGGGGACGGAGGCGAAGACTGTTGGAATGCGTTTAGTTGGGAAACTCAAGAGGGAAGGAAAGGGCCTCGCAGATATATCCCGAGAGTGTGAGTACCCGCGCGTCGAGCTGCTGCAGCAGATCCGCGTCCACGTCGCCCGGTGCTTTGAGGTCCGTGTCGTGCATGGTTGCGGTGGGGGTGAGCGGTTCGCCGAGGTTAATCGGGGCCGGGGTATGGTTGTGCGGGGAGTGAATGCGCCCCTCGAGCGGCGCGGCGACGTGGTGTTCGTCTTGGTTTTTCACCTGCTGCAGCTCGTTCCATTCATTCCAACGCGTCACTCGTGCCGGCTGAGAATAAATAATCAGCCGCACGCTCCCGATAAGAGAAAGGAAAAGCAAAGGCGCACCGAGTCAATAACGCCATAGACCAAATACACCACCGCCGCCGCACCGATCCCGACCCCGAAGCCCTCCGCAAAGCCTAGGAAGGTGCATCCCACAAGCGTCCCTATCACGACAGCGTACTCCATCCCTGCGAGCGTCTTGCTCGCCTCCCACACCGCCTCCAGCGCGAGCTCGATCCCGATGAACAGCACGAGCGCGGACGCAAGGATGGTGGGGACGTATGGCAAGAGGCGCCCCGCTCCGAAGAAGAGGGCGGCTTCGAGGAGACTTATGAGGAGGAGTTCGAAGCGGCCGCCTTTGGCGCGTGTGACGTAGACGGAGAAGGAGTATTGCTAGGTCAAACTGGCCATCAAGGGTATGGGGTACAGGAGAGGGATTAAGCGTACGAGGATATTGGGCACAGTGCCGACAATCCCTGCGAATATATTGCCTGCGGCTTGGCCTGTAAAGTCGAAGCTTGGTAAGTGCGCAGAAAACATTATGGCAGTAATATTCACCTAGTAGCTCATGGTTCATATCGTACGAAACGTCGAGGGTAAATGCGAGCGTTGGGACGTAGATAGGCAGATTGAGGACCCTGTGGCAAAGTCAGGACGCCCGCCGCATTTAATCGACACGCACTTACCCAATCACAACCAAGAGAACAATATTCTGAATTGCGCTTTTCACTGCTGTCCATTCAATCGCGTTCTGCGGCAGATATATCAGCGAGCTCCTACGCAGCGTTGTTCATGCTCACGAAGTCAAACAGGGTCCAGTAGTTCCAGCTGGCTACCAGCGCAGCAGGCGAACTCGACACGGAGTCGACAGTGAACAACCAGCCTGTGGCGACTAGATGCTCATGGGGAATCCCGCGCGCGCGAACGGCGATCCAGAACACGGCTGGGATAAAGAGCAGAAAGACCGAGACGTAATAGGGAGAGCGGGTGGCCCCGCGCGTCAACCGCTCGATGTACCGCGAGCGCAGTGTAACAGATAGAATGAACGGAGGGAAGAAGGACGCCGCGAGGAGGCCGAGATGGGGTTTGGCAAAGAGAGTCGATGCGACATTTGAAAGCTCCAGTGCAGGAGCAGAGGGCGGGAATGGAAGGCCAAGTCCGAGGATGAACATCGAGACCCCAATGGCACCAATGGCGCCGGTGAGTACGGTCTGAGGGAAGTAGGCAACCTGCAAGACGGTGAGCACGGATGGTATTGAATGGGGAGCGATGTCGCATAGTACGTACGAGATTGCCCATTTTGAGGAGGCCAAGAGCGAGGAATGCCACACCAGTCAACAAGGAGCTCAAGGCGTACGCTGCCATGACTGTTGGGACAAGCGCCGGGTGGTTGTCGCCGAGCGCGCCGCGGATATCGCTGGCTATTCCTCTGAGGAAGGGGAGGATTTCTATTAGCATGGCGCCGACGCCCCCAGGAAAACGCGAGCCGCCGAGCGTCATCACAAGCTGAGACGTCAATGTGCTGAAAATTGAAATGAGCACACATGATGCAATCGAGAGCAGGTTCGGCACCTTATAATGTACATTGAGAGCCCCTGCAGCTGGAGGGAGTGAAAAGCGCCATCCTCGCTCGGAAAGATGAGGATTCCGGCGGAAACTGGGGAGGATTATCAAGTCCAACTCAGGCCAGGGTGACGTCACTGTACCAGTATCCAGCACATTGATCAGGGTGCCCAAGATTACAGCCGGGAGAGCGCGATATAGGCGTACAGGTAAAGTCGACGCGAATCTTGAGGAGCGCGACCGAACGATATCCATGGTGGAAAACAAGAGGGCGAGGTCGATCACTGACTCGATCCGGAGATCACGGCCTCGGTGACGGCCGAACTTTCGATCATCAGAATCGATGGACGTTTCAGGACGATTGGCAGCGGGCCGGTGTCCGGTTCGAACAGCGTTCAACCATCGTTGGGCGATCGTCCAAACTTGAACTTGCGTCAACAGACAGCGCGCAGTCTACTGCGGTACTTTTGGAAACTCCCGCTTAGTTTTTTTTGAATTACGCCCGCTCCAAACCGAGGTCGAACTCGAAGTTATGAGCCAGGTCTCAGTTGGGTCTCAGAGCGTCTGGCTGCGAGGGACCCTTACGGCAGAAGGTTTCAATCAAGAACAACGGCAAACTCGATAATGTGGTATGCAACGACAGGAAGTATTGCGACACTGACCAAGTAACGACAGGAAGAACAATACTGTACTATTTCAACCACTTATTCACGTGACGGGTGACAAGCCCTCGTGAAATGAATGAATTTGGGTCGGTGATGGTGACGGGGAGGTTTTGAGGCCTAAGGAGGCTTACAGCTGTTTCCGAAAACCTTGGCACTACGCGATTTTTTTCGCACTTGCTAACTTTTGATGGGGAGCTAAGGATTACTGCTTTTGGCTCGGATCAATGTCACGATTTCACCACCACGTGACAACGCCATCAGATAAGATAACAATAACAACATCTGATAAACGAACCCTTAATCCTAAAGGAATCTCGATTATCCCAATCTCGACGCTTCAGCATATGGCAGCAGCACAGGAAGATATTTAAAGATGAATGATCGGACATGTGTCGCACACACACGAAGCGCACACAACTCATATTCACACGTCACTCTTAATATTCACACGATCGAACAGCAAGGCGTCGGGCCACGGAACATACGACGGACATGCGGATACCGCTCACAATAGGACATGAGGTTTCCATTCGGACAATTAGAAGTAGTTCCCACGGTTCGCAGTCTTAGGTATATAAACCGCAGCTAGTCGTAGTTATTCTGTACCTCTCCTAGACTTTTATTCCATCCCACTTACGAGCCTTCATACCAATCGGCCCACCGAATCCTTCTGTTCTACCAGAGTTCGGCCCGAGGAGCTTGTTCTTGTAACATAATAAAAGTCTACCCTTCATACCTTCGTACCCTCTTCCTCTCATCGTCACACCACGTCCTTTTGGCGCATCATCAAAACAATTCCAAAAAACCCTCTTACCAGAAGAGTAGGAGCGCAAAGTAAAGTACCTACGTTCAACGCTCTACACCTCTATCCGTCCCCTCCGTTTCCTTTCCACCCCTGGGGATCACCCTAGAACGTCCATTAAAGAGAACTGCACCCTGCGATACGGGAAACGTCGAGTCCGTCCCACCCGCCTGCGGTAGCTAAAGGAGTGTGCATCTAATCCTCGGAGAGGGTGCCCTCGTGTACACGGGGAGGGTCGTAGAAGGCCCCGGTACATTTCTCTCGCAACAGACGGTCTACCCCCACGCGCGCTTCACGCGCAAACATCGCCCAAGGTGTTCAGAGCACCATCCCACGAGTCGAGCCTTAGCTCCTCGACCCCCGATTCGGTCCACGACTGGGCAAATCAGCAGGCCCGTCCCGCTTCACCAACAACTGAAGGAGAAACTTTTCACTCCTTCCCGACCTTCACCAACCCCGCCACTTCCTCCTCATTTTACAACCAGCCACCGGAGATGTCAAACCACGGCTCTCCCATGAATCGCTCGCCCACGAATCAAACACCTCCCCCCACCCATTATTTCGTCCAAATGCCGGACGGAAGCTTCCTACCCGGCCCCCCAATACCACCTTCTCCCCCGCGCCCCCTTCCCCAACCACCAACATGGGGGATTGGACAACAGTCCCCGAGGACTTTCTTCTCGGGATTGTTCCAGAACATGCCCCCGATGCCACCGAGACCGGCATCATCAAAAATCACCCTCGCAAAAATGCCGCCTTTATTCGACGGTCACGATAAATCCAGGTGGGATACCTGGTACGACGCCCTCACAACTTATGTGGCGGCATACGGCTCCGAGTTCAACTCGGAAGCCACGAAGATTTTCTTCACCCTCTCGCTATTGAGGGATGAAGAAGGAAAGGCATGCCCGGCCTCCAACTGGGTACGCAACTGGAAGCGAGTATACCTCGCTTACGGGTCGCTCCATCCGGCAGCGACATTCGAAGCGCTCATTCGTGAGCTCGAGAAGACGTTCAAAGATCAGAACGTCAAGGAGACGGCGCACTTGCGCCTTATCAACACTCGGCAGGGAAAGGTCCCCCTCGCCGATTTCCTGCAGTCATTCGAGTTGACTGCCGAAGAAGCCGGGTACACCCCCGGCGATCCGAACTTTGACACCTTCTTGTGTCAATTGCTAGAAACCCTCGTTTCGGATGAGGTACGCCGCCAGCTTTACGCTGGAGGAGTCGAGATTCCCGGAGTCTACCGGGATCTCAAGAAAAGGATGCTGGTCATCAACAGCATCATGGAGCGCGGGAAGCTCCTCAAAGCGGCGCTTGGCCAGGGCAACATGTTCTGGAACCCGGCCGGCAGCGCCAAGACGACGACACCCCCTGCCGCTAGCGGCTACAAGGGGAGCGCACCTGACCGGTCCAAAATACCGGTCTCCCGAGGCGGCGATGCCATGGACGTCGACCGCGCGAAAACGAAGGCGGGCGCCTTCAAGTGTTACAACTGTGGCGAGGAAGGCCACATGGCACGCGAGTGCCCAAAACCACGGCGGGAACGTGGAAAACTTAACGTCCGATCTCTACGAACGGATGAGATATCCGAAGAAGACTATAAATTCCTCTTCGCTGCTGCGCGGGCCAAGTACGGCCAGGGTTTTTAAGGTGGACTCCTCCCAAGGCCGAGGCGACGAGTCCCCAGAAAAATGAAAAAGACACAAAAAAAGAATCGACTGGACGGAGTATGTTCTCCCAGCTGGAATCGGAGAACGAAACGGTTATTTACACGGATGTATTTGAAAAGGGGTCCAACGGACCGGAGGCTCAATCCACGAATGTGGAGGTAGCACCTAATAAATTATCGAAAAAAGTAAAAGCAAAAAAATATATTATCCCTCCCAAGTGCGAGGATGAGGCCCCCGGAATCTCCCCCGGTGAACAAGAGGAGAAAGCAGACTATATTCATATTACCTCCGACGGGAAACGGAAGTACATTGAGAAAGGAATGCCGGCGGGACTTACCGGCATGAAAGCAGCGAAGTGGCTGAGCCACCAAGCCATTCTCGAACAGGGACCGAAGCTAAAGAGAGAGCTTCGAGCACTGCAGGCACAGCGGAAGCACCACGAGATGCTTCTTCCGATCGAATTAGAAACCCTTGACACGGGTAAAACACGAGTAATTAAAGCCTTGCTAGACAACGGCTGTACCACCACATGCATGGACCGGGGCTATGCTGAAGCCGAGGGCTACGAACTCAAAGAACTCGATAAGCCTATTAAAGCGAGTAACGCGGACGGGTCCGAAAATACTCAAGGAAATATTACTCATTATACTGAGTTAATTATGACTATCGGACCCCACGTTGAGCGGCAGAGGTTTTTGATTACCGGCCTCGGGAAGGCCCGAGTGTTTATTGGCTATGATTGGTTGTTTAAACACAACCCCGAGATCAACTGGCGTGATCAAAGAATACTATTCAGTCGATGCCCCGAAGAATGCAATATGACTGGATCAGAAGCCAGAAAGGGGGTTGATACCAAGGACGAGATCCTTGAAGGAGAATCTATTCTCTTAGTTGACTTTGCCGACCAGATCGAAATGCGCGCGCATCAGTCGCAATCAGCGCAGATGGCGGAGAAGGCCGACACCGAGAAAACTAAATTAACGGAGGACAAGATTCCTGAACAAGACAGGGAATTTGTCAAGGTCTTTGCGAAGGAGTCTTTCGACTCCCTCCCTGAGAAAAGGCCCTGGGATCACGCGATTGAATTAAAGCCCGGATCAAAGGCTGTTGATTGCAAGATTTATCCGCTATCGCTGGGCGAACAAGAAAAGCTTAACGAGTTCCTGGAGGAGAACTTGAAGAGCGGGCGGATCAGGCCATCAAAATCGCCAATGGCGTCGGCATTCTTCTTTATCAAGAAGAAAGACGGATCACTCAGGCCGGTCCAGGACTATCGTAAATTAAACGAGATGACGATCAAGAATCGTTATCCCCTTCCACTCATTTCGGAGCTTGTAAATAAGCTCCGCGGGGCAAAATATTTCTCTAAACTGGACATCCGCTGGGGTTATAATAACGTACGGATCAAGGAAGGAGACGAATGGAAGGCGGCTTTCCGAACAAACAGGGGATTGTTTGAACCACTTGTTATGTTTTTTGGGTTGACGAACTCGCCGGCCACGTTGAGACGGCCCGAGAACAACTAGGCCCAACATCAAGCTATTTTGCGATTTCTTGGGTATAAGTCATGCCTAGGAGGTCCAGGGTGCTTACCTAGGCCAGTTGTAGACATGCCTAGGGACCCAGTTCGGTGATACAAAGGAGAGCCAGAGTGAGCTCCGGCTGCTGGCTGTAGTATTTCACGCTTGCACATACAAGTTCAAGCGGAATACACTATCAAGGAGATATACCCAAAAGCCCAGACCTTCAATACGGATATATGACTACCAGGAGAACCAACGACTGCACAGATAACATCCTAGGGCATTTGACGAATGCTAGGCGCCAGAATTGTCAGCCCAGAGTTGTCTCTAGTAATGGCGTTATAACACCTAGGGATGATTCATTAATGGGAAAGCTGCTACTCTGAAGGCTAGGGGCCTTCAGGGACTGTTTGGAACAAGTTAGAACACTTGAATTCGAGTTCGGCATGGTTCTAGAGAGCTAGATCAAGAATGTTGATGTGCCTAGGCACGGAGTTCCAATTTACTAGTGAAGGATCAGAACGGATCATAGGCAATCATCCCGGCAGCATGGCTTGATGATTTGCCTCGGCATTCGTTCAGATGTTGAGTTGGCTTGCCAGAATCATGAGGAATCATTCGGCATGAGTACATGTGATTTTACAATGACTCAGTGGCCGGAGTGCCCGAGCCTTGTGATTCTGAGGATGAGAAAGCACCTCGGGATTGCCCGAGTTGGACAGAGAGATGATAAAGCACCTAGGTCTTTTCATAAATGACCTCGGGATTGATGCATATCAGAAGAATGAACCTCGGGGTTGCCTTAATTGGCCAGAATGACGAAGAATTGCCTCGCTCCTTTAGAAATGACTCCCACTTATCCCCGTTTTTCTGTTTACATAATGTCCCTGCCTGTACAGTATAAATACCCAGTAGAAACTCGAAGTAGGCCAGTTCATTTCGCCCCCAGTTGCTCTCCTTCATTGGTGGAGTGCTGGTTGGTGTGGGGTGTTCTCAGGTCAGCTTCGCAAGGATAGTTCTGTCTTTGTTTGTAGTCTGCTCTTTAAAATAGACGTTGATTGTTGCTCTGGAAAAGATTGAGTCGGAATTAAGCTCTAGCATTGTCTGTCCTGTTCAAAGGCATTCATGCACCATTGAGTCGCTGTAGCACTGGTCTAAGCTCCAAGAGAGTTGCCGTTGGGTTCTGAATACTAGACGTATTGCCTTGCCCCCGGATCTTTTCTGTTGTCTTTTTCATTGGTTGCAGGGCTCCACCCCAAAAAGCGCTGTATAGAATCGTCTTCAGTGCTAGTCCCTTAAGAAGAGCTGTGTTAAACGTTGGCTGTAGACTCGAGATTGGGAGTGTCATGGTCCTCGCGTCTATTCTGACTAGGCGGATACAACCCGTGAACTCATCCAGCTGCTCTGGCAGGACGGACGAATAGGAACTGTTTAGTTGGACACTTGTTGCTGGCAACCTCGAATTGAGCAGTCTTTGCGGAGCCCCAGATCAGGTAGTTGGCTATCAGGAAGTGTTCGAAGCATGGATAAAATAAAACCTACAAAAACATATGGTTCATTGAGGCGTTGAAGTCGTGTTCAGTTAGCTTTGCCTACTGATGTCTATAGAGAATGAATATTCGTCGTCGCTGTTGAAATGATGTACAAACCTTTGAGATTCTTGGCTTTGCTGTCCGCATATTACGGATCGGACCCCGAACTGCAACTTTGATGACTGCGCTATAGTAATAAGGGTGTGTGTGTGTTTGTGGTGTGTTTGTGGTTTGGTTTGTGGTTGGGTTTCGGTGGTTCATTTCACTAGCCATTCACATTCGCTCGCATATCCTATGGTCAAGCGCAACGCTACATCTGGAGCCCCACGCGCATTGGGTCCAGTCATGAATCTCAAAAATTATTTCAACTACGGGGGAATGAAGAAAGTCCTTTCTAGACTTCGGTCAGAGAAGGTTATTGAACCAGTCTTTCGAGACCTGTTAGTGGACACCCATCAAGGGGAAGAACGACGAGCCTAGGGAGCTTAATTGCTTTCTTTAGCTGTTGGTCTTGGGTTGTTCATAACGAATTTGAGGGAGGCTACCAACTTTTTGAATGCTGCCCTAGTAGTTCAAACTGTTGAAGCTGAAGTTTAACAACCTGTGTGTTAAGCTTTAGGTCTGGAAGAGCAAGCCCCCTGCTGCGCTTTGCAGAAGCCAGTAGAACATCACGCTCTCCGGAATAAAATCCAAGTCATACCATTGAATGCATGGCCAAAATTGCAGTTTGGGAGACAAAGGAAAACATGCATCTGTAACTAAAGTGAGATACGGATCGGAACAGGGCGAGGATGACGAACTCGCAGCTACATTGCAAGCTTGTCTGCTGTCTGCTCCGAGATAGTTGAAACCACGGTTCGGATGCTTCTTGTGCAAGTCAAATCTTTGTGCAAGCCCTCTAAGGGAAACAATCAGTTCAATGAGTCGGCTGGATTGGGGTTGATACAGTTGAAGCTTGCTGATCATTGGCATGATAACAGTTTGGACTCAAGTTGGAGATAGTAATGGAGGTCATAATAATATTTGGGGCAGTCGTCAGAAGGAAGCTATGGAATGTCAGAATAAGTGCAACTTCAGAGGCATGAATTGCTTCAGTGGATTGGCACGTATAATGGCCTCGAAGTTTGAACAAATGTTGAATAGACTCTTGAACCTGAAGCAATGTAAGGTGCTAGGAGTCTATGTGACATGAGATGAAGCCCTAGGAGTGAATTCTAGAGTTGATACCAAGTACATCTTGTATTCCAACGACGGGACAAGCCCTAGGCAGGATGATCGATTGATAAATGAATAACTGAACCGTTGAAAATGTGTCGCTTGCTTTGAATCCGATTTGGCTATCTTCTATACAAGAGAACCTCAACCGGGGACGGTTGAATTGACAAAGTTTGAGGGAGAAGGCTGGAATGCGAACAAAGCCTTCAGATGAGCACATCAATCAACTATCAAGCAAAAGTTTACATTCAATGATGTTGATTCGGGATGTAGTGTATACGGAAGGGTCTGAAGTTCAAGTCAAGAACATGCAATTGAAAGTCCGAAATTTGAGCTGGAATCATACAATAAGACTTTGAGAGTGTCCGGACTTGACAACGTCAGGAGAACCCTTTGCATGACCTTTAGTCGAGACCATGAATGAGTAGCAGGTTCCAGGAAAAGGTTACAATGGCTGCTACAAAGTTATCTTTGCTATCCTTCGCAAAAATGAAATCAACCGGGGACGGTTGATTGCTACAGTGAGGGGGAGAGGGAGAATACATTAGGAGTAGCCTAGCCTAGGCTTTTACCTCTGGATCATCCTGTGAAAGTTTTTTCGAAGTCAGTACATTGCACAAGAAGAAGGGTGTGAAGCCTTGGAGACCTTTCAGTAGCTCCAAGCAATGGTGACCTCGCTTTTGCGAGTAGAGAGAGATGAACCTGGGTTGAACAGGGAATGAATCAAGTCAGGCATGAATACAGAAACAAGGCTAGTAAACTCAAAGGTTGAAAACCTGCACTTGTTGAAGTGCCGGCAAACAGAAGCAGAGCGAACGATACATGCGGGGTTAGGTTAGACTTTGTGAATAGCTTCGAAGATGATATCTGTGGGAAAGATCAGTCCAAGCAGTTGGGCGTAGAATGTTGAACTATTGAATGGCATAAGAGGCACATAAAAATGAACGTTCCAGGGAAGATATCATTCATGGAACCACTGAACATTGTAAAGCGAACTCCGCTGAGCAACAACCGGGGACGGTTGAGATTTAGTGAGGGGGAGATGAGACGGCCCGAGAACAACTAGGCCCAACATCAAGCTATTTTGCGATTTCTTGGGTATAAGTCATGCCTAGGAGGTCCAGGGTGCTTACCTAGGCCAGTTGTAGACATGCCTAGGGACCCAGTTCGGTGATACAAAGGAGAGCCAGAGTGAGCTCCGGCTGCTGGCTGTAGTATTTCACGCTTGCACATACAAGTTCAAGCGGAATACACTATCAAGGAGATATACCCAAAAGCCCAGACCTTCAATACGGATATATGACTACCAGGAGAACCAACGACTGCACAGATAACATCCTAGGGCATTTGACGAATGCTAGGCGCCAGAATTGTCAGCCCAGAGTTGTCTCTAGTAATGGCGTTATAACACCTAGGGATGATTCATTAATGGGAAAGCTGCTACTCTGAAGGCTAGGGGCCTTCAGGGACTGTTTGGAACAAGTTAGAACACTTGAATTCGAGTTCGGCATGGTTCTAGAGAGCTAGATCAAGAATGTTGATGTGCCTAGGCACGGAGTTCCAATTTACTAGTGAAGGATCAGAACGGATCATAGGCAATCATCCCGGCAGCATGGCTTGATGATTTGCCTCGGCATTCGTTCAGATGTTGAGTTGGCTTGCCAGAATCATGAGGAATCATTCGGCATGAGTACATGTGATTTTACAATGACTCAGTGGCCGGAGTGCCCGAGCCTTGTGATTCTGAGGATGAGAAAGCACCTCGGGATTGCCCGAGTTGGACAGAGAGATGATAAAGCACCTAGGTCTTTTCATAAATGACCTCGGGATTGATGCATATCAGAAGAATGAACCTCGGGGTTGCCTTAATTGGCCAGAATGACGAAGAATTGCCTCGCTCCTTTAGAAATGACTCCCACTTATCCCCGTTTTTCTGTTTACATAATGTCCCTGCCTGTACAGTATAAATACCCAGTAGAAACTCGAAGTAGGCCAGTTCATTTCGCCCCCAGTTGCTCTCCTTCATTGGTGGAGTGCTGGTTGGTGTGGGGTGTTCTCAGGTCAGCTTCGCAAGGATAGTTCTGTCTTTGTTTGTAGTCTGCTCTTTAAAATAGACGTTGATTGTTGCTCTGGAAAAGATTGAGTCGGAATTAAGCTCTAGCATTGTCTGTCCTGTTCAAAGGCATTCATGCACCATTGAGTCGCTGTAGCACTGGTCTAAGCTCCAAGAGAGTTGCCGTTGGGTTCTGAATACTAGACGTATTGCCTTGCCCCCGGATCTTTTCTGTTGTCTTTTTCATTGGTTGCAGGGCTCCACCCCAAAAAGCGCTGTATAGAATCGTCTTCAGTGCTAGTCCCTTAAGAAGAGCTGTGTTAAACGTTGGCTGTAGACTCGAGATTGGGAGTGTCATGGTCCTCGCGTCTATTCTGACTAGGCGGATACAACCCGTGAACTCATCCAGCTGCTCTGGCAGGACGGACGAATAGGAACTGTTTAGTTGGACACTTGTTGCTGGCAACCTCGAATTGAGCAGTCTTTGCGGAGCCCCAGATCAGGTAGTTGGCTATCAGGAAGTGTTCAAAGCATGGATAAAATAAAACCTACAAAAACATATGGTTCATTGAGGCGTTGAAGTCGTGTTCAGTTAGCTTTGCCTACTGATGTCTATAGAGAATGAATATTCGTCGTCGCTGTTGAAATGATGTACAAACCTTTGAGATTCTTGGCTTTGCTGTCCGCATATTACGGATCGGACCCCGAACTGCAACTTTGATGACTGCGCTATAGTAATAAGGGTGTGTGTGTGTTTGTGGTGTGTTTGTGGTTTGGTTTGTGGTTGGGTTTCGGTGGTTCATTTCACTAGCCATTCACATTCGCTCGCATATCCTATGGTCAAGCGCAACGCTACACCGCTCAAACCGTTGAGATCAACGAGGACGTTGATTCTAGAGAGGGGGTAATGTCACGATTTCACCACCACGTGACAACGCCATCAGATAAGATAACAATAACAACATCTGATAAACGAACCCTTAATCCTAAAGGAATCTCGATTATCCCAATCTCGACGCTTCAGCATATGGCAGCAGCACAGGAAGATATTTAAAGATGAATGATCGGACATGTGTTGCACACACACGAAGCGCACACAACTCATATTCACACGTCACTCTTAATATTCACACGATCGAACAGCAAGGCGTCGGGCCACGGAACATACGACGGACATGCGGATACCGCTCACAATAGGACATGAGGTTTCCATTCGGACAATTAGAAGTAGTTCCCACGGTTCGCAGTCTTAGGTATATAAACCGCAGCTAGTCGTAGTTATTCTGTACCTCTCCTAGACTTTTATTCCATCCCACTTACGAGCCTTCATACCAATCGGCCCACCGAATCCTTCTGTTCTACCAGAGTTCGGCCCGAGGAGCTTGTTCTTGTAACAATCAATGCTTTTGCCGTCATCGCCTCGGACAACCTCGAAAGCAGCACATACCGGAAAAGGAGTTTGAGTATTCTAGGTCCATCCCATCTGTGTGTCGTCCACCCCAGAACAAGAGCAGCCTTACACGGAATGAACACGAAAAAAAATGGCCTCGAACCAACCTTCAGGCGCCGCGGCTTGGCGCTGCTCGGCTGGCCTCGGGTAGCTCAAACCGGTAATCCTTAGCACTCCATCAAAAGTTGAACAGCGGCAAAAAAAATCACACAGTGCCATGGTTTTCGGAAACAGCTGTAAAAACGTCAAAATTTTCGCTCCGGCATTTGCCGGACGTCCATTTATGGTAATTTCTGGTGATTGCCGAGGAATGAAGACCTTAGCCAGTGAACTTTGGTGGTGACGGGTGACATGCCGTGAATAAGTGGTCGAAATAGTACAGTACACGAATCAACTTTAAAGGTGATGGCATGTCGATGGCACTTGGACTTAGCGGCCATCACAGTCGTCTCTTCAATGCGACATGCAGCCTGAGGAGAGGATGATGGTTAAGCTGTTGACCAGAATACTGAACGTGGCATCTCCCGAGGGGATCTGTGAAGGACAAAGTCAGCAAGGCCGTCTGTGGTATTGTGGTTATCTCTTACATCGACATCGATTGCGAGTTTGAGAAACATTGCCAAAGCGAAGCCAAGGTCCTTCAACGTGTTGCAAGCCACAAGCTATGATAGTGAGTCAATCAAATGGGTGACCAAAGCAAGGATGACGATCGCGCACAATGATATAGGGTTTACAGTTAAACAACAGCACCCTGAGGGTTACCACAAGCAGTTCTAGGAACTCTAGGAAGGCCCCCGACTCAGCGACAGTAACGTCCTGAAAACTATTCAGCTTTCTCGTAACGCGCTCACAACAAGAAGCACATCAATATTGCAGGCCCCGACAATGGTGGTTAGAGCCATGGTGGTATTGACAATGCATCCCTAGAATCGAGTGCGTCAGGTCTGCGTGTGAGGGCCATGTACCACATTTCCTTTTCTGATACTCTTCAACTAACTTCTATTTGTGTTTGTTGTTCCTTTCCAAAGGACGTGTCTAGTCACGCGGTAGTCACATGTTCTTGTACTTATCACGGCCATACTGCCATCAATATGACTACCTTCTTACCTTAACCACTCAACGACCCTACGTCCGTTCGTCTTGCTCTCTTAACAGCAGACTCACGTTCTAGGTCTGCGGGTGGTAAGTGTATAGGCCTCAGCTATACTACTTCCTCAAGCTATCTGACTCGGCCCAAGCGTTTGCTAGCGGTGACTGTTATCAGCTACCATCTATTGTACCTCTGCATTTGATCTCTCTCTGAGCTTTCGAGCTCTTTATAGCATCTTCCTACTCTCCGAGGTAGTTGATTCCCGAAGCCATAGTAGATATCTCATTGGCTTGAGGTGTGGCCAAACCAGCACTCAGACACAGATCTTCTGGTCTGAGAGGCCCTCTCTTTATCGATATCAGCTTCTTCGGGGACTTGGAAGGCTTATCCAAGTCCCTAAACACCATTATAACAACTCCCGACTCGCCAGGGTCGTACGACGTCGTCCCCAACAATAAATATTTGTAACTCGTCTTCGAGAGCCGTTACAAAGGTGGACACATTGGGAACCGTCGTTCCCTCCTGGCCGGTCCCTCCCTCTTCATCTCTGCCATGTCGAATTCACATCTGGCTTCAATTTGGTCTAGCTACGTACAGTCGCCTCCCGGCGTCCCTACGCTGCGCGACTACTCTGCAGCGCTACTATCACATCCCCTCTCCTCCTCTCAACTCATCCCAGCACCCGGTGGTTCTGCGCTCCCGCCGCAGCTCACAGAGGCACTGACCTCCGCCCTCCCTGCTGTCGAGGCACTCACTCGTGCAGCAGCAGGTCGCTGTTGCCTCCCGACGGATGAGCTGAGCTGCACCTCTGAGCTGCGACTCATCCGGACGCACCGCACCCTTGGTCGCATCGCGTTGACCTGGGTGCTCATCCTCCAGCGGCTCGGAAGCCACATGCAGGAATTGGAGTTGCTCTGCGCACCGTCCGACGTGCCCCGCGTTCGCCATCCGTCGACGATCCCGCAGATTGTCGACTCACTCTGCCCCGCGCTGCGCGCTGCATTGCCACGCAGCGTCTTTGACCTCTTCCACATCCCCATTGTGCCTTCCCCTAGTGATTCAGCACCTCGAACGGAAGTCCGATCGAGGCAGGCGAGTCGTGTCCCTGAGGAAGTCTTCGGCAATGGCACGACTCGTCGCGCTATCACCTGTGTGCACCCGCGCAGCGGCTTCCCCATCACTGATGCATCGAACGAAGCTCCTCGAAAGGAAGTCCATTCGAGGGAGACGAGTCGCACCGTTGAGGAATTCCTTGACAGTGGTGCGACCCGGCGTGCTATCGCTCTTGACGACAAGCCTCGTGAGAAAAGGTCAGTTCCGAGTTGCGCAGGGTCGACGGGCACGCACCATCAAAATCTCCAAAATCTGGACCGACGTTCTCATCCCCACGAGCGGGACTCACCCGCACCGTTCTCTACCTTCTGGCCTGATCCCTACCCGCTCGGTACCTTTATCTAGGATTTTCGCGCTCGTCAGCGCGATCATATGGACTTGCAAAGTTTCGTACCTCGAGCTTTTCGTGGACGGCGGTAGGGCGCCGCACCGGCGATGGGCGCGGGAAGGAATCGGAACCGGGGCTGGAAGATTGAGCCAAGGCGCGGGCGCGCGAAAACGCAACTGAATTGTACAATTCAGAATTTAATCATTCTGTGAGAACTTGGAGACGTACCTCACATTCTCACCCGGTCAAACGAAATACGGCAACTCGAGCCCGTAGGCAGCGCAAATAGCCTCGGGTCCCCCCAGATACCTGTCAAGGGATTTCCCAACACGACACTCCCAAATTTCTGCCGAAAGATTCCAAATTTTAGTTTCTATTTCTATTTCAAAGCTTCGTTCGCCCCACCTGGACATTCGAAGAGCGCGCATGAGCGGTGTAGCAGTCGAGTCCGCCGTACCCCAGTCCGCCTTACCAAGCCAAGCTCCGGATGCTCAGCATTGAATGCCCAGTAGTTGCCCAGTCGATGCCCCGCAGAAGTACTAGTAGCCCGAGCCGACTCAGGAAGAGGGTGAAAGCACGCAATGACCGAGTAGGGGATTCAGAGGCGCGCCTGGAGTACCAACGAGCAGCTCGGAGGTCTGGATTGGTTTCAGGAAACTTGACGACGTGATGTTTGGCTCGGAGAATATCGGTCTTAGGACCAAATATGGGTCACCCACTCAAATCACTTTCATTCCTTCCCTTTCCCCTCCTCTCTATCAACTCGGTTCATACGTCACGGCCTATCGCACCTTCGTCATCTCGCGGATCTTTTGCTTTAACCAGATTGGTTTTCTACTCAGAAATTCAATGGGTCGCAACCTGGCAGATCCGCTTTCATTTGCCGAGTTTCCTTTTCGTTGCCCGTTTCGAACGCTCTGCGATGGCGTCAATATCCACACAAACAAAATGGTTTTTTGTTTTGTTTTTGCGCTACCTTTTTCCGCACGCCGCGAGGCCTCCACATATCCGCGAGTTTGACCAGCATACCCGCAACGCTGCATCGATCACGCGACACATCGAACTCCAGCTCTTGGCTTTTGGGCGTGGATATCTCGCCTTCGGGTTTTCCATTGTACAATTTGGAAGCCGTTGACCGCTGCAGCGCAGCAGCTGCTCCTTTTTTATATTCGGGGTTTGCATGCCGCGTTCCTGCCTCATTCGACAGTTCCGTCGCGTTTCAGGCACGGCGTGGCCGGGAGCTGTGAACACGTCTGTGCTGCTCATCAACACCTCCGCACACGCCGCTTCGAATGCGCCAACTCTGAGGGTTTTTCGTCAAATACACGTTCATCTGATGCCCGGAAAACCTGGATTTTTTTCCCCTGCTCTTCCGTTGGACAATGTAGTCTTGGGGTCCGCCAGATCTGGCGGAGATTTCGGGTTATTCCGAAAGTACCCCTTCTTACTGGCTCGTATCAAAGGGATACTTCCGTGGGGGGCTATAGGGGTATAGGGAGCGTAGCGAACTGCTTACCCTTGCGCCACGGAGAGGATTCGGAGTGTGGACCAAGATTGGATGCAGGTACTGAGGTATTGGTCTGATTGCGGGAGCTGGCTGCAGATGCGTAGCACTGCAGAGGTATCCTGGAAGCACGCTGGGCGCAGGAACACGGAACGGTGACAAAGTCTGATGGACTCGGAGAGGGAATTTTTTCTTCTTTTTGTTCTTTCTTCTTTGGGCCTAATCTTCAACATGATCCATAGCCCTTAGCTGAAGAGTGGGGGGCTTTGTGAGGGCCATATAGCATATTTCCTTTTCCGATACTCTTCAACTAACTTCTATTTGTGTTTGTTGTTCCTTTCCACAGGACGTGTCTAGTCACGCGGTAGTCACATGTTTTTGTACTTATCACGGCAATACTGCCATCAATAAGATCACCTTTTTACCTTAACCACTCAACGACCCTACGTCCGTTCGTCTTGCTCTCTTAACAGCAGACTCACGTTCTAGGTCTGCGGGTGGTAAGTGTATAGGCCTCAGCTATACAACGTCTCCAAGCGATTCATCTCGGCCCAAGTGTTTGCCAGCGGTGACTCTTATCTGCTACCGTCCATTGTACCTCTACATTTGATCTCTCTCTCTGGGCTTTCGAGCTCCTTCCAGGATCTTCCTACTCTCTGAGCTAGTCGATTCTCGAAGCCATAGCAGATATCTCGTTGGCTTGAGCTGTGGCCAACTCAGCACTCAGACACAGATCTTCTGGTCTGAGAGGCCCACTCTTTATCGATATCAGCTTGCTCGGGGACTTGGAGACTTATCCAAGTCCCTAAACACCATTATAACTACTCCCGACTCGCCAGGGTCGTACGGCGTCGTCCCCAACAATAAATATTTGTAACTCGCCTTCGAGAGCCGTTACAAAGGTGGACACATTGGGAACCGTCGTTCCCTCCTGGCCGGTCACTTCCATATTCATTCCAACCATGTCGGACTCACAACAAGCTTCGATTTGGACTAGCTACGTACATGCACCTCACGGTGTACCTACGCTGCGCGACAGTTGCGCCGCGCTACTATCCTACTCACTCTCCGCACCGCGGCTCGTTGTGACAACTGGGGGTTCAGCACTCCACCCACAACTTCTAGAGGCACTGAGCACTGTGCTCCCTGCCCTCGAGACTCTAACTCGGGCAGCTGCGGGTCGCCGCTGCATTCCGACGGAGGACCTGAGCTGCCAGACAGACTTGCGTGCCATCCGGTCCAGTCGTACCCTGCGTCGGATCGCGCTGGCATGGGTTCTCCTCCTCCAGCAGTTAGTAAGCAGCATGGAGGAGTTGGAACGCCTCTGCGCGCCGGCCCCAGTCTTCCGTGCGCGGTATCGTTCCGGGATCCCACACTTTGTGGATTCCCTCTGTCCTGTGCTACGCGCTGCTCTGCCGCGCAGCGTCTTCGATCTCTTCCACATCCCCGACTCGCCTCGCATCGGTGATTCCGCACCTCGAAGGGAAGTCCCATCGAGGCAGGGGAGTTGCACCGTCAAGGAAGTCCTCGACAATGGCGCAGCTCGTCGTGCTACCGTCCCCGTACTCCCCGACAAAAATCTGCCGACTGAAGAATCAGTTCCGAAGCCAATAGAGTCGACGGGCACGCATCGAGACCCACCGAAGGGGAAAACCTTTCAAGCTCCTGCTCCCTACACATCTTTGCCGAGAGCTGTGGGCAGAGTCGCGTGGTCGGATGTGCCGAAGACCCATTTCAAATCCTTGAAGGCACTGTTCAGGAGCATGTCGAGCACGGCGTGCTACGTGCCTGCAAACAGTGTTGAGGGTACGTTCGAACCGAACATCCTGCAGGGATTAGCGGGACGTCCGGGCGGATGGATTGGTGAAGCGTGTGTGGGGAAGTTTACAAACACAGTGGCTCCCATTTCTAGGCCGCCGCTAGTTGCCACCCTTCTGCCGGCTTGGCCACCACACACACCAAAATCGCCACTCTCAAGTCCGCCCGTCCGCTCCTCGTTTGAGGCAATTCGGCTAGCTCGATCGACGGAAGACGCACCTCGAAGGGAAGTCCCTTCGAGCCAGACAGGTCGCACCGTCAAGGAAGTCCTCGGCAGTGGTGTGGCTGGTCGCGCAACCCGCTCACCTGCCACCGAATTAGTCCGCGAACGTGGAGAGTGGGGTATTACACACCAGTCGGCCGCAATTCAACACATGGATCATCTCTCCCCCTCCGACGAAACGGATTGTATTGCTTGGCCGGAGGAAACCACACCTCAACGGGAATTCCCTCCGAGGCAGGCAGGTCGCGCCGTCGAAAAAATTCACGACAGCGACGTGACTTGCCGCGTGGGGACTACTCTGGTAGACGGCGGGCAAGCGGAGCCGGTTTCTGTAAATACGGGGCACATAAGTCAACGGGGCATAAATATAAGCGAAGGTCATTCTTACCTGGCGCCTCCTCCGTGCCGGAGAATCTGTAAGTACTCGCATACGATGGCGGCGAGGTATCCGCACATCGACGTCTGCGTCGTTTGTGCGCGACCAGAGCTCGATCTGACAGCTCGTGCGCGGCCAGTTGTGATTGCCGCAGAGAAACACCGACGTGAACAAGCTACCTCAGCTGCTCATAGCGGGAGTGCAGCCGCGGAAATCGGCGCGAAAGTATCTCGCGCGGGCGAGGGTACGATTGGCCGCATAGGCGCTGTCGGACTCTCGGGCAAAATGAACACAGACAGATCCCCCGGCGCTCGCGCACAACCGCTCTGCGTGTCTAAGTCGCCCGAGGGACTTCTGGTGCACAGACCTGTAGATGAAGGGGCTCGTACGGATTCTTTAGTCGGGCTAGCAGGAAAGCAAGGAGGGGAGTACACACCTTATTGCTCAGGTAAATATGCCCGCTATACGGTACCGACTCTGCGCACCGTTCCGTCTGGGAAGCCGTCAGAGTGTGTGATTGCCCCGCATAGCACCACCGCAGCGGATTTCGCGCGCGCGCAGGCAGTCAGCGAAAAGGACGACAGCTTCCGCATCGCGGGCACGGAACGATCCCGCACAGTCGCGCAGCAGCTAGCCACGCTGTATTGTCCAGGTATGGCCAAAACCCTGCGCTCGGACGCGAAAGAGACTGGGGGGCTGAAAGTCGAGCCGAGTCCCGTCATCGTCTCCGGCCCCTGCGAGCTCGAATTTTCCCCTTCGTTACGGTCGCGCGCAAGCTCCGACGTGACACAAACGGAACGATGCGCGCATTCGTCACGTGCGGAGCTGATGTGGGCGTCGAAGGCAGCGGCGGTCAATGCTCTGTTTGACAAGGAAGGAGTAAGCGGAAAGAATGGCACAGGCGCTGCATCTTGCGCACCAGGTTACGATGACTCGGCACGGCTCCGGGACAAAATGGTTCCCGTCTCCGTCAAACATCTCACGAGAGTCGACACGTTCAGTCCTCCCCTCATCCCAACCGCGACGCGCGCAGATTTGGAAATGAGAGGGGTTTCAGCACTCGTAGTCGGTGCTATTTCCATCGAACCTGGGGGGCTGGAAGAAGCCATGAGCGTGAGGAAGGAGAGGGAAACATCAAGGTACCTCACCGCCGCAACGCTGGGGGCTCTCGTGTTCTGCCCCACGAAGTTCACGCTATCGGCGCGTGGTGAAAGTGTTTTGCCGTCAGTCGAGTGTCTGCAAGAGGTTCATAAAGGCCGAAAAGGGCGCACCGCAGATGCTCCGCCTCCTCCTCCTCCTCTCGTGCGTGCTGCGTTGGCGGGCTCTTTGTTCGGGTCGAAACTGGACGAAAGCTCGTTATCCATAGCCTCGGAAGCCGACCGCGTACGCACCTCTGCACGCCAAGCTCTGCGTGCCGTACCCGTACACTCGACGTTGCCCGATTTCGTCAACACAGGCCGCGAGAACGGCACCAGTTTCTGCAGATCACCTGCGGGGATCACCTCCATTGCTCCTTTTCAATCCCATGACGCCCCTGTCAGCGGTACGGAGGCTGGGGGGCCGAAAGAACTGCTTCAGACAGAACAATTTTCGCGAGAAAAGGACGACGCAGACGTACTCACCTTGTACGGACTCTTGCACGGCTTCGGCGCTATCCAGGTATTGGCGCTCCATCAACCTCCAACCACATGTCGTCTTCGAACTCCACGTCCTCTGGATCCTATTCCGACGCGCTACGACAACTCAGTCGTCCCTGAGCGAATTACGCGCGCGCGCTCAGCGCTCAACGCTACTAGGGGGCTGGAAGAAATTCCGACAACAGGAGCTTTAAACAAGAACAGCGCACTCACCAGCAAAGGCCTCACGGAGTCGACGACGCTCCGGGCTATCGCATGCGAGAGCGAGCTCGATTGCGTGTCTCCCCGCGCGCTCCCTCCACCGGCCTCAATTTCCTTGGCGCGCGCATGCCAAGAATCACGGTCTTCGACAAGTGTCGAAGGTACGGGAAGTCCCCGCAAGCACGCGCGAAGAAGGCAGACGGAGTGGCGCCGCCATGAAGGTTTGAGTACTGACGAAAAGAATGGGAGTGGGACTCGTCTGATGGCGCGAGTCCCATTAATGATGTCGCTTAAGCCCGCGTAGCCTCGCGTAGCTCGGCGATAATGGGACTCGTCTATCAAAAATGGGACTCGGGTAAAATTGGCCGTCGGATCATTTGATCCAATGATCTCCTTCGCCCTGTGCCGACGTGCCGCATGGCGAGAATAAGCATGGAATAACCACCGCACGTCCCAAAAATATTAATTCGGGCCCCACGCAGTGGGCCCCCGCGGCGAGCGGAAGCACCACGCAGTGGGCCAAGCGGCGAGCGCGAGGCGCCGCGCTAGCGGTCGGGGTCTGGGGTGGAAACCCCAGCCGTCCGGGCCGGTGCCCGTAACGTGTTCAGAAAACCTGTAAAAGCCTGATTTAAATATCAGTGTGCCGTCAGGCCAAAGGAGGGGGGTCTGGGGGGAACACTGTTCCCCCCAGTGACAGATATACAGTTTAACTACTGAGCTGAAGACCGTGCGGCGGATCAATGCCGATATTGATGGATTGATGTGCCTGCGATCAGAAATGGGACTCGCGTAATTTGGGCGAGTCCCACTCCCATTCTTCTAGTAACGACTCTGAAGGTTTCGCTGCGGCTGAACACGCGCCCGCACGCCCGGCGCTTGAGTCTGGGGGGCTGCAATACGAGAAGCTGGGACAAATTTTATCAAGGGATCTTTCAAGCGCAGACGACGGGGCACGCACCATCAAAATCTCCGCAATTTTGGCCCGTGTTGCCATCTCGGCGAGTAAGGCTCGCCCGCATGGTCCTCCTTCTGCTAGGCTCCCTATCCCTTTGGGCGCTACTTCGAAGGGGCTCGAGGTCGCCGTGCACAGCATGCGCGACCGGTCGCATTCCCTTCAATCGGTCCTCGTTGCCTCAGCACTCTTATCTAGGATTTTTGCGCTCGTCAGCGCGATCATACGGAGATGGTCAATCTCGTACCTTAGACCGCCCTTGGTCGGCATGAGCACGCCGTCCAGAAAATGGGCACGGGAAGGGATTGGGACGAAGCTTAGGGCTTGGTGAGAGGCGCGGGCGCGCGAAAACGCGTCTGAATTCCAGCAAATTCAGAATTAAATCTTCGTGGGTTAGAAATGCTTTGAATTTCGACTCACCCGGTCCAAAACCACACACGGCAACTCGACCCTGTGACGGCTCGACTCAGAGCATCGCGGGGCACCCATATACCCGCCACTACACGACGCACCCCAATTTCTGTCAAAATCTTCAATTTTACTTTCGATCTCTGCTTCAAACCTACGTTTCCCGCACCTGGGGATGTATGAGACGTTCAGTGTCGCTCTCCCAGGTCGGGATTACAAGGCCTTCAGTCGCGAAATTCAAAACCGAGGCGGTCGATGCAAAATCGTGTTAAGCAAGCGCGAAGTGGCCCGTGTGTTTGACACGGAGCGGATTGACTCCCGAACCAAACAGCATCGTCTGATCCCCAGCTCGAAATTGCTCCGTCTCATTTCCCTCTTATTTCTTTCGAGAAACAACTACAACTCACGGCAGTCCGGGTTTGTTCTGAATCCGTTTGAACGGCGAACACTCAATTTGGGAGGAAGACGCCTGTTCACTTCAAGTTTGGATCGTTTCCTTTTCGGCCCACGACTGTATTGTCGCACACCCAGGTTGCTTCACTTCTACGAGCGACTCCGAGCCGGGGAAAGTTTGGGGTATTTCCAAGAACTTCGCCGTGCCCGGGTATCCCGGCTTGAACCAGGTATTTGCCGCGGGAACAATGGAACCTTGCGCAGCAAGGCCGTCTGTGGTATTGTGGTTATCTCTTACATCGACATCGATTGCGAGTTTGAGAAACATTGCCAAAGCGAAGCCAAGGTCCTTCAACGTGTTGCAAGCCACAAGCTATGATAGTGAGTCAATCAAATGGGTGACCAAAGCAAGGATGACGATCGCGCACAATGATATAGGGTTTACAGTTAAACAACAGCACCCTGAGGGTTACCACAAGCAGTTCTAGGAACTCTAGGAAGGCCCCCGACTCAGCGACAGTAACGTCCTGAAAACTATTCAGCTTTCTCGTAACGCGCTCACAACAAGAAGCACATCAATATTGCAGGCCCCGACAATGGTGGTTAGAGCCATGGTGGTATTGACAATGCATCCCTAGAATCGAGTGCGTCAGGTCTGCGTGTGAGGGCCATGTACCACATTTCCTTTTCTGATACTCTTCAACTAACTTCTATTTGTGTTTGTTGTTCCTTTCCAAAGGACGTGTCTAGTCACGCGGTAGTCACATGTTCTTGTACTTATCACGGCCATACTGCCATCAATATGACTACCTTCTTACCTTAACCACTCAACGACCCTACGTCCGTTCGTCTTGCTCTCTTAACAGCAGACTCACGTTCTAGGTCTGCGGGTGGTAAGTGTATAGGCCTCAGCTATACTACTTCCTCAAGCTATCTGACTCGGCCCAAGCGTTTGCTAGCGGTGACTGTTATCAGCTACCATCTATTGTACCTCTGCATTTGATCTCTCTCTGAGCTTTCGAGCTCTTTATAGCATCTTCCTACTCTCCGAGGTAGTTGATTCCCGAAGCCATAGTAGATATCTCATTGGCTTGAGGTGTGGCCAAACCAGCACTCAGACACAGATCTTCTGGTCTGAGAGGCCCTCTCTTTATCGATATCAGCTTCTTCGGGGACTTGGAAGGCTTATCCAAGTCCCTAAACACCATTATAACAACTCCCGACTCGCCAGGGTCGTACGACGTCGTCCCCAACAATAAATATTTGTAACTCGTCTTCGAGAGCCGTTACACTGCGTCAAAAGGTGGCAGAGGGAATATTAACCGAAAATAGACTCGGAGTCACATTCCCACAGGAAACACCGAGAGCGGCCCCGCAGGCCTTAATCACTGCTCCGCTGCTTGAGATCGCATCTCCACAATGGCTCACGGGCTTCGCGAGACCGATGCTGGCGGGGACAATGGAGACATTGCCATAGGGAGCGACGCCTCCGTCGTGTTTGACGTCGGCGGGGGCCGCAGAGGCAACGGCAAGGAAGCCAAGAGAAGCGAGAACGAAGGCAGAGAAGTGCATTTCGATGGTAGATGTCGGTAGGCTGGAGCGTTGGACAACTGAAGACAACTGCGACCACGTCCAGCTTTTATACAGAGCCTGGACATAATCGTTCAAGTACCATTGTTGGTGTTGAACGCGGTGACCGTTCGGACGGCCCCTAAGTGTGCTTCTTTCATCTCAGATAGCTTGCTTTTGCGACAGCAATGATGGAAGCGGGCTCCTCGGGGTTGCCACTCAAACTGTCGTTTACATCCAACACCCGTGCGGAACGATATCTGGAAGAATCGGAAGGGGTTGAGTGCCCTGTAAGTATTCCGTTATCCCTGTTGTAGCCACACACTTGAACAGTGGAATATCCTACCCCCATGTTCAGTCCTCTGTTCAGAGTTTTCGCCAATGAGCCGCCCGCAGTACACCTGACGCTAGAACGCCAAGACGTTAGCTTCTCGCCCCTCCAATCCTCTTGCATGTAAGAGATTCGGGGCCTCATCGAGCCGGTACGGGGCAAACGTGCGCGTCGTCGGGCAGGAATCGAATTGGTTTCGTCGGTTCAACAGCCCCTATCGGGATGCCAGGAGGTGGCGTCCAAGCAGGCCCACTAGAATGTGTTGCAATGAACCGAATGTGGTACGAGTACATCCGCAAACGGTTGCGCAAACTCGCTGTGCACATCGGCCCTGGTTGGTTCTGATTCAGTCATACAGGCGGGGAAAGCCTCTAATTGTCCTCGACTCACAGATTGATCGGATGCGCCAGATAAGGTATTTTGTTGCTTTGAACAGCAAGAATGGCACAAACGTTGCAGTGCGACGCCCCGCACCATTGCTCGATTGCCTCAAAGAAGCGACGGCATTCTGAAGCCTCGTTCTAGTCGTTTAATTTCCGAGGCGATTATTGATTCTGCGAGAAGTGAACCCACCTCACCCAATCGCGTTACAGTCCGACGCCTCGCAGGGTGACCCGTTTTCAACCATAGAAGCGTGTGAGGAATTCACAGAGTGATTATGCCTGGCAGTCGAATTGACCGGGAACGCAAAACTCACCAGTCGAAGAAGAGCGCGGCTTCGAGGAGGCTGATGAGTAGGAGTTCGAAGCGGCCGCCTTTGGCGCGTGTGACGTAGACGGAGAAGGAGTGTTGCTGGGGTTGAATTTGAAGGTTGAGAATACAGTTTATGGAACAGGGATAAGACATACGAGAATGTTGGGCACAGTGCCGACAATACCTGCGAATATGTTACCTGCCGCTTGGCCTGTAAAGTCAAGGATTCAGCACGGCGAAAGATATGTCACGCGGGTTATTCACCTAGCCGCTCATGGTTCATATCGTACGAAACGTCGAGCGTGAATGCGAGCGTCGGGACGTAAATAGGTAGGTTGAGAACCCTGAGACGAGGTGAGCAGCATCCCTGTGCTCGATCGATCGAGACGCGCGCACCCAATCACAACCAAGAGCACAATAGTCTGAATCGCGCTTTTGACCGCTCTCCATTCGATTGAGTGCTACGGCAGATGTGTTAGCAAACGGCCGCGGCCGTGCTAAGACTTGCTCGGGCTCACGGAGTCGAACAGGGTCCAGTAGTTCCAGCTGGCGACCAGCGCAGCAGGGGAGCTCGACACGGAGTCGACAGTGAACAACCAGCCTGTGGCGACTAGATGCTCATGGGGAATCCCGCGCGCGCGAACGGCGATCCAGAACACGGCTGGGATAAAGAGCAGAAAGACCGAGACGTAATACGGAGAGCGAGTGGCCCCGCGCGTCAAGCGCTCGATGTACCGCGAGCGCAGTGTAAAGTATGAACGGAGGGAAGAAGGAGACCGCGAGCAGGCCGAGATGTGATTTGGCAAAGAGCGTGGACGCGACATTCGAAAGCTCCAGGGGAGGAGCAGAGGGCGGGAACGGAAGGCCTAGTCCGAGGATGAACATTGAGACCCCGATGGCACCAATAGCGCCGGTGAGGACGGTCTGCGGAAAGTAGGCAACCTGTGTGATGGTGAGCGCGGATGACGATGAAGGGAGCACGATATCGCGTACGAGATTGCCCATTTTGAGAAGCCCAAGAGCGAGGAATGCCACGCCAGTCAACAAGGAGCTCAAGGCGTACGCTGCCATGACTGTTGGGACAAGCGCCGGGTGGTTATCGCCCAGCGCGCCGCGGATGTCACTCGCTATCCCTCTGAGAAAAGGCAGGATTTCAATCAGCATGGCGCCCACGCCCCCAAGAAAACGCGAGCCGCCGAGCGTCATCACAAGCTGAGACGTCAGTGTGCTGAAAATTAAAATGAGCACACATTATGCAATCGAAAGCAGGTTCGGCACCTTATAATGTACATTGAGAGCCCCTGCAGCTGGAGGGAGTGAAAAGCGCCATCCTCGCTCGGAAAGATGAGGATTCCGGCGGAAACTGGGGAGGATTATCAAGTCCAACTCAGGCCAGGGTGACGTCACTGTACCAGTATCCAGCACATTGATCAGGGTGCCCAAGATTACAGCCGGGAGAGCGCGATATAGGCGTACAGGTAAAGTTGAGGCGAATCTTGAGGAGCGCGACCGAACGATATCCATGGTGGAAAACAAGAGGGCGAGGTCGATCACTGACTCGATCCGGACATCACGGCCTCGCTGACGGCCGAACTTTCGATCGACGACTGGCAGCGGGCCGGTGTCCGGTTCGAACCAGGAGCAGCGTTCAACCATCGTTGGGCGATCGTTCAAACTTGAACTTGCGTCAACAGACAGCGCGCAGTCTACAGCTGCGGTACTTTTGGAAACTCTCGCTTAGTTTTTTTGAAATTACGCGAAATTATATGAGCCAGGCGTCAGAGCGTCCTGTTGGCGTCCTGCCTCCTTTTGGCTGAAATTTTCAATCGAGAACAACGGCAAACATGGATATGGTATGTAACGACAGGCAAGTAACGTGACACTGAGTAAGTAACGACAGAAAGAGCAATACTCGAATCAACTTTAACGGCGATAGCAAGTCGACGTTTTGGCCAGGCGGTCATCACAGTCGGCTTTCTACGAAGATGGGCAGAAGCTGAGGATGTTTGTGATCTGCTTGGTGATCTTAAGTATGCTTATGCTGAAGATAAAGTTGTCCTGTGAAGGACAAGATAAGTGAGATCACCTGCAAGATTTGTATAACGTACCTTCACAATCGTGAGCTGGAAAAATAAGGTGACCGTGGTCGCAAAAAATTTCAACTGGTCGCAGACGCCAAAAAGCTATGATGGCGAGTTAGTCACGTATCAGCATTGAGAGGAGGAGGGTGGCGCACAATGAAGGGAGATAGAGATATAAGGAATGCCAGAAGAGTTGCGATGGTAGCCAAAAGTTCACCGAATAGAGCGGCCGCCTCAGAAGTCGTGACCTCCTGAATTTATTCAGCTTTGCCTTGAATCATCTTGGCAATAACAAGGCCCACCTTGCAGTCAATCGCGATGCGTGACATAGAGGACCCAACAATATTCAAACCAGTCTGCAATCAGAGGCAAATAAATCAGCTTTGCGTCAGATCGGGTGAGAGGGCATCGACCGTAAGAGAGGCAATTGTCGTATTCTGAGCAATGGTCAAGTTAGTCATGACCTCGATGGTGGTCATGACGGAGATGTTGCACATTGTCAAAGCGGAAACGTCGGGGATTGCGGGACTCGCGAGATCGATGGTAGAGGGAACAACGGAGACATCGCCACGGGGAACGACGCCTCCGTCGTGTTTGACATCGGCGGGGGCCGCGGAGGCAACCGCGAGGAAGCCAAGAGAAGAGCGAGAACGAAGGCAGAGAAGTGCATTTCGATGGTAGATGTCGGTAGGCTGGAGCGTTGGACAACTGAAGAACAACTGCGACCACGTCCAGCTTTTATACAGAGCCTGGACATAATCGTTCAAGTACCATTGTTGGTGTTGAACGCGGTGACCGTTCGGACGGCCCCTAAGTGTGCTTCTTTCCATCTCAGATAGCTTGCTTTTGCGACAGCAATGATGCGGGCGGGCGGGCTCCTCGGGCTCGCGACTCAAACTGTCGTTTACATCCAACACCCGTGTGGAATGATATTTAGACGGATTGGAAGAATTTGAGTGCCCTGTATGTATTCCGTTATCCCTGTTGTATCCACACACTTGAACAGTGGAATATCATACCCCCATGTTCAGTCCTCTGTTCAGAGTTTTCGCCAATGAGCCGCCCGCAGTACACCTGACGCTAGAACGCCAAGACGTTAGGTTCTCGCCCCTCCAATCCTCTTGCATGTAAGAGATTCGGGGCCTCATCGAGCCGGTACGGGGAAAACGTGCGCGTCGTCGGGCAGGAATCGAATTGGTTTCGTCGGTTCAACAGCCCCTGTCGGGATGCCAGGAGGTGGCGTCCAAGCAGGCCCACTAGAATGTGTTGCAATGAACCGAATGTGGTACGAGTACATCCGCAAACTCGCTGTGCACATCGGCCCTGGTTGGTTCTGATTCAGTCATACAAGCGGGGAAAGCCTCTAATCGTCCTCGACTCACAGATTGATCGGACGCGCCAGATAAGGTATTTTGTTGCTTTGAACAGCAAGAATGGCACAAACTTTGCAGTGCGACGCCCCGCACCATTGCTCGATTGCCCCAAAGAAGCGAAGGCATTCTGAAGCCTCGTTCTAGTCGTTTAATTTCCGAGGCGATTATTGATTCTGCGAGAAGTGAACCCACCTCACCAAATCGCGTTACAGTCCGACGCCTCGCAGGGTGACCCGATTTCAACCATAGAAGCGGATGTGAGGAATTCACAAAGTGATTATGGCTGGCAGTTGAATTGACCGGGGACACACAACTCACCAGTCCATCCTTTACCACCCGAATATTCCCGCTGCCTGATGGGTGTGCGGGCGAAGATCCACGCAGTTTAACGCACCTGTTTCGTTGCAGCCCGCGATCGCCCCCGACAGAAGCATGCGCGGGGTAATCAGGAAGCGAGGACACTTCTGTACGTGCTCCTTCTTTCGCTCCCGCGGCGATTACCGGTATGCACCGATGTCCCCTTCGCGGCCCCGCACTATCACCAAAGGCTTCATGCTTTCCATCAGAGTGTGCTGCCCTCCTGAGACCGGCGCAGTAGAAAAGCTCCTGAGCTTTGTCGGCGTCTGTTCAAGTTGAAGAGATCTAGAACGTTGCCAAGTCCTGCGGAATCTTCGTGTAATAACAAGTGGAATTGAACGTACATTCTCAGTATCCTCCCTAGCATTGTTGCCTCGGTATGGTCGCGAACGTTCGTGCTGTAGGATTAAAAACGATCCGTGCGCTTCAGTTGACACAAGCGTAGCGTCGGGTACTCGTGTAGGACTGAGAAGACTTTGTGGAGCGATTGCTTGCCGGGTGATAGATCAGGGGCATTAGTAGAACGATGCCCATTCACACCGCAGGATCGCGCGTAAAAGGCCGCCTGAAGTTTCTTTTTTATTCCAAATATCGTGGTGCAAAAAAATTACCTTTTTATGTACCTAGATATGCCCGCTATCTATATTGATAGTGGGTTTTGGGGGCACGGAAATACTCAAATTTTTCACCTTCGAATAAGGAAATAAAGATCCTCGTTTTATGTCAATCACAGTGATTGATAGATGTGATCATGACCGTCGTATTCTAGATGCCATCATTTTAGCCATGTGTCCTTTTGTTGTTCGTAATCACTTTCTCCTTCCTCCCACTACCTGCGCTCAGTCTTTCCCTCCTGTTTCCCTCGACGCACTTCACCATGTCCCTCTCTGTCGCAGGTGTCCCCGTTCTCAGACCCTGTGGCTGTTACTGTTGTGTCTCCGCTGTTCTACCAGCGTCTTGGCCCTGTTGACCCTGCTCAGCTGCTCTTCGTTTCCACCGTTCCTGGGTTTCCACCTTTCTCGAGCGTTGTGGCCTGTGCTGCGCTGCCCGCTCCCGTCGATGTTGTGCTCGGCTTGGACTGGGCTTCTCACGTCCGGGAGACCCTCATCCGATACGAATATCGGCTCGATCGGTCATTCAATGCCTGGACGTTCTTCACCCACCCGGCTCATCCCCTTCGTGGTTCGCGTTGCAACCCCCTCTCCCGTCCTTGTGTGGTTCCGCTCACCGTCGTGTACAACCCTCCCCCGGGCGAAATCATCGTACCTGGTGATAGTAAGTCTCGCATGTTCTTCACATTCCTCCTCTGCTGATTATCCCTTGGCCAGTAGCTCGCGTCAACCCTCCTTCGGGCCAAATCATCGGACCTGGTCATAGTAAGTCTCCCCCGTTTCTCACGTTCTTCCCCTGCTGATTCGCTTGGCAAGCCGTCCATCATGGACATGATGTCATCCGTATGGCAACAGGGATGGAGCAGCTTACATATTAGGCAGGTGGCCGTTGTTGGCATCAGATGGAGGGTTGGCACACAATCAGGGACCCCTGGGAGTCATTGTGGGTCATCATGACTGCACATACACCGACCGAGCAATGTGCAATCGATGCACCAGGTCAAGTCAATATTATGACTAGGTTTATATTCTAATTACTTTTGAATCTTCGACACGCACACATCGTTGCGTCAATCATTGAACAGACGACGGTGTATGCCACAGGCTCAGCAGGAAAGAGACAATCGCCGGACAAGAAAAAAAAGAACCACGGGCTGCAAGGATCGAATCTGGCACCTCACGGTAATGATATTCACCAGCGTCCACAACCACTACGCAATATAAGTTATATTGTTCTAGCCTCATCCGGGCACCGAGCTGGCAGTGAGACGTCACACCAAGATATTGCTTGCAGCCGCCATGGCTTAACAGCACCCAGGTCGAGGGCTACTTTCCCAAATTAGCACAGAAATCATGCAGTATGGTCCCATTTAATCGATATTTACCCGCCCGGCTGTACCAACGGCAGTGTCGGTCTCCATATTTGCCAAAAAATAGTGCGGGAGATAGGGAGTCACACGGTCACACGAGCCCATTTGCGCCCACAACATTTACCTCCACACTCACTGCGTTTTTTGAAAAATCGCCCAGGTTGGGCGATTCTTGAGCGATACGGCGAAGGTCGACAATCGGACGAAAGCGACATCGAAAGTCAAGTAGCCGGAGTATTTTTTTCAATCGCCCAACTTCAGGCCGTTAGCGAATCTATCTGTTCCAACATCGGCTAATCATAGTGCTCACTCTGGCTTAAATCGGGATGTACGTGTCGCTCAGCAAGCTTCCGTTGGAATTTCACAGTAGCCCAGGATTATCTCAAGATGAGATTCATTACTAGTTTATCTCGACCTCTTCGACCTACTACAAAAGCTCAAGATGGGCTACGCGAGCGATAACACAAGCGAAACAAAAGACATGTGAGCGTTGTGGATCACCGGTCCTATCAATGATGCCGACGACTCTTCAAAAGATGGTTGTCGATGCACAACCGGCACCTTGCTTTTCTCTCTCGACCTCCACCTTCAAGTCCCCCTTCAAGGTTCTTCTCCAAGTCCCTCTTCAACAACTCCTCAAGTTACTTCTTTGCCTCTGCAGGGGCCCTTCCTCCCTTCCTTCAAGTTACTACTCAAGTTCAACGTGCTTACCTTTCTTTCACGCCCTCCTCCAAGTCGGCTATACATACCAAGCTACCAGCGGCCTTGCGAGAGACCCGGAGCCCGACGATGCGCGCTGTTTGGAGGAGTTGAATCCTAATTATCGCGCTCACGCGTTGTGCACTCTTATTTGATATTTATAATTATATTGCGTAGTGCTGCAGTGAATACATACTGTCTTGATATCCCCTGGACCCCTGCCTAATGAAATCATCTCTCGTCGAGGAAATCAAAAGTTGCCCGGTTTGAGCCAAGGAATCGCCGGGGAATAGCCCGAGAATATACAGCTCCTTGGGCTCCTTTGGCTATTGCAAAAGTTTGAGCTTGGGTCAATTGGGCTATTGCAAACGTTCGGGGTTGGGCCAAAGTGTGCATATTGCATTATCCGACATCGGAATTAACTTGGGCGATATGACGACGACAAAGAGTAGCTAACGTGAGATGATCGAATCGCCCGACTCGGGCTTTCCGACTATTCCAAAAGCTATCTCAACGCTCGACGACCGATTGTTCAAAAAACGCAGTGACTTTGTTCGTTTAGTTCTATATAAAATCACCTCTACTTGCTCTATGCACTTGGCTCCTTCAGTCAATTTCCTCCATTTCATCTGTTGAACCCACAACGGCAACATCCACTGATGTCGCTTCCACAAGAATATCCCACCCTTTGCTTCGACTCGTCTCTTCGATCTCCGCCCTCACCGTGTTCGAGAACATCCAGTCTCGTCCACTGGTCCTGTAGGGCATTCCATACCAGTGCCAGTTGCAAGCCTTCATCCACTGCGTCTCTTCATACTTCCTAGTTGCTGTCGATCGACGCAAGTCAAGTTTTTCAAAGCCCCGCTGAAAACGAACATCGGCCATAGTGCAAAGTGCATCCAATGCTGACCCATTCCACCACTGCTCTGAGTAGCCCAATGGTTCCGGAAGTCTTAAGCTTCTTAAGCAGGGCGCAAACTCCGGGTCTGTCAATGCTTCAAACAATGACACAGCGTCTCCTAGAATTTCCCGATTGCCCAAGGGAATGTCAATGTCCTGTATGGTTGCATGGCATGCCCGTAGATGGTCCAGCAATACGCTCACTGCCAATGGAATCTCGAATGCCAGCTGGAGGGTCTCCAAGGCTCTGCATCGTCCGAGGAACTCTTCCAGTGAGGTGTTCATTGCATGCCCTATGACGGGCCGTTGGCTTTCATCACCCCATAGAACCCCTCCTTTCAGACGCAGAGTGTCCATCGCCGGAAAATGTACACCGTGAAACACTGGGTCTCGCGTGAGGAATGAATCCGTGCCCCATGGAATGATGTAATTGAACTCGGTCAAGACAGGCAAAGTCGTGTGTGGCGGTAGGAATACACCGGCCAGAGACAAAACCGTAATATTCTGGAGCTTTTCTAGATGACTGGCTGGCAAATTCCCTCCACCGGCTCTCAGAGTTTCGGATTCCGCGTAAAAGGTGCAATGTTTCCAGGGGAGTAGAAAATGTGTTTCTGGCTCAATGGTTTCGATCAAGGTTATACTGATAGGATCTTCAGCCAACCTCCAATCGAGTCGCAGCATTGCATTCGGAATATCAGACACCCAATCAGGCAGGAAATTGTGGTGGAGCGAGAACGAGTCTCCGAAAGTAGCTCCCAAAGTCGTGCCATACAGGTGTTTTTGCCGTCCTATGATGCAGAGATTTTCTATCCTCGGCAACTCTATCAGCCTGAGCATTGACCGTGCAATATGCTCATCGGCATCTATCTCACGACCCCATCTTGGATAGAAGTCGGAGACCGTCATGTCGGCTAGCCTGACTGGACGTAACCCAACAAAGACAGCGTGCAGAGTATGTGGGTGGATCTTCTCCATGGAGAAAGAAATCTGGGGGCTTGACGAAGAGCATGAAGAGCGCAGAATGTAGCCCACTCTCGCCAAAATGCCCTCTTCTCGCAGGTTGTCGAAAAGCACAGGATTCCATGAGGGAGTCGTGGTCAAGATGTAGTGCCAATGGCGACACACAAGCAGTGCCGATTCCAGATCCTCCCGGTCTTCCCAGACGTCCTTGAATGTTATATTCCACAGCTCTGTTGGAACACGGGCCATAGCACGCAACAAGAACGAGCTTCCATCGAAGATGTGCTGGGCATAAGACATTTCTCGTCTCGCGAGAAACAGCTGCTTTTCCAACCTGACCCTCTTGTCATGATCCACCTCATGCTACCCTTTTTTCCTCTTCTCCTCGCCATCCATTACGCCGTCCGGGTTATCACGAAGCCCCGAAACTTCTCATTCCTAGGACCAGATTATCCACTGCGCCACCCGGGCTGTCATGGAACGTCCGGGTTATCCCGACTATGACGCCCGGGTTATCATGGAACCCCGACAGACGGATCTCAGACGGCATACAGGGGGACAGGAACTCCTTTCCAACTCCCCCGATCGCCCTGGAGATCCACAACTCCTCTCCAAACTCTATATGCATAACTCACCCTATCTGTAGGAGATAGGGACTTCCCCTGGGCCTGATCGAAGATATAGAGACGTATAAATAGTCAGTAGAATCTACATGTACGGTAGATTCTACCTCGTCTAATACCAGTGCTACTTTGGCTTGGCAACAACGAAGCGTCCTTCTCACCAATCCGCCCTTTCCCCTTCTTCCCAAATATCTCCTCCCCTCCGCTCCTTCGAGTGTGGTACTGCGGCGGTCCCTATCGCTATAAGGCCCACCGAATACTCCCTCGAATAAAACCAACAACCCGACTCCTCTACCCACCGATTGCGGGTACGAGTATCCGGCTTGTCGTTCTATCGGAGCACCCGGGTTATCGACCAACGTGAAGTCCCGGCTGGGATTGCCGAACACCGTCTCGCTGAGCCGACCTAGGGCTGACGCTGACACCTCTCCTCTTCCAATGCGCAGACATCTCTCTTGTATTTCTGCAAGATCTTTTGGCCTGTAGGCAGCCATTGCCGAACCTTCTCCTCTGCCAAAGGAGTTACGGGCTGATTCGGACGATAGTACGGTGAGTCTTGCTTGTCTTCTTTCAGATAGACCGGTGAAAGCATTTTATCCCTGATAAAAGCCTTTAGAGTATTGATTGTATGCCAAACGATCATGTCCTTACACCACCGAACTCCACATTTCTTCTTGCGCTGATGCCGATATAATGTCGAGTCTATTGTGTCTGCTGTTGGTGTTGGTAAAGTATTTGGCTGAATAGGGCTCACGGTGTAAAACATGTGCTGTTTGCATTCCGCAGTCCTTCAGAGTTCCATTGCTCTGTATGCATTCCCCAATGCGACCTACTCAACGCTCTTCATTTAGTTCTCCCTTAAACAGCGGCGAGTATCCTCACATATTGCTCTCTGGTGTTGGTCAACAAGTATTCACTCTGCGGGGTGCGTGGTGCTGGGTGCGTGGTGGTGGTAGTAGTCCGAGACAAGACAAGACAACGGCGACAGTGTCTTTCCTTTTTAGTAGTAAGCATTTCCTATTTGGGCCTGCTTTTTGCGTCTCCGTCTTGCTCTCTTCCGGCAAGTCAGAGAGATTAAAAGAGGTCTTTCGATTGCGGACCACCACAAGCAAGGTATATTTCCTCTCCCCAGAAAACAGGAGCGGTGTGAGTAAGTAGGTAAGTAGGTAACGCGCAGACAAAGTACGTAAGGGGGAATAAATGAGCATAGGGCATGAAGGGACATTGTCGCAAGTAAGGAGCCAAGACGGGGATATACGTGTGTGCAAACAGGAAGGTATACGAGAGAGAGAGTAGTATCACGAGAACGAGAGTCGAGTGTGTCGTGTGTGTGCGAAGGGGGAAGGTATACGAGAGAGTCCGTAGTATCGAGAACAGAGTCGAGAGTGCGTGTGTGCGAAGGGGGAAGGTCCGTAGTATCACGAGAGTTGAGAATTGAGAGTCATTGAGAGTCGAAGATGGTGCGTTGTCCTTACATGCAGCTTGGGCAGTCCGTTTAGGACGGCTAGCCGATGCAGTTCCCGATACACATGGGCTGTTAATTGGCCAGGTGGGCATATCTTCGAAGAGGGCTGTAAATTCTGATACGGCTCGGACCAGGTGTGGAGCAAGTTCCCGCAACTGTACAAGGAGCAAATTTCCGAAAACCACATCTCATGGCCAGATTTCTGTACCGCTATTTCTGCTCTGGAATTCGGAGTGCAGAAGCTACCGGAAGACTGTAAGACCGCAGTTTTGTACATAATTCGTTGCTGAGCCATTCCAGTACCACTGCCTTGGTTCAAGAAGGAAAATGCTGGCGCGCTCGTATATAGCAGCCCTTCTCAGAGTCGCTTGGTCAGCAGGTTGAATCGATATATGCCGCCAACATGGAGGGGCCCGGACCCTGACCGCAGATTTACGGTGGACAGGCCACCCGCCAAAGATAACGAGTGGACGGATCCGATTCCGATTCCAGCCCATCTCGCCTCGGCAAGCACACTGTAATTTTTGATTTTTACATCTAAGAACGGGACACACAATGCTCACGTGGATAACGACAGTGCAACCAAATACGGCGGTGTTTTGGGGATGCTGGCACCGGAGGGACTAAAAAATCCGGGCTCCAGCAAAGTAAAGTCGAAGTAAAACAAAAGGTGCAACGTGAGTGGAATTCAAATTTTCGATTATACAGGTTGATAAGGCTGACACATCTATTAGTCCTTTGGTTACCGCGCTCATTACCCGGTATCCTGCGTTATTATGTAAGCATCACAGAGACATGCACAAACAATACCTTAGCGAGACACGTCTCGACGCGTTTCTCCTTCGTTTCTGCCATTTTTTTATCATATACGGCGCCCAAATAGTGCTAAGGATATTGTGAATCTTCCCGGTGAGCCCTAATAGCTTTTCCTACCATACATCGCCAAATGCGGGACATCACAGAGATCAAACCCCAAATCGGCGGGAAATATTCGAAGAAGGACGGTTCCTCCCCTCATCGAGCTCTGAGCATACTCCAAGCAAGTATATTCCATCACCACCCCTCTGGTTCTGTGGTTTGGTCCCAAAAAGCCCACGACACGTCCAAGTCGCGTCGAAGGAGTGCTCACGTGAGTGATGGTTACATAATAACGCAGGCTACCGGGTATCAAGCGCGGTAACCAACAGACTCTATCAAGCGAGGTACGAGCTGGTACTGATAGAGCGTCTGTCTAGAGAGACTACACATCTATATCAGGGTAACCGCCTCGGTGCCACCGCCGGTTGATACGGAGGGGCCAGTTGCATCTTCCACGGGCCGAGGGAAGAAGGGGAAATTCCCTGTGCAGAAGAGTAAATTGACTGGTTTCGGATTCACGAGTACAAGCACAGCGCAACCAAAGGATAAGGATGCGCCTTTGTCGTCTTCCGTAGCGGGTATCTCAACCAAGCTGCAAAACCTGGGATTCACGAAGAACAAAAAGAAACCGGTGTCTGAATGCACAGATAGCGATATCGACCGCTCGCTATATCTCTGGCCAAGTTATCTTTTCCCAGAGCTCGACAATTCTGCGGCCCCGAATGATGTGTTTTCAAAGCTGGGTCTGGAACTGGTGGGGTTGGAACACGATCCCCGAGACATCATACTAGATCTTAAATCATGTTTTCTCGAGGTGCGTTTCAAGTTCTGTTGCCAGTTCTCATCCTTTATCTTGGCTGATCGCTGGACAGATGGAGCCTTTGTTACATAGCTCTCCTCAAATATTCACGGCTGAAGACTGGGAAGGTGTTACTCGCGTCTCCGCTAAAAAACGGGGATTCAAGGTTGTGATCGGTGTCATGATTCGACAGGACGACACTTTCTTCACTTCCTTTTTCGCCAATAACCCGTCTTCGGGTTATTGCCCATGGGATCGAGATATCCAACCACCGGGACAACCCACCACATACACAGCTTGGGTCATCGAATACAACCCAACAGGAAGACACATCACACTCTCCGACAAACGGAACCATACAACCTATGGCGGGTTATTGCCTGTGCGATAACCCGGACCCCTTAACCTTGCATTCATGTGGAACACTCCTTGATGGGCAGGTACACTCCTAGGCGCCCATCGACCCCTGGACTCCTCATACTAGGAGTATACAACCCTTTATGCCAGGAGTGGCTGCCTCCTAGGAGGACAGGAGGACAGGTCCCTGACTTTCTCTATTATGACTCCTTACTCGGCGCCCCTGTATTAACCCTTTATGACAGGGTCACACTTGTTCCTGTGATCGGACTCCTATACGATACAGTATATAACTCGCAGTAGAATCTCCATGTACAGTAGATTCTATCTCGTCTATTCTCCGGCCTTGCTTTGGCCTTGACTGGACTTGTGTGTGACTTGAGCTGGGCTCGCTTCAGTCTATCTCGTTGCCTTGGGTTCTGCTTCACTGTGTCTCTGGTTCTGACTGGCAAACCCCTGGCTCCTATCCTCGACTCCTCGATCCTCGATGAACGATTGGTGATCACGGCCTTAGCGCTTAGTGGTTCAATGTCGGAACAACCTTCACTCGCCAAATGCCAGGACCCTTTGCGGTGCAACCGCGAGGGCCTGACGGGCTACGAAGCTCATACTAACATCTGCCACCAATCTCTGTTGGCCTACCACACTCGTGTCATGGGCTCCGAGTCGGGAGTGTCCGCATACGCTCCTTCGGACACACCCTGTAGACGGTTCTCCGTTGCACGACTCCCCGGAACCCCCTGCGATAACCCGGCCACTGGCAGCATCTCGGGCCCCCTTATGCCCGGGTTATCGGAGTGTGACATGCTGGTCACACTCCGGAATATTCTTCCCACGGTTCGATTTCGGGTTCAACCTCGGCAGAACACCTACAGTCGGTCACGCACCATCGGGTGGTGACGTATTCCTCCTCCAACACCTGCGCTGGGACACCGGTTATGTTGCGGTCAGGCTGACCTAAGCGCCGTCGCTGACAGAAGATAGAATCTCCTCTACCAGCCCCGTGTTGAGTTGGAATGGCAGGAGGGAGCAAGAACACAGGATGGTGCATTCTCGTGAAACATGCCCATGCCTGCGGCCAGGCTTTCCATCCCTCGCTGGCAGGTGAAGACACTGGTGCTCCCAAACTACTGAGGGAGGCCTGCGGATATACGGAAAATCGCATATGTGGAAGCGGTTTTCATCGCTGAAAGTCCAACACCTTGCACAGTGGGTTGGCATATGTTGAAGCGGTTTCTCATCGCGGAAGGTCCAACACCTTGTAGGGTGGGTTGGATTCCATGTTACCCCCTTGGAGAGGGGTGGAACACAGCAAGATACACACTATCCTTGCGTCTGGGGGTGTCTCGACTCATCCCTTTGGGAGACAGCTGGTCTCCTTCTCCGCCGGGTTCCGGAATATCGAGCGGATTATTGAGAAGGCGCTATTCCCAACCTGGCCAGAAACCCGGACCGTCCACCGGGTTCTTCGCGATATGACGTGCAATTGGAAACCACACCCGAATGTGTTCGCACCCATCCCTTTGTGGGAGGCAGCTGGCCTCCCGTTCTCAAAACCGGTCATGCGGACCGGTTCGTTGCCTATAGAAAACTTGGACAGAAGTAGCGGCGGCGGCGGAACAGGATTTTGGGGCAAGAATCCAGAGATATTTGGACGGCGTCTTCACCAGTCTGTGGACCAATGAACTCAAACTTCTATGCTGACTAGTTTGCATCATTGCCCTCCCGGGTGGGAACTCTCGACTCTATTGGCGACTTCTTCCCCTTCCCATTTCCTCCGAATTCTCGTACGCTTTGCCGACGTAGGTTGTCTCGGCTACTCAGCAACATGCAGAACATCCACTCGAGTGAACGGCGCTGAGGTACGGGAAACGTCGAGTCCCCCCTCTATAGCAGCCTATGGGAGAAATCTGGCCTGACCTTCGGGAAGGGCCACTCCAGGAGCGCCGGGAGGGTAATAGAAGGCCCGGGCTCTTTTCACCAGCAAGAGATGGTTCTGCATGCGATTCGCGGACGATCGGAGCGCCCAGACGCGAAAACTTTCTTTGCCTTATGGCCGTCCTCTCTCAACGTGCTGGAGTTGGACCCTCGACAAGCTCCATGTTTATCTGAACTCCCGGGACCCTCGGAAGATGGGTGGTAACAGTTTACCATACGACCACCGAGCCACACTCCACGGAACCTTCGGAAAAGACCAAAAACGACCTCTGCCGAGTCTACTCCTCCCACTGCAAACTGCGACCGAAACACCCAAATGTTGATGAGGTGTTTGAGGAAAGTTGTGGGCTCCTCATGGGCTACGTTACGCAAAACGGAGCGCCTTGGCCTGGGTTAGTCAACAACCCGGCCACCCAACAATTAGACGTGGACGCCGGGGAATTTATCCAGTGGGAAACCCCGTGCTCCAGGTGCTGCGAGATTTATTCCGCAGGATCGGGTTATTGTGTTTATGTGCGGCCGGCCGCAAGCATAACCCGGCCACCCTCGTTGCGAGCATGGAGAGAGACCGCATCCTTGCAACGACAACCCGAGAAGAAGTGCGTTCGAGGCACAGTTGAATCCCGGGGGATCAGCCGGGATCTTCACCAACGGAGGTGGAATACCCCCTTGAAGGATATAGGGGTGGAGGCTTTTATAGACAACTTGGTTGTTGTCGAACCACACACGAAGAGTCCAACTCGTGTCGGAACAAAACGAACCCCGTGTTGCTGAGCTATGGCCTGCAACAATGGCGCACCTGGTGCCGGGAAGATGGAACCTCGATTAGGATTGAGATGCTTGATGAAGACAGGCGGTCGGGCCGCTGAAGCCCCATGCACATTCCTTTCTCAACAATCTGCAATCTAATCTCACCACTCCAACTACTCCCGGTTCGGTTTTGATTCGCGACAAGTTCAACTTCGCGCGGTTCAAGTGGGAACCCGACAGGGGCATGGAAGGGCCCAGCTTTGCAGCGGATATCCGCGACACACACCGTAAATTCGCCACGGAGAAATGCCAGATGTCAGTGCGCAGGGCCGATTGGCTATCCAATCCGCCTCCCCCACCTTGACTTCTGCCGTTGTGCATCATTCCTCCTTTGTATGGTCCGAAGTGAGGGAGTGCTACGTACATCGCCAACCGTTCCGAACTGCGGTCACCAAACACTCTGGATTGTGAACGATGACACATCCTTCCCATTATTTCCAACTTCCCAAAACCACCAATGATACCACCCTCCCCGGCCTCCGGATGTGCTCGGTTATACAGTGGACCATTGGTGCTATGCGACATGCCATTTTGCGTGAGCAGTAAAGGACCAAAACTGCTTCTGGGGCTGGAATTATAGAGACGAACCCCGTGAAAATCCGGGTTATTGGCTGAGCACTATGGATGCTCTCTGTCAATGCGCCAAATGAGGCAGCATGCGACTGGAGTTATGGAGACGAGCCCCGTGAAAATCCGGGCTATTGGCTGAGCACTACAGATGCTGTCTGTTGGGCAGCAAAAGACGATGGGAAACATCGTTCCGCCGAAACGGATTACGTCCGCGGGTGCAGTAACCAAGATGGTGACGGTGATCAGAGACGAGATTAAAGATACACCCCATCGTGGATTGGCAACTACAACTCAAATCATGGCGAAAACAACTGGGACCGGGTGAAGTGTGGGCGGTAACGGTTTACCGCACTTCAAACCATACAACCGAGTCGCTGGGGACATCGACCTTGAAGAGGGGGGGTAATGTCATGATTCGACAGGACGACACTTTCTTCACTTCCTTTTTTGCCAATAACCCGTCTTCGGGTTAGTGCCCATGGGATCGAGATATCCAACCACCGGGACAACCCACCACATACACAGCTTGTGTCATCGAATACAACCCAACAGGAAGACACATCACACTCTCCGACAAACGGAACCATACAACCTATGGCGGGTTATTGCGTGTGCGATAACCCGGACCCCTTAACCTTGCATTCATGTGGAACACTCCTTGATGGGCAGGTACACTCCTAGGCGCCCATCGACCCCTGGACTCCTCATACTAGGAGTATACAACCCTTTATGCCAGGAGTGGCTGCCTCCTAGGAGGACAGGAGGACAGGTCCCTGACTTTCTCTATTATGACTCCTTACTCGGCGCCCCTGTATTAACCCTTTATGACAGGGTCACACTTGTTCCTGTGATCGGACTCCTATACGATACAGTATATAACTCGCAGTAGAATCTCCATGTACAGTAGATTCTATCTCGTCTATTCTCCGGCCTTACTTTGGCCTTGACTGGACTTGTGTGTGACTTGAGCTGGGCTCGCTTCAGTCTATCTTGTTGCCTTGGGTTCTGCTTCACTGTGTCTCTGGTTCTGACTGGCAAACCCCTGGCTCCTATCCTCGACTCCTCGATCCTCGATGAACGATTGGCGATCACGGCCTTAGCGCTTAGTGGTTCAATGTCGGAACAACCTTCACTCGCCAAATGCCAGGACCCGTTGCGGTACGACCGCAAGGGCCTGACGGGCTACGAAGCTCATACCAACATCTGCCACCAATCTCTGTTGGCCTACCACACTCGTGTCATGGGCTCCGAGTCGGGAGTGTCCGCATACGCTCCTTCGGACACACCCTGTAGACGGTTCTCCGTTGCACGACTCCCCGGAACCCCCTGCGATAACCCGGCCACTGGCAGCATCTCGGCCCCCTTATGCCCGGGTTATCGGAGTGTGACATGCTGGTCACACTCCGGAATATTCTTCCCACGGTTCGATTTCGGGTTCAACCTCGGCAGAACACCTACAGTCGGTCACGCACCATCGGCTGGTGACGTATTCCTCCTCCAACACCTGCGCTGGGACACCGGTTATGTTGCGGTCAGGCTGACCTAAGCGCCGTCGCTGACAAGATGCTAAACCGGTGATTAGTTGGTGGAAGAGAAGTACAGGGGTACTCACCGTATACGTGCTCGAGTCCGTCGCGTCAGGCGCCCAGGGAAGGCAGCTTCGCGTGGCAGCGCTGCGAAATAAATATCAATGACTGTTTCGAGTGGCGTTGTGAGAGTTAGCTGAGTCGCACCTGCCAAAGTAATATCCGACAACCTTCGGGGGAAGGGTACAATCCTCGGGTGGGATTGGTTTCTGGCAGGGAACAATTGCAGGGGCCAGGCTGGGCTTGACGAGCTCGACGACGATATCGTTCATGTTGTAAATGCCATCTAGACAGAGATTCGACACGCAGCGCCCCCCCTGCGCCACAGCAATGAGCGTCGTTCCGCTGAATACTTCCATTTTTTGTTGCCCAGATTGTCTCGGGCCGGTGGACTGATAGAAGAGCCCGCGCCGAGCGGAAACTGCGAAGATACGCTCAGTTGACGACAAATCGAGGTGACTACACTCACTAGGATAGGTGAATGTTACGGAGCCCGTCGTGACTTTGACCGTTATATCCCCTACAGAGGCGCCGATGACCACAGCCCAATTCACCACATCCACTCCAGCGTCCCAGTTGTCAGGGTAGGAACTGCTGTCACACTTCGCGTCTCTGGTGGTTGAGCGATACCACATGGCCCCATCGACTAGGTGGATGTAGATGTCGTTAAAATAAAATAAAAGACACGGAGAAGATACGTACCACTAGTAGGACTCGATGCCACCATATTATATGAGTTGGCGTCAACTTTCGGAGCCTTGTACGCCGCAATGAACTCTTTGAAAAGTGTCCGCAGGCCGCCGTGGTCCCATCGTGTCCCAGCTGAGACGTAACGTGCAGGTTCTATGTCTGTATTCTGCTCCGGCCATACATTTCCCATATAGTGACTCTCGGGGCCGTCGTTCTGTTGGATGCATGGGCAAATCTGATATACAAAAAAGCACGCAATACGTACCCAGGATATGATTGTAACATAAGGAGGCAGGGGTCTGAAAGCCAGGATATTTCCATCCTTTTGGAAGGTTGAGATCACCGGGCCGGTAAATATTGGTTCCATACTGCGCCGATGATGAGAAAATGGTCCGAGGTTGAGTAAGTGGACGTACGGAGGCCTTGTATTGGAGCGTGCTAAGAGCTGCAAGAGAATATATGAGGCTGTTAGAATCAGGCAGGCACAGAGAACTGAAGTCAACAGTAAGAACTCTGTGTATTGCCAAAATGCGAAGTAAGTACTTGCCTGAAGTCAACAGTAAGAACTGAGGACTCAGGACTACAACTAGCTGCTTATATATGTATCCTATATGTATAGTAAGCAGTATTATGAACGCTCAGTCAGCCTGATCAATAAGCAGGTGATCAGGAAGCAGATCAGTAAGCAGGTGATCAGTAAGCTGATCAATAAGCGGAGATGATCAGTAAGCAAGGGAAACAGTAAGCAAATGTAAGTAAGCATCGGAGCGAACAGGATCAAAGGATCAAAGGATCAGAGATGGGAGAATGGTAGAGTCCAAACCCACACTGCAACACTCCCCCGGGACGAGACCAATCTCGTCTAGCTCCCCCGTAATCCCATCATAGAACGCAGCTTTTCCACAGTGGGAACAGGAAGAGGTTTGGTGAAGATGTCCGCAATCTGCTCTTCAGTTGGAGTGTATGAAACTGCGATAAAGCCCTTGGCAACTTCATCACGAAGCCAGAAGTAAGCCAAGTCAAGGTGCTTCATGCGACCATGATGCTCCGGGTTTTTAGCAACGGAAAGAGCAGACTGATTGTCCATCAGGAGAGGGGAAGCTCCAGACACTCCATAGCCCAGTTCAAACAGCAAGTTGCGCACCCACTTGATCTCCTTGCCAGCCTCCACAGCTGCGACATATTCAGCCTCTGTAGTAGATAGAGCGACTGTAGTCTGCAGCTTGCTTCGCCAGCTTACAGGAGCACCGTTCATCAGAAGCACATAACCACCAGTGCTTTTCCCAGTCTCTTTGCAATCCCCATGAGATGCGTCAGAGTAAGCAGTAAGCTGGGAATCAGGTTCGGGCTTTGCTGCAGCGAAGTGGGTGGTGAAGGGATGGGATGAGGGTGATGATGCTTTGCGATAAGAAAGGCGGTAATCGAGCGTGCCTTTGACATAGCGCATCAGGTGCTTCACAGCGTCCCAGTGCGCTTTGCCTGGGTTGCTGTTGAACCGGGCGAGGTAGCCAACAGCAAAGGAGATGTCTGAACGCGTTTGCGTGGACAGGTACATCAGAGAGCCAACAGAGGACAGATATTTCGGTCCATACTCCTTGGCCTCCTCAGGAGTGGCATCTTTGGTCAAAACAAGACCAGGAGTCATGGGAGTGTGAACAGGCTTGCAATCAGCCATACCAAACTGCTCAAGCATGTTCACAGCGTATTGGCGCTGCGAAAGGTGCACCGCTCCAGTGGGCGAGTCACGCTCAACCTTGATCCCCAGCAGCCACTCTGTGGGACCAAGATCCTTGACCTTGAATGAAGAGCCAAGCTGAGCAATAACTCGGTCAATGTCAGCATCATGCTTTGCAGCAATCATGCCATCATCGACGTAGATGGGGAGGATGATGCGCACCGTGCCATCGAAGAAGACGTAGCACGAGCGATCAGACTGGAGACAGCTGAAGCCAATAGCCTCCAGCTTTGCACACAGCTTCTTGTGCCATTGACGACCAGCCTGCTTAAGCCCATAAAGAGACTTGCGCAGTTTGAGAAGCTGGCCTCGCTCTCCCTGTGGAAATCCTTCAGGCTGAGTCATGTAGACATCCTCATCCAGATCTCCGTTCAGGTAGGCAGAGGAGAAGTCAATGGAACGAAGCCGGAGTTCATGCTGAGCAGCAAGAGCAAAGATGATGCGGAGCGTCGAGGCTTTGGATGTAGGGGAGAAGATCTCGGTGTAGTCGATGCCATAACGCTGGCCACGACCGTCTGCAACGAGTCTCGCCTTGTAGCGCTCAATGGAGCCATCAGACTTGTGCTTGATGATGAAAACCCACTGTGAGCGAATGGGCTTCACACCAGGAGGTGCATCGATCACATCCCAAGTGCAGTTCTCCAAGAGAGAGTTTATCTCGGAGACAGCAGCTTCTTCCCAGAGGTGTGCATCTTCACGTCGCAGGGCTTCGTGATAGGTGCGAGGATTGCCAGATTGGACAGCAGCACAAGCTAAATGCACTGAAGCATCGTTTGTAGCTCGAAGCGCTTCGTCCTCTGTATCTCCTTCATGCGCAATGAGCAGAGCATCATCTGGCTGCAACAGCTCTTCAACATCCTCTTCAGAGTCAGAGACCATTGGGCTAGGTTTCCTGACTGTCCACCAGTCCCTACGAGGCATGTGCGGCGTGGCTACACCATGGTAGCGGCGACGCGCAGCAATGCCGATAGGAGAACCAGGAGGTGAAGGTGGAGGTGATGGTGAGTTGGATGGGGATTGTGCAGGAGGTGGAGGCGAATTAGGGCGGCTGGCAGGTTCGGAATGTGGAGGGGAAGGAGCTGGCTCGATGGGATCGGGATTTGGCACAGGAGGTGCACGATGAACACCAGAATCATCCTCGTCGTCTCCCCCGTCATCGTGCACCACTTGTGGCTTGATGCGAGGAGGTAGCTCGACAAAAGCAGAAGGAGGAGTCTTGGGACATTGCCTCATTATGGAAGGCTTGTTCCCAGGGAAGTAGCGCTCGTCGAAGACAGCACGCTCCGATATCACTATCTTTTTGGTGACAGGATTGTAGAATGTCCACCCCTTGTATTCTGCAGGGTACCCCACAAAGATGCACTTCTGGAAGTGAATCCCAGAAGTGTCCCTCTTATCCTTCTGCACATGCACGTATGCAAGGCAGCCCCACACCCGAAGGTGTGACACGTCCGGCTTGCGTTTAAACCAAAGCTCAAATGGAGTGGTGTTCTCCGGAATATGAGAGGTTGGATGCATGTTAGCAACATGAAGATATGCCGCAGCTGCGAGCGCCCTGAAGGACGGTGGCAGGTTGGCTTCATGAAGCATGGCCGTAGTGTGCTCATCGGTAGTGCGATTACCGCGCTCTGCTGTCCCGTTCTGCTGTGGTCTGTTCCTCGTCGAATGACGACGTACAATGCCTTCAGCGAGCAAGAAGTTCTTGAACTCTGTGGACATGTACTCTCCACCTTCGTCTTCCTGGAACTCTTTGATTTTGCGTTTAAAATGATTCTCAGCATAAGCCTTGAAGATTTTGAATGCATTGAAGGTTCCACTCTTGTACTTCATGTGGAATGCACATTTGAAGCTCGTGTGATCGTCAATGAATAGAACACGATATCTCCAGCCCTCTCGGGTGTAGATCTTGTAGTCCTTCAGATCAGAGTGAACCAAATCAAGAGGAGCCTTGGAACGATGACCAGTGGAAGGAAAAGAACCAGCGTTCAGTTTGCCTGCAAGACAGGGCTCGCAAATCGGATCTGGCTTCTGGGTTGAAGTGAGCTTCGCACCAGTGATCAGACCCTTGCTCAAAAGTTTCTGGGCATCTGCAACAGCGTGGTGACCAAGCCGGCGATGCAATAGATCCAGATCAAGAGGCAAGGTAACCGAAGCAGCAAAAGCTGAACCAACAGAAGGAGCCTCTCTCACAAATGCCTGGTTCCGCTCATTGATGTCCGCTTCAAAGTAGGTCTCTCCATCTTTGCTAAAGGTAATAACAGACCCTTGCATGAGAATAGAGTAGCCATGAATGCGGGACAGGTAGGTGTTGGAAATGAGGTTTTGAGCAAGTGAGGGAACATAGAGCACATTTGTGAGAAAGACTTCTTGGGCATAGCACCCATCTATTAGCGGTCTCAGACGGATCTCCCCCACAAGCTCGGAGTAAACGACACCTCCATTGGCGACCGTGATGGGGACTCTATATGGACGTGCATTTAACAAGCAGTCACGACGGTTTGTCATGTGCGAAGTTGCACCAGAGTCTGCAGTCCATCGGTCATCCAGAGCTAGAGAAGAGTGGAGGGTGATATCCGCATGAGAGGCATAATGATGAGGGGTTGCTGCACCCTTCTTCTTTTTAGGCTTCTCAGTGAGATCCAGGAACTGGTCACATTGGAGAAGAAAATGGGTATGCTTCCCACAGAAGAGGCAAAAATGCGCAGGGGCAGCAACAGGAGCAGGAGCAGGATCAGGAATAGAGGAACAAGATGACATCGCAGGAGGCCACATCGTGCAAGTGCAAGCAAGAGAAAGCTAGAACCAATGCCTATACAGGCAATTGGTGTCCTCAGGAGTGTGTGTGGAGAAGAAACGATAGGTAGGTAGGTAGGTGATGCTAATGAACACCCAGTTGTAAGGCACTTAGGCCCTAACCCCAAAATCAACGGATTGACTACCGTTTGTTTTCTGGTGGATCAAAGACTGCCTCGCAAAGAGGATTCGTCCCAACAGTTGGTGTTCCTATCTACAAAGGTCACACACACTATAAGGACTTGGAGAGATGCAGATGCAGATGCAGAAATGCGAAAATGCAGATGGATGAAGATCTCAAAGAGTTAGAGATGTTCAAAGGCCGGGGCCCATAACCTGTTAGAATCAGGCAGGCACAGAGAACTGAAGTCAACAGTAAGAACTCTGTGTATTGCCAAAATGCGAAGTAAGTACTTGCCTGAAGTCAACAGTAAGAACTGAGGACTCAGGACTACAACTAGCTGCTTATATATGTATCCTATATGTATAGTAAGCAGTATTATGAACGCTCAGTCAGCCTGATCAATAAGCAGGTGATCAGGAAGCAGATCAGTAAGCAGGTGATCAGTAAGCTGATCAATAAGCGGAGATGATCAGTAAGCAAGGGAAACAGTAAGCAAATGTAAGTAAGCATCGGAGCGAACAGGATCAAAGGATCAAAGGATCAGAGATGGGAGAATGGTAGAGTCCAAACCCACACTGCAACACTCCCCCGGGACGAGACCAATCTCGTCTAGCTCCCCCGTAATCCCATCATAGAACGCAGCTTTTCCACAGTGGGAACAGGAAGAGGTTTGGTGAAGATGTCCGCAATCTGCTCTTCAGTTGGAGTGTATGAAACTGCGATAAAGCCCTTGGCAACTTCATCACGAAGCCAGAAGTAAGCCAAGTCAAGGTGCTTCATGCGACCATGATGCTCCGGGTTTTTAGCAACGGAAAGAGCAGACTGATTGTCCATCAGGAGAGGGGAAGCTCCAGACACTCCATAGCCCAGTTCAAACAGCAAGTTGCGCACCCACTTGATCTCCTTGCCAGCCTCCACAGCTGCGACATATTCAGCCTCTGTAGTAGATAGAGCGACTGTAGTCTGCAGCTTGCTTCGCCAGCTTACAGGAGCACCGTTCATCAGAAGCACATAACCACCAGTGCTTTTCCCAGTCTCTTTGCAATCCCCATGAGATGCGTCAGAGTAAGCAGTAAGCTGGGAATCAGGTTCGGGCTTTGCTGCAGCGAAGTGGGTGGTGAAGGGATGGGATGAGGGTGATGATGCTTTGCGATAAGAAAGGCGGTAATTGAGCGTGCCTTTGACATAGCGCATCAGGTGCTTCACAGCGTCCCAGTGCGCTTTGCCTGGGTTGCTGTTGAACCGGGCGAGGTAGCCAACAGCAAAGGAGATGTCTGAACGCGTTTGCGTGGACAGGTACATCAGAGAGCCAACAGAGGACAGATATTTCGGTCCATACTCCTTGGCCTCCTCAGGAGTGGCATCTTTGGTCAAAACAAGACCAGGAGTCATGGGAGTGTGAACAGGCTTGCAATCAGCCATACCAAACTGCTCAAGCATGTTCACAGCGTATTGGCGCTGCGAAAGGTGCACCACTCCAGTGGGCGAGTCACGCTCAACCTTGATCCCCAGCAGCCACTCTGTGGGACCAAGATCCTTGACCTTGAATGAAGAGCCAAGCTGAGCAATAACTCGGTCAATGTCAGCATCATGCTTTGCAGCAATCATGCCATCATCGACGTAGATGGGGAGGATGATGCGCACCGTGCCATCGAAGAAGACGTAGCACGAGCGATCAGACTGGAGACAGCTGAAGCCAATAGCCTCCAGCTTTGCACACAGCTTCTTGTGCCATTGACGACCAGCCTGCTTAAGCCCATAAAGAGACTTGCGCAGTTTGAGAAGCTGGCCTCGCTCTCCCTGTGGAAATCCTTCAGGCTGAGTCATGTAGACATCCTCATCCAGATCTCCGTTCAGGTAGGCAGAGGAGAAGTCAATGGAACGAAGCCGGAGTTCATGCTGAGCAGCAAGAGCAAAGATGATGCGGAGCGTCGAGGCTTTGGATGTAGGGGAGAAGATCTCGGTGTAGTCGATGCCATAACGCTGGCCACGACCGTCTGCAACGAGTCTCGCCTTGTAGCGCTCAATGGAGCCATCAGACTTGTGCTTGATGATGAAAACCCACTGTGAGCGAATGGGCTTCACACCAGGAGGTGCATCGATCACATCCCAAGTGCAGTTCTCCAAGAGAGAGTTTATCTCGGAGACAGCAGCTTCTTCCCAGAGGTGTGCATCTTCACGTCGCAGGGCTTCGTGATAGGTGCGAGGATTGCCAGATTGGACAGCAGCACAAGCTAAATGCACTGAAGCATCGTTTGTAGCTCGAAGCGCTTCGTCCTCTGTATCTCCTTCATGCGCAATGAGCAGAGCATCATCTGGCTGCAACAGCTCTTCAACATCCTCTTCAGAGTCAGAGACCATTGGGCTAGGTTTCCTGACTGTCCACCAGTCCCTACGAGGCATGTGCGGCGTGGCTACACCATGGTAGCGGCGACGCGCAGCAATGCCGATAGGAGAACCAGGAGGTGAAGGTGGAGGTGATGGTGAGTTGGATGGGGATTGTGCAGGAGGTGGAGGCGAATTAGGGCGGCTGGCAGGTTCGGAATGTGGAGGGGAAGGAGCTGGCTCGATGGGATCGGGATTTGGCACAGGAGGTGCACGATGAACACCAGAATCATCCTCGTCGTCTCCCCCGTCATCGTGCACCACTTGTGGCTTGATGCGAGGAGGTAGCTCGACAAAAGCAGAAGGAGGAGTCTTGGGACATTGCCTCATTATGGAAGGCTTGTTCCCAGGGAAGTAGCGCTCGTCGAAGACAGCACGCTCCGATATCACTATCTTTTTGGTGACAGGATTGTAGAATGTCCACCCCTTGTATTCTGCAGGGTACCCCACAAAGATGCACTTCTGGAAGTGAATCCCAGAAGTGTCCCTCTTATCCTTCTGCACATGCACGTATGCAAGGCAGCCCCACACCCGAAGGTGTGACACGTCCGGCTTGCGTTTAAACCAAAGCTCAAATGGAGTGGTGTTCTCCGGAATATGAGAGGTTGGATGCATGTTAGCAACATGAAGATATGCCGCAGCTGCGAGCGCCCTGAAGGACGGTGGCAGGTTGGCTTCATGAAGCATGGCCGTAGTGTGCTCATCGGTAGTGCGATTACCGCGCTCTGCTGTCCCGTTCTGCTGTGGTCTGTTCCTCGTCGAATGACGACGTACAATGCCTTCAGCGAGCAAGAAGTTCTTGAACTCTGTGGACATGTACTCTCCACCTTCGTCTTCCTGGAACTCTTTGATTTTGCGTTTAAAATGATTCTCAGCATAAGCCTTGAAGATTTTGAATGCATTGAAGGTTCCACTCTTGTACTTCATGTGGAATGCACATTTGAAGCTCGTGTGATCGTCAATGAATAGAACACGATATCTCCAGCCCTCTCGGGTGTAGATCTTGTAGTCCTTCAGATCAGAGTGAACCAAATCAAGAGGAGCCTTGGAACGATGACCAGTGGAAGGAAAAGAACCAGCGTTCAGTTTGCCTGCAAGACAGGGCTCGCAAATCGGATCTGGCTTCTGGGTTGAAGTGAGCTTCGCACCAGTGATCAGACCCTTGCTCAAAAGTTTCTGGGCATCTGCAACAGCGTGGTGACCAAGCCGGCGATGCAATAGATCCAGATCAAGAGGCAAGGTAACCGAAGCAGCAAAAGCTGAACCAACAGAAGGAGCCTCTCTCACAAATGCCTGGTTCCGCTCATTGATGTCCGCTTCAAAGTAGGTCTCTCCATCTTTGCTAAAGGTAATAACAGACCCTTGCATGAGAATAGAGTAGCCATGAATGCGGGACAGGTAGGTGTTGGAAATGAGGTTTTGAGCAAGTGAGGGAACATAGAGCACATTTGTGAGAAAGACTTCTTGGGCATAGCACCCATCTATTAGCGGTCTCAGACGGATCTCCCCCACAAGCTCGGAGTAAACGACACCTCCATTGGCGACCGTGATGGGGACTCTATATGGACGTGCATTTAACAAGCAGTCACGACGGTTTGTCATGTGCGAAGTTGCACCAGAGTCTGCAGTCCATCGGTCATCCAGAGCTAGAGAAGAGTGGAGGGTGATATCCGCATGAGAGGCATAATGATGAGGGGTTGCTGCACCCTTCTTCTTTTTAGGCTTCTCAGTGAGATCCAGGAACTGGTCACATTGGAGAAGAAAATGGGTATGCTTCCCACAGAAGAGGCAAAAATGCGCAGGGGCAGCAACAGGAGCAGGAGCAGGATCAGGAATAGAGGAACAAGATGACATCGCAGGAGGCCACATCGTGCAAGTGCAAGCAAGAGAAAGCTAGAACCAATGCCTATACAGGCAATTGGTGTCCTCAGGAGTGTGTGTGGAGAAGAAACGATAGGTAGGTAGGTAGGTGATGCTAATGAACACCCAGTTGTAAGGCACTTAGGCCCTAACCCCAAAATCAACGGATTGACTACCGTTTGTTTTCTGGTGGATCAAAGACTGCCTCGCAAAGAGGATTCGTCCCAACAGTTGGTGTTCCTATCTACAAAGGTCACACACACTATAAGGACTTGGAGAGATGCAGATGCAGATGCAGAAATGCGAAAATGCAGATGGATGAAGATCTCAAAGAGTTAGAGATGTTCAAAGGCCGGGGCCCATAACCTGTTAGAATCAGGCAGGCACAGAGAACTGAAGTCAACAGTAAGAACTCTGTGTATTGCCAAAATGCGAAGTAAGTACTTGCCTGAAGTCAACAGTAAGAACTGAGGACTCAGGACTACAACTAGCTGCTTATATATGTATCCTATATGTATAGTAAGCAGTATTATGAACGCTCAGTCAGCCTGATCAATAAGCAGGTGATCAGGAAGCAGATCAGTAAGCAGGTGATCAGTAAGCTGATCAATAAGCGGAGATGATCAGTAAGCAAGGGAAACAGTAAGCAAATGTAAGTAAGCATCGGAGCGAACAGGATCAAAGGATCAGATCTAGATGGGAGAATGGTAGAGTCCAAACCCACACTGCAACACTTACTACTTGTACGAGACGAGGTCCGTTGGTGGCAGTCTGGGACCGCAGGTGGTTTGGGTCCGTGAAGGTAAAAGTTGGAAGGAGTTCAACATTCCCAAGTACTCCAGCTCGAATCGCCAGGAGTACCTGTTTGGTTCTGAAGGAGATCACTGGGGCAGCGCTTGGTTGTTGGCAGATGCTGAGGATGTGGCAAGGGTCTGGCGCGCAGGCCAGGACTTCCATTCCCAAATGCCAGGGCTTGAGAACTTCTACACATACTAGTTTTTGAATATATTTGTTTTGGGTCAATTAACAAGGACGCGAACGTTACATGGACAAGGTCACATTAGCACGTGGGGTGACAAGACGCGGACGACCCCTGGGGTTGTCTTGTCAATCAATGCACAAACAAACATCCCTCTGTCTCCCTCGTCGGTCTTCATCTACAGCGCCATTGGTCCTTGCCTTATAAATGAAGAAGAATGGCTGGTTCAGTAGACAGCTTGGTATATGCTGCAGATTGCCCCGGGTCACGCTTCCCTGTATTAATCTGCTATTATAATATAAATGTGATGCAATGAGGCCCGAATGTTTGTGACGCAAGGCAACGTGCTGATGTGACCAGCGTGCTCCGTGACCGATCAGCTTGGCCTCTGCCGTCACAACCCTGCGTATGTCCCAGCCAATGGCCAGTGGGAAGCCTCTAGGCAAACGCAAAGCTCCGGAGGAAGATCCCCTTGTAGAGGAGGGTGAAGAGTTGGAGGAAGAGAAGGGACTTGTACGTCCAACATTTTGCTTTTTCTGCTGAAGCATTTTTTTACAATGTGATTTGACAGACGTCTGCTAAAGTAATTTGTGCTTTGCTTGGTTCAAAACATGGGCTAACTAACCTTCTAGCTGCTCCCGTCATGCGATGTCCCCTTCCCCAGGATAGCCACCTTGCCCATCCCGGTGCTAACAAAATCTAGCGGACGCAGGGATCCCGTGGCTGCATTCAAAGCTCAACAAAAATTCAAAGCGTGGACCTTCTTAAACAACGCTGACGTCTTCAAATCTGATGTTTCCCTCGAAGAACTTGCAGCGTGGCCTACAAACACTGAAGAGGAAAAGGCTCAGGCCCTCGCAGAGATGTGGTCGACTGCAATGGCAAGATCATATTTGCGTATTTTGCAAACAGACTCCTGGAATCCCCCCGCATCACCACTCTCAACTCCGAGAGTACTGAAGAGCAGTGTTGCGCCTTCTTTCTTGCCAAAGCAAAGGTGCGCAATTATATGCTGTCCTCAACCCGAAGCCTCTGACCTTGTCTGTTTAGCCGATAAACATGCAGTATGCGGGCCGCACACGTAAGGATATGTTAAAAGCAGAAAATTACACCTACGATGGTCTTCCTGTGCGGTGCTCTTTGCCTTTCTCAACTATTCACTCAAATTTGTCTTCAGGGGGACATCCTAACATCGCATCTCAGTATCTAGCCGCTGCCCATCACCTCGTCGCAAACCTTTGTGACATCCGACATCAACTATCGAAGGATGAAGACCTTTTGGACGCCCTTACAATGGCGTATCCACTCCCCACAGTTAATGTGGATCCATATACTGCCCGGTTGCCCCGTCTGCAGACTGCCATGAAAGGACGGTTGAATAGAGCTCTCACGGAGGCTGACAAAAGAAAAGAGACAGTTATCCCGAAGGACGGTATGAAGAGAGAGAGGCGGGGAGTCCTGCACTGTACACACGCCTGGCACCAGCAGGGCACTCAAGCCGGGGTAAGGATCTCTATGACTGCTTTATATATCACACTCATTCTTCAAAAGAACAAGCTGGATCCCTCTGCCGACATGAACACCGGGTGAGCCAAGCAGCACGCCACCAAATATTATTTCGTCCTGTCCAAGGAGGCCTCGGCCTTTGTCGCAGCCATGTTTGAGGCTTTGTATCCAGAGTACTATGTTCAGTACCAGGAGGATTTCAAACGTGGTGTCTGGCTGACAGAGGATGAGGGTCCCTTCCTTGAGCGTGTCGTGGTGTCGAAACTGCAAGTCGGGATCCACATGTTGAATGCGGAAACACAGATGGGGTGCCGAAAAGGCAAAGCACAGATGGGGTCTCAGATGGGGAGGCGAAAAGCCAAGATCACTAGCACAAGTAGCTACTTATATACAGCTACATGAGTAAGCATAGTGAATAAGCTGATCAGTAAGCAGGCATATCAGTAAGCACATCCGTAAGCAGCCATGAGTAAGCATCTCAGCAAGCACATGAATAAGCACAAGTGGTCCGGCCCGGACCATACTCCAACACCACAGAGATGGCCTGGACAAGGGGCCTGCAGCTACATTCCCTAGTGGCTGGTTCACAGGGGGCTGTATGGTGTTCCCAGACACCCGCTCCAAGCTGGAGTTCGTCCTCATTTCTTTGAGCGCAACCTTTGTATCCAGCATATCTGACACTTCTTCAGATATCGGGCTGGGGATCTCTGCATCGGGTTGGCGTGCGATTTATATCACGCGGTGGAACATTGGGAACCTGCTGCCCCACCTCTAGATTTGCAAAAGCAAAATATCACCCCTGGCCGAACCAGCAATGTGTTTTTCAGTTCTGGGAAGGCCAGCGAAGCCTTGGAAGGCAAAGAGGACAACTACATGATCAATACAGGGGGGAGCCTGTATCCAACAGCCTCGTACAACACCCATGGGGAAACAAGCAGCCCGGCCAGAGCTGCAGGGGCGGCAAAAAGACAAGCAAGAAGCGCCTTGTGTTGTGAGGGGTAACCCACAAAGATGCACTTCTGGAAGTGAATCCCAGAAGTGTCCCTCTTGTCCTTCTGCACATGCACGTATGCAAGGCAGCCCCACACCCGAAGGTGTGACACGTCCGGCTTGCGTTTAAACCAAAGCTCAAACGGAGTGGTGTTCTCCGGAATATGAGACGTTGGATGCATGTTAGCAACATGAATGTATGCCGCAACTGCGAGCGCCCTGAAGGACGGTGGCAAATTGGCTTCATGAAGCATAGCCGTAGCGTGTTCATCTGTAGTGCGATTACCGCGCTCTGCTGTCCCGTTCTGCTGCGGTCTGTTCCTCGTCGAATGGCGGCGCACAATGCCTTCAGCGAGCAAGAAGTTCTCGAACTCTGTAGACATGTACTCTCCACCTTCATCGTCCTGGAACCCCTTGATTTTTCGTCCAAAATGGTTCTCAGCATAAGCCTTGAAGATTTTGAATGCATTGAAGGTTCCACTCTTGCGCTTCATGTGGAATGCACATTTGAAGCTTGTGTGATCATCAATGAGGAGAACACGATATCTCCAGCCCTCTCGGGTGTAGATCTTGTATTCCTTCAGATCAGAGTGTACCAAATCAAGAGGACCTTTGGAACGATGTCCAGTGGAAGGAAAAGAGTCCGCATTCAGCTTGCCTGCAAGACAAGGCTCGCAAATCGGATCTGGTTTCTGGGTTGAAGTGAGCTTCGCACCAGTGATCAGACCCTTGCTCAGGAGTTTCCGTGCGTCTGCAACGGAATGGTGGCCAAGCCGACGATGCAGCAAGTCCAGATCCAGAGGCAAGGTTACCGAAGCAGCGAAAGCTGAATCAACAGAAGGGGATTCGACCTCGCTCACAAATGCCTGGTTCGTCTCATCTATATCTGCTTCAAAGTAGAGCTCTCCATCTCGAGAAAAGGTGATAACAGATCCTTTCATGAGAATAGAGTAGCGATGAATGCGAGATAGATAGGTAGTAGAGATGAGATTTTCGGATATGAGCGGAACATATAGGACATTTGTGAGGATTACAGGCCGAGCTCTACGTCCGTGTATGCGTGGTCTAAGCATTATCTCCCCCACCAGTTCTGAATAGATAACAACTCCGTTTGCAACTGTGATTGGAACTCGGTATGGACGGGCATTCATGAGCCATTTGCGAAAGCGGGTCATGTGCGACGTGCACCCTGAGTCTGGTTTCCATCGCAGATAAGCAAACAGCGAAGTTTGGGAGGTGGAGAGATGACTTGCATTAGAGGCATTTTGGGACGTTGCTGCACCCTTTTGTGGCAGCTTTCCAACGAACTCCTGGAGTTGAGAACATTGGAAGAGCACATGGCCGGGTTTTCCACAAGCCAGACAGAAGGTTGACTGGGCAGAGGGTGCAACACGAGCAGCAGAAGATGAGGGTCGTTTAGAGGTCGCAACCATAGCGATGCCGGAGAGAGGGTTGTTTTGACTGCTGTCTCCTTCCTGGTGAGCAGACCTGAATGCGTGATGATTTGCATAGGCCTGCTCAATGCTCTTCACCACGAGTTCGCCCGAAGACTGCTCAAATGGTGCTTTAAGGACGCCAAGCTGTCCTTCATCAGGAAGGGCCATGAGAAGAACCACTGCTTGTAGTTCCTCATCAGCTTTATCCAGAGTAAAGTCCTTAGGTCTAGACTCCTTCAATAAGCGCATGGCAGCGGAAACACGACCAGTGAGAGATAACAGAGACTCATCATCCTTGAGATGAATGGAAGTCAGAGTTCTGTAGGCATTGAAGCGGGCTCCAGCCTTCCTTGGAGCAAAGATCTGCTCCAAGGCATCCCACATAGCTTTGGGGTCGTCTTCATGCTCTCTGACAAGAGGCTTAACATCCTGGGACAACATGGACCACAGGATGCCAGCGCACTTCTCACGAGCTACTACATCGTCCGATGAAGTTAAACAACAACCATACACCTCCTTGCGACGCATATGGGCTTTGCCATCGCTCCGCCATTCGGAGTAGATGCTATCCTTGGTAAGGATGGGGATTGACTCTCTTGAGTCAGACATGGCAGTCCAGAGAGATTCGGAAAAATGGATGGGCAACAGAAGCCCAGTGCTAGAACCAAGTGTCTGAAAAGACAAATGGCGCCCTCAGGAGTGTGTGTGGAGAAGAAACGGTAGGTAGGTAGGTAAACGATGCTAATGAACACCCAGTTGTAAGGCACTTAGGCCCTAACCCCAAAATCAACGGATTGACTACCGTTTGTTTTCTGGTGGATCAAAGACTGCCTCGCAAGGAGGATTCGTCCCAACAGTTGGTGCTCCTATGTACTAAAAGCCACACACACTATAAGGGCAAAGAATGCGAAGAAGGATGAGAATCTCAGAGGATAGACTTGTTTGCAGTTCAAAGGCCGGGGCCCATAACCTGTTAGAATCAGGCAAGCGCAGAGAGCTGAAGTCAACAGTAAGAACTCTGTGTATTGCCAAAATGCGAAGTAAGTACTTGCCTGAAGTCAACAGTAAGAACTGAGGACTCAGGACTACAACTAGCTGCTTATATATGTATCCTATATGTATAGTAAGCAGTATTATGAATGCTCAGTCAGCCTGATCAATAAGCAGGTGATCAGTAAGCAGATCAGTAAGCAGGTGATCAGTAAGCAAAGGAAACAGTAAGCAAATGTAAGTAAGCATCGGAACAGATAGGATCAAGGGATCAGAGATGGGAGAATGGTAGAGTCCAAACCCACACTGCAACAATTACAGGCCAAAGATAGGTAAATGAGCGACGTACGAGGCACATGAGAGATTGCCTCAACGACATGAGCTCCTTGAAAGTAATTCGAGGTTGTGAGCTGTGGACACGGTGCTTGAGATAACTGAATAAACGTTCTGCGTGGAGTGGAGCAGATAAGAGTCCACCAGATGTCATCAGTAAGAAAGGCATGTACCTTGAATTGCATTGACTTCAGTGTTGGTCTCGATAAACGTATTGAATGATGCAGCCACCTCGGCTCTTCGCAGAGTCGCTGCTCTTGTAGCATCTTCAATCATGGTGGGGAAAGGGAAATTTTACATCGATACGGATGGACAATCCTGATTGGGCCGACTCATGATCCTCGGGGCAACAGTACAAGTACCGCTCGAAGAACAACTGGAACCCGCTGCAGTTAGAAAGGCGATGTACTCGTCAGGCGAAGGATGAGGGTTTCCGCCTCGGCTGCCGGGTTCCGCTCGGAAATCTCTATGGCGACGGTCAGAAGGTCCACCTCGTCGATGAGCTCGCACGACAAATCCCGCACAGGCGGGTTGGGGGGATTCCCCGGCATGAACTGACGGAAGATGTAGTTGTTCCCGCCCAGGCGACGCGCCCAGAAGACGGAAGATGTAGTTGTTCCCAGAAGACACGAAGATGTAGTTGTTCCCGCCCGGGCGACGCGCCCAGAAGACACGAACAGAGGCATACCGAGGCCTGACGATTTGCAGAAAATACCAACGCATAATGAGGTGGACCAGACAGATTTTGTGGGCCACATCAGCAAAAGGAATTGACTGGTAGGCGGCGAGATCACATAGGAGGCGGCCCCAAGGCCGCTGGCGATGGCCGACATAGCAATGGCGGGGCGGCTCCAACCTGTGACGCGAGAAAGGCTCACGACGCAAGAGCCAGCGGGCCAGATCCGGGTTGTACCTGGGGGTTGGAGGAGCTTGCACAACTCCCGAACGAACAACCCCCGAGTTCCAAGTCGGCGGAGGATTGGCGGGGAAAATCGACCCAGTGAGGCGCGGATTGGAGACACTCCACCGATCCTCGCGAAGGAACGGGAGAGGGTTCGATTTGGTGTAGGCAGGCTCTTGGCCCTCTACCGGCCTAGAAACGTTGAGGTTGACGGGAAACAACGTTGGTCGCCCAGGGTCCCTAGGGAGCGCAAAGTCCGGGTTGAAGTCGGCGAGGCGGAGGTCGAGGCGCTAAGTTGGCAAATACTGTGGCGCCGGCGTGGGGGGCACGAAAGACGAAGGAGCAGAGGGCTTGCTGGCGCCGGCGTGGGGGGCACGAAAGACGAAGGAGCAGAGGGCTTGCTGGGAGGTTGCAACATGGGGGAAGAAAGAAAGAGGAAGTTGCGACGACATCCCGACATCCCGGGTTATTCAAGACGCGATTGAATTGAACAGGGGCGCGCGGAAGCCGCAGCTCAGGGGAGCTGATACAAGTTCTAAAAGCTTGTCGCGGCTGGAACAATTAGACTTTGACGGCACCCACGGAGCGGCGATCAAAAACGGAATCAAAATGAACGATGACAAAATCAACATTACACCATCCTATTCAACTCGATAATCGGTACGGGTTATTGGCGGTAACGCGTACTGCACTACAACCAAGTCGCTGAGGACATCGACCTTGAAGAGGGGGAGGGGTGATGTCATGATTCACCTCATGCTACCATTTTTTCCTTTCTACTCGCCATCCACTACACCGTCCGGGTTATCACGAAAACCCGAAACTCCTCGTCCTTTCGGACCAGATCATCCACTACGTCGTCGGGGTTATCATGGAACCCCGAAACTCTTCCGACAAACGGATCTCAGACGGCATACAGGGGGACAGGAACTCCTTTCCAACTCCCCCGATCGCCCTGGAGATCCACAACTCCTCTTCAACTCTATATGCACAGCTCACCCTATCTGTAGGAGATAGGGATTTCCCCTGGACCTGATCGAATATAGTAGAAGCGTATAAATACTCAGTAGAATCTACATGTACGGTAGATTCTACCTCGTCTAATACCAGTGCTACTTTGGCTTGGCAACAACGAAGCGTCCTTCTCGACCATCCACCCTTCTCCCTTCTTCCCAAATATCTCCTCCCCTCCGCTCCTTCAAGTGTGGTACTGTGGCGGTCCTTATCGCTAGAAGGCCCCCCGATACTCCCTCGAATAAACCAACAACCCGACTCCTCTACCCACCGATTGCGGGTACGAGTATCTGGCTTGTCATTATATCGGAGCACCCGGGTTATCGACCAATGTGAAGTCCCGGCTAGGATCGCCGATCACCGTCTTGCTGAGCCGACCTAGGGCTGACGCTGACAAAACAGCCGCTACGGACATTGAGTAACGCACCTAGCGAGGGAAATCCGAAGAGAAGAGGTGAAAAAAGCACCATTGAGATATGAGATAACAGGTTCTTGTGCGGTAACCGGTAGCGAAGCCAGGCTTGTGATGTAACTACTTGTCAGCTGCAACTAAGCTCTGGGCAGTACAAGAAGATAGGCAAGTGCGTCGATTAAACTCTGGAGAATAGACTAGAATAGTGTAAAGATCTACTACTGAGGTCTAGGTTTATATAGTGCACTAGGAGTCAGGAGTGCGGCCAAGCTTACCTCCGATTGGACTCGGTCTGGGGGACCTGCTACAAGTCCTAACAAGTCGTCTGCCGCCAACGCCGACCGCATGGACCTTGTCCCTAGACAAGTTGACACCACCAACCACTGAGTCTCTCTCAATTGTTTGGGCTATGGCATCGCCCCTCGAACCCTCTTGGGACCCTCGAGCCGCACGTCTTCCACCTGTTATATCCGTGCACGGAACCCTCGGCCCTCGGCCGACGGAGACTCCACACCTTTCTCCGACAATCCTCGTGTTCCTTCGCGGGTTATCACTCACCGGAGCTGACTGGGTGTCTTCCGTTTATCCGTCTTCTTTTTTATTGTTTAACCTCATGTTTCTCCCCGGTTTCCTTTTTGGGTCAATCACTATTGTTGCGCTTGGACCATCATTGATATCCACATATGTATACATAATAACCTTCCCAGTATAAATACCGTAGTCTATCTTTGTATTCGTCAGTTTGATTATTAACGTTGCTTCACATTCCCTCCGCAAGTAACTGAGTCGTTTCGCTTCCGGTCTCCGAACCGAACTATACTCCTGTCCTCCTTGTCTCGGGTCAACCAGGTAGTTGTGCGCCCAGCTCCTCTGTGGCGTTCACATATATCTCCGACACCTCCGGTCTTCCCCTCGGCCGATCTCTCGGCCGACTCCGGTTCCGTCTCTCCTCCGTCGGCTCGGTATATAACAGTATAATCAAACTCACCTATCTGGCTGGCTATGTCCATTCCCTTCACTCCCGTTCATGGTGCTGAACATCGTCATTCTGATACAGAAGGTCGTGATCGTCGACACTCTCGCATCTTTGATGCGATCGTTCATCTCTCTCCCCCTCCGTTGACGGATCCCGGTCATCCGACCGATGCGAACCGTCGGCGCTCTACCCAACATGATACAGTAGAGTCCCTCATATGGAATACCGTCAGGAGAGGCCCAAAGGGTATTCCATATGACGGTTATTCCAGAGCACATATAATGAATAAAAAAATGATTTATGCAAAGAATTCAGTGTCTACTTGAAAAAAGATGTAATACTCGTCTGGACCTTTGATTCCTCGACCTCCTGGGCGATTGCGGCGCGAAATTTGGTCAGATGGGCGGCAAGTGGGAGAGCCACGTCCAAATCCGGCCGATGATGCGCAATCTTTTGAAGGAAAGCAAGCGCGTCTAATGCCTCCTTCTTGCTGTACTTGAACTCGGACTCCTGGGGGTCTTCTTCCTCTTCCTCCTCACTGTCACGACGCTTCAGATACTCCAAAATCTCCTGTGTTCCTGCATCTCCTTCTGCAAAGCGGAGGAGCTCGGAATCCAAATCCTCTTGCTCACTCTGCGGATTCAGGAGCTCGTCCATGGAGGCCTCTGGGCCACGGAGGCAGCGCTCCTTGCGAAGCGTCTGAATCGCATTGGCAAATGATTCTTCTGCCTCCCTAAGCCGTCGGTCGTTTGCAATGGGAGCGGGCAACCCTGAAGTGGCAGGCAAGCCTTTCGTAAAATCTGGCATCAGCGCACGAACAGCCTGTTCAGCAACCACTGGATCTTCTTCAGAGTCCATGACGGCGTCGAGGGCAGGCTTCCAGTCGCTAGCAATGTAGCCAAACCCGAAAATTTCCCTGAGACATTTTTCGGCTTGAGGCAGAGACATTTTTGTCGTCGCAAATTCCAGAATAATGTCCCACCCAGCGCGGACATTCTTGCTTTCGGCAGTGCATGTAGAAGGTGCTGTCAGTGAGCCCCCGTCGATATCCATGCTGTCTGAGTCGGTGAAGTCAGGCATTAGCGCCCGAACTGCGCTCTCAGCAAGGAGAAGGTCTTCCTCAGCATCCAGGACAGCGTCAAGCGCCGCGGACAAGTCACCGGGCACGTGGGACCCGAAGAGGTCGGAGAGGCGCTCCTCAACCTGCGACACTTCCATGTCGAGTGTGGTCGCAAATTTGAGAACCATCTCCCATGCGGTGCGAACATTTTTAGCATCCTCCAACATGTCGGCTTCCGTTGGGCAGATGCCCGTATGGTTCCAGCAGTTTGCGATTGTCGACTGTGTCACCTCGTCCCACGCGTCGCTCAAGAAGCGCATCGCGCTGAGGATGTCAATTTTAAAGGGGTTTGGCTCGTCGATCTCGTACAGGTCAAGGGCACGCAACGCAAGGAATTTCCGATAATGTGCCTTCAGGCAACGGATAATCCCCGCATCGCAGGGTTGAACGAACGAGGTGAGGTTGGGTTCGAAGAACTCCACCTGGATGTTTGTGGGCTCATACTCCAACTTGTGCCCAGAGAAATTGTCGAGGGTAAGAAGAATGAAACGCTTTTCGCGCCGCATCTTACGGTCAAGCTTGCGGAGCCATCTGCGACGTCAATCAGCATTTGAGCCATACATAAAGGGCAAGCGTAAATACGTACTCCTCGAACAGGAAAGCTGTCATCCAGGCTTTCTCGTTGGCGCGATAATACAGCGGCGGTCGCATGCGCGCAGGATTTTTACGCTTGAATGCCCGAGGTCTTTGATAGTGCCCAATGAACATCAAATTCTCCTTCTCCGTGCCCGTCGAATTGCATCCCACCAGAACGGACAGGCGGAATTTATCCTGCTTTTGCCCAGCAACCGGCGCAGTGCATAGCGTTCGATCTGGTGGGGCAGAAGGGAAGAAGCTGGTCTCATCGGCGTTCCAGCGATCTTCGGGTTCGTAACGAGCAAGGATCTTCTTCATGCGCTGCTTCTCAATCTCCACAGCTTCGAGATTCATCGAGCCTGCTTCACCGTGTCGCCTGCGTTCGCGGAGGTTGTTTCTGAACTGAACCGTAAGCTGCAGGGCATCCAGAAAAATTAAAGACACTGACGCTTTTTTGAAGGAATCAAGCCACCCAGTGCCTGTCAAACGACGCTCCTCCGGAATATTCAATGCCACCTCAAATCGTTTCCGCTTCTCGACCAACATCGCACCTGTCACTGTGCGCCGCTTCTGCTCCATGTCGCGTGCCCAGAGTGCCAATGCGGCATCAACTTCCGGGCAAGTGACAACTCGGGCGCGCTTCATAGACAGTGCATTGCGGTCTTCGGCCACCAGGGTGCGAATTTCATCCTTCTTCTGCAGCTTTTTTGACAGAGCAGATTGCGTAAAGGATAGCTTGCCACCTTCGACGTCTGGGCGTGTGCGAAAGTAGGCAACGACTTGTTTCTGTGAGAGTTCATGTTCCTCCATATAATTGAAGACCTGAATCCAGTCGTGGTACGTCAGGTCCTGGCGTTGCTCATCCTTCTTGAAACGAGCAGTGGTATGCGGTCCATTTTTCGGCTTTGGACCACATTTTGCGCGCGGCTTTGTAGGAGGGGGGGGATTTTTGTCTCGAGCTCGAATAGTGCGAGATTTTTGAGGCTTGTTAATGGCCATAGTGGGTCAATAGTGAGTAGGAATAGATCGGAATGGAGTCTTTCGTGTATTGTGAATATATAAAGACAAGACAATGCGATGCCACCCTCGGAAATGGTCCTAAATTTGTCGTCTCTGGCCAAAATTACCACTTCGGGCCACCAAAAGCCACCCGCCCAATGGAATATCGGCCTCTGGTGGGTATTCCGTATTCCAGATGGCGATTCATGGAATATTACCATCTCCCAACTCGGGAGAACTCCAAAAGTGATTCCATACGACGATTATTCCATATGACAATATTCCATGCCAGCGACTCTACTGTATCTCTGCTTTCCACACTCGTTCTCGGTCCACTCCTGCTCCGCTCGTCACTCCGCTCCATGTTCCTGGTCTGGTAACCACACCGACCCATTCTCCAGAGTATCAGGTCCCGTATCCGGCGTCTCCGCACCCGCGGGCGTTCCGGGACCGACCGGCGATTCCGTTCAGGATTCCGGAGGAAGCTACCTCCGATGGACCGGTTCCCGTCACACCTTCCCCTGCTCCGGTGGCCCAGGAAACTGCTGCCGGAAATCCGCTCCCATCCTCTCTTCCCAACAGTCGCCCAGGGACCCCGCGGTCCGATGCTGGCGACGGTTCCGGGGATCCCGAGGGCTCGGGCGGTGGAAGTGACGGAGGCGACAATGACCCCGCGGACCCTCCGAACCCCCAGGACGTGGGTGGTAGAGGTCGTGGCGTCCCTGGTGGAAATCCGGCGCCTCCCGGCGGACCTCCCGGAGGTCCCGGAGGCGGAGGAGGCGGAGGAGGCGACAATGACGGTTTTCCCACCAGGCGTCGGGCCACTTCGCCCGAGTCCTACGATGCAGCCCACGACAACATGCTCCGGGAAACCCTCCACGTCTTCCGTAACGCCATGACCCTCCTCTCCGCCAACCAGTCCCGGACTCCGAAGTCGAGTCGGTCGAACCTCCGAAACCCGGACGTTTTCGACGGCTCCGATCCTGCCAAGCTCTCCCCTTTCCTCATCCAAATTTTCCTCCATACGGCCGAACGTCCGCAGGACTTCGCGTCGGACGAGGACAAGATTCTCTATACCTTGTCCTACCTCCGAGGTACCGCCGCTCAGTGGTTCGAGCCGAACCTCTACGATCGGTCCGGCAACCTTCCGACATGGGATGGAAATTTTGAGCTGTTCATTCAGGAGCTTCAGAACAACTTCGGTCCGCAGGACCCGGTCGGAGATGCGGAGGAATCCATTCGGGCATGCAAGATGAAACCAACGGACACCATCACCTCTTACCTCATTTCCTTCAATCGTCTCGCGGTGCTCACCAATTGGGGTGACAACGCGCTCCGCTTCCAGTTCTACGAGGGCCTTCCGCGTCGCATCAAAGACGAGATGGCCCATCGGGATTACGTCAACACCCTGGCCGGCATCAAGGACATCGCCCAGCGTGTTGATACCCGGTACTGGAAGCGCGAGACTGAGAAGAAACGCGAACGCGAGCGCGAAGCTCCTCCTCCAAACTCCGGCTCCGGCCATCAGTCCGGAGCAACGGGCAAGCCCTCCGGAGATCGGAAGGACAAGCATCGCTCCTCTTCTTTCAACCCTTCCTCGAACCCCCCTCCTTCCGGCCCGAAGCCATCGGGCCCGAAGGGTCCGAAGCCCGGCGGCGGAGCGCCTCCGGTTCGGACCGGAGAAGGCGGTTCCAAGCCCTACTCCGACAAGCTCGGAAAGGACGGGAAGATCAAGGAGGAAGAGCGTGAGCTTCGGCGGAAGCTCGGGCTATGCATGTACTGCGGCGGCAAGGGCCATATCGCCGCCGACTGCAATAAGCGCACTCAGTCGCTTCATGCTCGGTTCTCTCGCCTCGCCTCGGAATTCGCCTCTTTGAACTCGGGAAAAGCCTGAGCAACTCGGAAACTACCTCGCCCGTTCCGAGTTGCGTTGACTCCAGGGTGATTCCCGAGGTTCATCTCAACGCGTCCGCTCTTTCCCCTAATGCCCTTTACGTCGATCTCTCTCTCTCTCCGATTCGGCCGAACACTCCGGCCTCCGAGGTGGAATCATGCTCAACCATGCTCCCCTCTGTACTCTCTCGAATTGCCTCGGGATTCATCTCCCGCTTTCGGACACTTGTCGATTCCGGTTCTTCTCATTGTTTTATATCTTTGAAAGTCTGTGAATTGAATCATTTTGTCCCTTATGCGGTAGATCCGGTCCGTTTACGGTATCTCGACGGCTCTTTATCAATCATCAACCGACAGCTCCGGCTGCTTATTCGGTTCCCCTCCGGCGAAGTACATCCTATGGAATTCTACGTCACCCGTCTCGATTCTCCTGGTGATCTCGTTCTTGGATACAATTGGCTCACCCGCATTAATCCGTTGATTAACTGGGCCGAAGCCAAAATCTCATTCCGTCCCGATCACTCCCGAGTTTTTGTGTCGACACAACCGGCAGATATGCCGGATCCCGCCTCGGTAGCTCCGACTACGGACGAGGGTGTTCCGCGACCTCCGGCCGAAAACCCTAAACCGAACCCCCCGACGTCTTCGCCTTCCCTCGGTCCTTCTATGGACATTTCCGGTCCTTCTATGGACACTCCCGGTCCTTCTATGGACATCGCTCCGGAGCCCTCCGAACCTCTCCCGTTTCCGGTTGAGTTTCCGAGTTCGCTTCCGGATCCACCGGTCGCTCCGGCTCCGCCGGATCTTCCGATTCCCTCCGAGGCTCCGAAGCCTCGTCCATTCTCTACGCCCCCACCTGTGTCGCTTGTTTCCGCTGCCGCTTACTCCTTCATCATTAAGGACAAGGATGCTGTCCAATACACTCTTCGCGCTTGTGCCCTGGACGATCTCCGGGCTCGGGGTGCCTCCTCCGAGGCACCCGACCTTTCCGGGATCCCTTCGGAGTATCACGATTTCGCCGACGTCTTCTCTGAAAAGGAGGCGTACAACCTTCCGCCTCATCGCGAGTTTGACCTCAAGATCGAGACCGAAGGCGGTGAAGTTCCTCCGATCGGTCACGTCTACTCCCTCTCGGAAACGGAGCTTTCCGCTCTTCGGAAGTTCATCGACGAGAACCTGAAGGCGGGGTTCATTTACCCGTCTCGGTCTAGTCACGGAGCTCCGATTCTCTTCGCCAAGAAGAAGGACGGCTCTCTCCGGCTTTGCGTCGACTACCGCGGATTGAACCGGATCACGAAGAAGGACAGTTATCCCCTTCCTCTGATCTCGGATCTCCTCGACGCACCCGGAAGGGCAAGGGTTTATACCAAGCTCGATCTCCGGCACGCCTACCATCTTCTCCGGGTCGCCGAAGGCGACGAGCCGAAGACCGCTTTCCGCACTCGCTACGGGTCCTACCAGTTCCGGGTAGTTCCCGAGGGCCTCACCAATGCTCCGGCCGCTTTCCAGCGTTTCCTGAACACCATTTTCGCCGACCTGTTGGACGTTAACGTCGTTGTCTATTTGGATGATATCCTCATCTACTCCGACGATCCGTCCAAACATTCGGAGCAGGTTCGGGAAGTGCTCCGGCGGCTTCGGGCGAATGGTCTGTTCTGCAAGCTCTCTAAGTGCGAGTTTAGCGTCACCACCTGCGAATACCTCGGCCACATTCTTTCGCCCGACGGTTTCCGCATGGCTCCGGACAAGATCTCCGCGATCATGGACTGGCCGACGCCTCGGAAGGTTCGGGACGTTCAGTCCTTCCTCGGCTTTGCCAATTTCTATCGCCGGTTCATCTTCAACTACTCCGGCATCTGCATTCCTCTGACCCGCCTCACCCGGTCCAACGTCCGGTGGGCCTGGTCCGACGAATGCCAGGAAGCCTTTGACACTCTCAAGCGGGCGTTCACGGAAGCCCCGGTACTTCACCATTGGGTTCCGGGTCGGCAGACGCCGCCGCCGGCGACTCGCGCTGGACTACCGATGTCTCCGGACTCCTCCGACTAGACGGACGGATTTACGTTCCGTTCCGTTGGTCTCCGGTACCTCCGAAGGTTTACGAGTACGTGTTTGTCAATATCTGCACGATCATAAGCTCTCCGGTCATTTCGGTCAGAATCGGACGCTCGCACTCATCCGACGCGAAATCCGAACCTTCGTCCGGGACTACTGCCGCTCCTGCATTCTTTGCAAGCGCAACAAGAAGCCTCGACACCGGCCCTACGGACTGCTGAAACCTCTTCCGGTTCCGCTCCGTCCCTGGGACTCCATCTCCATGGACTTCATCGAGCAACTTCCCATGTCCGGCATTTACGACACCGTTCTCGTTATCGTCGACCGAGCTTCGAAGCAGCTTCGAAGCAAGTCATCCTCATTCCGTGTGATACGCACATCGACTCGCCCGAGCTCGCCCGACTCTTCCTCATTCACGTCGTCTCCAAACACGGAGTTCCGTCGCACGTTACGTGCGACCGAGGCTCCGAGTTTATCTCCGCTTTCTTCCGGTCCCTCGGAACCCTCCTCGACATGGAGATCCATTATACCTCCGGATATCATCCCTCGGCCGACGGGCAGACCGAGCGGATGAATCAGACCATCGAGCAGTACATCCGAATGTATACTTTGTACCAGCAGGACAACTGGCACGAGTTGCTTCCGCTCGGAGAGTTCGCGCTCAACAACTCGCCGAACGCTTCGACCGGGATCTCTTCGTTCTTCGCGAACAAGGGATACAATCCGGCAATTACCATTCATCCGGAGCGTGATGTCGCTAACATGTACGCCAAGGATTATGCTGTCAACCTTCAAGACTTGCATCAGTTCCTTCGGGAACAACTCATCTTCGCCCAAGAACGGTACAAGGAGACGGCGGACAAGGTCCGGTCTCCGGATCCAAAGATGCAAGTCGGCGAGCAGGCGTTTGTAACGACCAAGTACATCAAGACGACTCGGCCGACTCCGAAGTTCTCGGAGACTGCGCTCGGGCCGTACGACATCATTGCGAAACCCTCGGCTGCGTCCTATACCCTCCGACTTCCGCAGAACCTCCGGCAGATTCACCCTGTCTTCCACGTCTCGCAGCTCGAGCCTCATTTTCCGAACCCGTTCCCCGACCGGGAGGACGAACCTCCGGCCGCGGTTGAGATCGATGACGACGGTGATCCTCATTACGAGGTCAAGCAAATCGTTGACTCGAAACTCGATCGTCGCTTCAAGAAGGTTCCGCTCCGGTACCTGGTGGAATGGCTCGGCTACGAGAATACGGACGAATACAAAAATAAAGCCCTCATTACGCGGGGCACGCGGATGTCCATTTCAGTTGGTGGACGGCTTGTTGGCCGGTCCCATTCCGACCTCTCCTTTCTCCTCCGCCGACGCACTTCCTTTCCCCTTCCCGTCTCCCTCCTCCTTCGGCTCCACCGGGCGCGCTCGCTTCTTCGGAGGTGGCGCCTCCGACTCGGTATCATCGTCCGAACTGGACGATCCGGCAGGCTTCCGGATCGCCTCCGCGGGCGACTTGTCAACGGCCTTGGCGCCGTTGCCCGAGCCCTCGGGCATCGGCGGACCGGCGGCCGACGACGCGGCCATCTCCTCCGGCTTCATCTTCCGGAAGTTGGCCGGCCACTTTGTCCTCTCCGTCTTCACCACCACCTGCGACGCCGGCTGCGGCGCAGGCAACGCTTCGGCCGGTGCGTCGAACATCAGCCGGCGCAACAAAACATCGGTACCGATCGGAGATAGCTCCCGATCGAGCCGAGCGAGGAACCCGAGCGCCCGCTGGTGACCTTGTGTGGCCGTTCCGGAATCCGAACGGCCGGGGGCTCCCATCTTGTGCCCCAAGGTCTCCACCAGCGCCCGGAATTGGGTCCGATCGCGGCGACGCTCCCTCCGCATCTTCATGATGGTGCGGCTCTGGTCGAACCCCATCCACTCCAACTCCGCCATCCGAGCCTGAAGATCGTCGGCTCGGTTCGGGCGCGGAATTTCCTCGACGTCGGAATCCTCCTCCGAAGGAATGGTCTTCTTCGACGACACCTTCTTCTTCTTCTTCCGAGCCGGCTCCTCGTCCGAGTCGGCGTCGAACGCCTCTCTTCCGCTCCGCTTGGTCACCCGACGCGGCTCGGCCGGAATCAGCGAGCACTTGACCTTCCGCTGCGAGCACCGGAGGCACTGACGCTTTCCGGGCTCGAGGCGGCAGGCCTCGTCACGCTTCTGGCATTCCGCGCAGACTATTCACCATCCGTCAGCTTCGGAATCCACGGCCGAACTGCTACGCACCTTCGGGCGGAACAATCAGCTTCCGCTTCTTCTCCTCCTTCCTCTCCGTTTTCTCCTTCTTCACCACCGGAGATACGGAGCGGCGGACGTCGGACTCGGAGTCCTCCGACGACATCGGAAGACGACTGGGCCCCTCCATCCGTCGGCTCGTCGGAGCATCACCCTTCAGCGACTCGGCGAAAGCCGCCGTAAGCGCCGCCGTGTCCTTGGCGTGCTGCTTCGCCATCTGGTCCATGACCTCCTGGCGGATACGGCGCTCGCGCTCCTCGCGTCTCTTCTTCTTCTCTTTCCTCTCCGCCCTCGCCTTCGACTCGGGCGACAGGCTCCGCTCGCGGCGGCCTTTGCGTTCGGTGGTCGGAGCGGGCGAACTGGAAGATGACATGGTGGTTTGAGTTGGGATGATCTTTTTCACGCGACCACATATATAGGTTCACGTGCCATCATTTGATCCGCCACGCCGACCATCATTTTTCCTCGGCATGCTTCCGGTCATCACCCTGTGCGACCTCCGATGCCCCAACTGTTCCTCGTGGGCAAGGAACGCAAGAGGGGGATACTGTTATATCCGTGCACGGAACCCTCGGCCGGCTCCGCCGGGCTCGGCCGACGGAGACTCCACACCTTTCTCCGACAATCCTCGTGTTCCTTCGCGGGTTATCACTCACCGGAGCTGACTGGGTGTCTTCCGTTTATCCGTCTTCTTTCTTATTGTTTAACCTCATGTTTCTCCCCGGTTTCCTTTTTGGGTCAATCGCTATTGTTGCGCTTGGACCGTCATTGATATCCACATATGTATACATAATAACCTTCCCAGTATAAATACCGTAGTCTATCTTTGTATTCGTCAGTTTGATTATTAACGTTGCTTCGCATTCCCTCCGCAAGTAACTGAATCGTTTCGCTTCCGGTCTCCGAACCGAACTATACTCCTGTCCTCCTTGTCTCGGGTCAACCAGGTAGTTGTGCGCCCAGCTCCTCTGTGGCGTTCACATATATCTCCGACACCTCCTGTAGGACGCGTCGGGTACGAGTCAGCAAATATTTGTATGTTGGGTGAACTATCGAGTGAGCCGCTGGCGAGTCAACGAGAGGAACGCTCTAAGCGTCCGAATGGTGTTCAAGAACTAACCTACTCGGGAGTCTGGCGGAGCAAAGGACTTCCTAAGCGTCCAGACTCCCAATCTCGAGAAGACTTCCTCTCGAGATGTAGGGATGCTACGAGAGTAGGTAAGTGAAGAGACAGTAACTGTAGCTTACCTTCACAGTAGGGCCTCCAAGCTTACCTGCCGTTAAGAGGGCAGGGAAGCGCGGCGGCTTTCGGTGTGAGCGGGTAAGAGGTAGAAAAGATATCTTATTACGGGAACTTCCCGTGATAACCGTGCTACGTGACATGTGACATGATGCGTGTATGTAACTCGATAATCGTACGCGCGCCTCAGGCGCGCTAAAGAGACTCGTAAGTACTTCGTAAAAGAGAAAAAGATAAGAGTAAAAAGGTAGTACAACTCCCGGTTGAACGGGAGTGGAGCTTGTGCTCGATATCCGTTACACCTCCGGTCCTTTCGGGTCTCTTCAGAATCCCTCCTTGAAAGACTCGGGCACCGATATTTCCCAGACCTTGCGTTTATTCCACTTGCCTTCGAAAGCCCGGGCTAGGCGCTCCTTCCCTTCCTGGATCCAGGACGCGTTCACTTCGATTATGGGCGCGTGCTTGCCGTGATTCGAGGCATGAAGGAACTCCTTCCACTCCTTGCGATTCCTCATCTTCCCGCGGCATGGGCGATCCTCCCATTCGGCCTTGATGCGGCGGCACAAGTCGTCCACGACGGGGTTCCATTCCCTGTAGTAATGCTTGGACAGCTCCTCGAGCATTTCGTCGGGGGGATACATCCACATGTCTCTGTCCCGCGTCTGCCCCGCAACGTACCCGTAGAGGCATTGATAATCGTTCTCGCTGAGCTCATCCCATCGCAATCCCTTTGAATCTTCGTCCGCCGAGTCGTTTCCCCCGCCATGGTAAACCGTGACATGCATGGACGGTCCGCTCATGAAGGCGTCGACCAGCCCGATGAATCCGTGAGCACGTACAATCCAGCTCGCCACTCCGCCGCGCCCTATGATTGCTCGAGCGTTCTCCAGGCCGGCGACGTCGCCTAAGAGGCGGAGCCATTTGGAATGAGTGACAACAGCGCTTGAGCCGAGTTCCAAGCGCCGATCTCCTGACTCCAGCTGAGCTTTTGTCGTGGCGCGGTGTTCGATGGGGAGGCGCGGGCGGTAGCTTTGACAGAGCGAAGACGGCAGCGCCATTTGGAAAGGAATACCACGCTCAATCCCGGCTTCGAGAACGTGGCGCAGGAATCGCACATTGGGTGTCATCAGCGCGACTTCCCAGCCAGTATCCTAGCGCTTGTGGGAGGTCGCCTTGTAGCGCTGCTTTCTGGGATACGTCCCAGAAATATTTTATGGCGGTCTCATGGTCCCCGTCCCAAGTCGGCAGATCACCCTGTTTCAGTTTTACGTCGATAGTGGGAATTGAAGTCCCGTAGGGGGCCGGAGGCCGGTTCCCATCAGGCGGGTCCCCACCTCCTCCTGGGCCCGGAGGTCCCGGTGGTCCGGGAGGGCCAGGAGGACCTGCGGGTCCAATTGGTCCGATTGGGCCTCCGCCTCCGCCGAAGCCACCGCCGCCTCCACCTCCACCTCCTCCGAATCCCCCACCACCGCCCCCGAATCCACCTCCACCGCCTCCTGGAGCGTTGCCGCCGCCGCCACCGCCAAAGCCTCCTCCACCGCCAGCTCCTCCTCCATTGCCGCTCGATCCTGAGGGCTGACTGAAGGGAGGGATGTGAGAGGGATTTTGAGGGGGCGAAGGGGCTGTCGGAGACGTTTTGGACGCGATCGGAGTGCTGGTGCGAATAGACGATAGATTCGTGGCGGCAGTGGCGGAGTACATCCGCATAGGAGGGGGTACGTAGGTGCCGGAGCTAAGGGATGGTCGAGAGGCGACAGGAGCCTGTATTTGGACTAAGGGAGAGGATTGAGCTTGGTCATCAGTCGGTCTTCTCCAAGAATCCGTAACGGTAGTTCTAGTCGTCGCGGTAGCTTTTGCGCTCCCGGGGAAAGATGAAGGAGAATCCCCAAACACTTGACGGTATTTGTCTCCCTTCGCTCCCATCGGCCCAGCTAACAGATTATTCAAAATATTAGGTTCTGCAGGGGATTCGGGAACGGCATGCGCCGCGACCACGCTCTGGTTTGCCATCTGATTCAAGAACGACGAAGACGACTTGAATTTCTCGCTCGGGCCTAGCAGAGCCGTCGAGTTAGGGTCGAGTCTTACGTTCGGAGCGCCGACCTTTGAGGGGCTCGGGTGAGACCTTGCACTCAGAATTTCATTCACTGAACTTTGGCCAGGAGCAGGACTGAATATAGCCCTGTCTCGCCCAAAGTCTAGCGTAGTCACATTAGCGCCGTCTGGCCAAGATTCCCGTTGCTTCCCTGTCGAGCGGTGCGTCACGTTGTCGTAATTCGGCCCAGCTTCTGAAACCGTTTGTTCCACAGATGCTTCCTCACGTCGGGGGGAGCTGCTCGACGCCCGTCTTTCGTATAGCGGGCCCCAGCTGGTGCCCCAATTCTGAAGCCGTTCTCTCGCCGAAGGAAGATTATCCTTATGATGAGGGTAATATGTGATCAGGTGTCGTATTTTTTGTTCCCTATCGTCTAGGGCCTCGAAATCGTTGATTAAGCTAGTATGAGTTGAGGTTGGCGATGTCGCCTCGAAATTCCCTTTGGCCTCTAGCAGATACTTATCGAAAAACCGCCGTCCCAAAATTAAGCGAGCACAAAGCAAATCCCATGCAATCTTAATTTGCTGGGGATCGGACGCCCCCTCCAACGAGGGTACTAGGGATGTACCCGGATCGACGCGGAAGTATTTAGCACGACGCGGATTCAGGTTCGCCGCTGCCGCTATGTACCATTGCAAATCGAAAGCAGCTCTCGAAAAAGTTTCTAGCCATTCAGCTCCTACTCTAAACCTGTAAGTACGAGGGTCTCTGTCCGGCCCTTCGTCCACGATTTCGTGATCTTCCAGCACCATTTTCGATCCCAGAAGTGCGATCCGCTCTGCCATGGAAGCGACATCTTCCTCCATATCCTCCTCGTCCTCCTTGTAGAATAAGCGCCGTAGCTGCTCATCACCAGGAAGGTATACGGAGTCGTCCCCTGCGTGAGACGTCTCGGCTCCCGCAGAGACGTTGAATCGCGGAATCTCCGTATGGTAGGAAGCAGACGAGCTGTTCATGTCGTTGCTCTCTGATAGTCGTTCGGAGATGGGGGATAACGGACGCGTGAGCGACGGTCCTAAGGAAGATCGAGCCGGTCTTGCGGGTGTAGCAGGAGAGGAGTGTCTGCGTTTGTTGACCGGGGTTTCCGGAGTAGCAAGTGGATGGAACACTGGTGAATGAAGAGAAGGGGCTGATGCGACACCCCTTAGCTCCGACGAGTACTGCTCAGTAGGGGGGAACGCGGTTCTTGAATCTCCTGCCACAGGCACCCTGCTGCCGAACGCCAGATTCGGCTGACGGGAGGGAGGAGCAAGTCCTGAAACAGCTGGAACGCCGCGAGCAGGGAGGTGAGGGGGTTGCTCTCTTCGCCGTGGAGGCTCTTGCGAGCTAGACGAAGGAATAGCGGGTAGTTGGCCGGCCAGGGTGTCGGTAGTTCCCAATGTGTCCACCTTTGTAGGACGCGTCGGGTACGAGTCAGCAAATATTTGTATGTTGGGTGAACTATCGAGTGAGCCGCTGGCGAGTCAACGAGAGGAACGCTCTAAGCGTCCGAATGGTGTTCAAGAACTAACCTACTCGGGAGTCTGGCGGAGCAAAGGACTTCCTAAGCGTCCAGACTCCCAATCTCGAGAAGACTTCCTCTCGAGATGTAGGGATGCTACGAGAGTAGGTAAGTGAAGAGACAGTAACTGTAGCTTACCTTCACAGTAGGGCCTCCAAGCTTACCTGCCGTTAAGAGGGCAGGGAAGCGCGGCGGCTTTCGGTGTGAGCGGGTAAGAGGTAGAAAAGATATCTTATTACGGGAACTTCCCGTGATAACCGTGCTACGTGACATGTGACATGATGCGTGTATGTAACTCGATAATCGTACGCGCGCCTCAGGCGCGCTAAAGAGACTCGTAAGTACTTCGTAAAAGAGAAAAAGATAAGAGTAAAAAGGTAGTACAACTCCCGGTTGAACGGGAGTGGAGCTTGTGCTCGATATCCGTTACACCTCCGGTCTTCCCCTCGGCCGACTCCAGTTCCGTCTCTCCTCCGTCGGCTCGGTATATAACACCGCCTCCTCGTCCCCTCTGCTTGCTGATCATCAATGCATCCCTACAAATCATTCTACCCTCAGCACCAAAGTGTTCTAGGTTGAATGCCATTGCCAACTGGCTTCATGCGCGTCGTCCGAGACCAAGTGCGTTACTGCATGCATGCCACATGACTCTTTTTGATCTTGGATTCAGGGCCTCTGGTCAGAGCAACTGTGCAAGGTATTCATTCCCCCGGCAGGATCCCACGAGGGCAACAATGAGACCATTTCTCAGACTGAGGAGGTCTGCTTGTTCAATTGTTTGTGTCCTTAATCTAAAAAACGCTCCCAGGAAAAAATTGCAGATCAGCGGAATGCCGCTGCATCTCTGTTTACTTCTGATGTTGAAATGGAGGAAACGGAGGCAGAGCTGTTCTTTCTTCCCCTGTGATCTTGCACTAATAAAGCGCTTAAACCAGGTGGGGAGACCCCAAGCTACAGAGGAGGACAAAGGCACGGATCTGGCGGAGGAGGACGAAGGCATGGATCTGCAGCTGGCGATCAAAGCCTCTATTGCCCCCGACATCTGACAGCGTCGATTGTCTTCACCCCGTAAATGTCGGCTGTGCGTATTGGCAGTACTCATACTCATGCTTCTGTAGTCCACCGCAGCTACGACGATGGGGAGGACCCATACCAACTGGAGCATGGGGAAGTGTGACCCGGCAGTACCGAGTCCTTTCGGGGACTCAAGAATGCTGTTAGGCGATCACGGGCCGATCATCGGGAGCTGTCGGAGTTACAAGTAGCCGATGTACCGTATATAAGCCACATGTAGATACGCGAATGACCATCTTTTTAACCCATCATCTCTCTCTCTCTTCCTCTCGAGTCAAGCTCGAGCAGGAATTGCGAGACTCGTATACTCCCCGTCTTGCCTCTGCAAAGCAGAGGCTGAGACGACTCGCGCGCACGTGATTGTTCCTCTTCCTTCTTTCCCGGGTACTTGTACCACTCACTACGCTCTCTCTACGCTCAGCGTAGAGTGGAGTGATCTTACCCTACGTCCTACCGGGATATGAGGCTGCGAAGGGGTATCCACACCAGTGTCTGACTCGCCGGGCTGCGTCGGCCACGATGAACTCGCATACGTTCTAGTTAATAGAAGTATTTGTGTCCCTCGTTTTGCACCTAGCTGCGGAGCGAGGTCACAAAGGTGGACACATTGGGAACGTGTGTCAACCTGGCCGGTCATCTACACAACATTTGAAGGCGCGAATATTAACGCGCCCTCCAATGATTCCGAAAACTCCGCGAGAAGAACTATAGCTCAGCCCGCGGAGTATTTGAGGCATACTGCCTCCTCTTATTCGAGAATCCCTGCGCCAGTTAGAGGAATCAACGCTCCTCTAGCTCCTCTCGCTCGGCGGATCTCTCCTTCAAAGAATCTCTCTCCAGATAAGGGACTTTTACTCAGGACACTACCTTCAGAACGCGAGCTTCAGGAAGAGGAAATACAAGCAGCTAGGGTATCTAACCCTGTAGCGTCCCGGATTATACGACAGCCCAGCAGTCCTGCTGTTCTCGGAGCCTTCACTTTCCACCGCCCTTCCACAACCACTTTCTACCCCCTTCACAAAAATCCTAAAGCGGTCTTCGCTCCTCCCACTAGAACGTCGGAGGAAACCTTGCGTAGGAACTCCAACTCGGATACCTCGCACGTGGTACGCACTCCTCCACCGCAAGAGCAGCAGGAGGATTACGTCCCGGTGTTACCCGCAGTAGCAACGGAGCAGCTCTTTGAGCCTATGGCTAGCGCTCCCGCTCAGGGTCCAACGGAGGGGAGAGGTACTACCTCCCCTCGGGGTTCTATCCGCGTCAAAGCGGGCGGGGACATTCCCTCCCCTCGAGGCTCTACTCAAGGCTCGGCAGGAAACGCTCCGCGACAAAATACTGCTACTTCATCACCTTCACCTTCGCTCCTCCTAAGCCCTCACGATGCGCTGCATCAGCGCATGATGGGGGCGAAAGAGTCGAGCCAACTACCGGCTTACGGGCCTGTTCCGTCGAATCTTTCAAATCAAGAGCTGGACGCTCTTCCCACTCGCATCGAATACCTATATGAAGAATTCAAAGATGCGAGTGACGAAACACCTCTCATTTTCCGTTGTGCGGAGCTGGTCGATAAGCCGCTGACTAAGTTCGACTTCCTCGACCAAGGCCTCGACACCTCGGCCGCCGGGGATCGACCTCGATTTCAGCTGAGACACCGGGCAGCTACCTTGATGTTTGAGGTAGTAGATTTGCTCCAGCTTATCATCGACGAAATGTCCAAGTTAACTTCAGCAAGGAAGACCTATCAGGTCGACCCGAAGGGAGTTATCAGGGACGCGTTTTTGCGAGGTCGTGACTCCATCAAAGACATCGTGTGGGCGCATGCTCTCTTGAGGTTGAGGGTTGCTAATGGGGCGAAAACGGTAGAGAAGCTGTGGAATAAGAACAAGGGATATGAAGCCCTCTCCCCGGCTACCACAGTTTCTTCCCTTTGGGAAGGAATGGACGCCTTATCTCCTAATTCCAAACTCAAAGGTTTTCTCAGACATCCTCAAGTCATGAGGAGCGCCAGAGAATTCGGGGAGTTTTGACCACTTCATGCAAGACCCAAAAATCCCCCTGTCCGAGTTGGTTAATATTGACGTAGATGAAATCTCGGGGTCTTTTCCCGCGGTGCCAGTCGATCAACACGGACAGGTTCGGTTCTGGAATCGCCAGACGCAGGAGCTCTCTCTAGCCGCCTCGAGTTACGAGGCTGGGAAGGACTGGCGCCCACCGTCAGGAAATTTCACAGAAAGAACCAGGCAAAGATCGGGGGGCGGAGTTCGGTTCCAAGAAGGAAGTTCGACAGACCAAGATACTCGAACTTGGGCGGCAAACCAATCCTATGGCAAAGACGCTTCGTCCACCCCTTTGGCCCATTCGATCCCTCCTCCTGAAACTCCAAGCACTCCCGTGGATCGGAGAGCAAACACCGGAGGATTTTTAGCAACGAGTACTCCCTATGCCGGGCTGGGAGCGAGAAACGTGGGAGGGATCGATAACTCGTTTGTCTATGACGCTTCAGCCCTGCCTGCTGATACAGCTGGCTGGGGCTTCAGAGCCTCGCAAAACCTTCCACACGACGCAGCCAACGTATCGACCCTGCCCGCTGGAACAGCGGGTTGGGGCCAAACTACGTCGGCGGCTAGGAATCTCACAGAACCTGTAGTGGGCAACACTTCCCTTCTTAATTTTCTGGATCAGGGACTACCAGTGAAAGACATCGGAGGGATACCGATGGGAGACATTTTACCGCCGGTTCAGCCTAGGTTCTCTTCGCGCCCCAGTGTCCCGGGGGGCTATGTAAACCCACACGCTTGGAACCCGGTGAACGTCAATATGGGAATTACAGCCCATGGGGCAGCTCCGTTGAACGTCCCTCATTTGACAGAGGGGCAACCATTACCGGGAGGAGGTATCGCGCCCCCGGACGCAGGTCAAGCAAACGCTCTCCGGCAGGGACTAGCTGCAGCGCCAAGAGCTTCCGGAGGAGGAGGGTCTCCGCACAGCGGTGATTCCCCCCGCGGGAACAGACCCCCTGATCTTCCAGGAGACCTAATCAGCCACCTCAAGGACCTCAGCCACCTGGTCCTGGATTTCCTGTACCTCCCGGGGAGGAGGGTTTCCAGGAGGCGGCGGAGGAGGTTTTCCGGGAGGCGGCGCAGGCCCCGGAGGAGGAGGCGGATTTTTCCCACCGGGAGGTGGTTTTCCAGGCCCAGGAGGGGGAGGTTATCTACCACCCGGACCACCAGGAGGGCCGCCACCCGGAGGTCCACCAGGCGGAGGGTATAATTTGATGCCGAGGATGAAAAATCAGATCGATATTTCCTCCTTGCCGGACTGGAATGGGGACGAACGCACGGCTCTCACGTACTTTGCGGAAGTACAGAACAGCGGCGGTACGATCGCCCAGTCAATGGGAATATACCTGTGGCAACGCCTGACGAAGGGAACTGCAATCATGACTTGGTATGTCGTGCTTCCCCCTGCATGGAAGGCAATCATGCGGGGCCATTATCTCAACTACCTGTACGTGATCAAAACATACTGGTTGGGGGATGAATGGGTCAACCGCATGCACGACCAGTACAAGGAAATGCGCTTCCGCGGTAGAGGGAGAGAACACGAGCTTCCCCGCGACTTTATCCAAGCGCGGCTTTTGCTGCTACGCGCTGAAACAGGGCGCTTGACTATGGGGTATACGAATGCTAACTAGTTTAGCTTCGTGAATGAACACAAAACCAAAACCAACCAACACACACACACACACACACACACTTATACTATTAGCGCACACCAAAGTTGCGGGGACGGGGTTCGTTCCGTAGTATGCGGACAGCTGGGATCGAACTAGTCGTAACAACGGCTCGTGGGGATGAGTTTCACAATCTTGTATGAACTTCCAGTAGTTGAAACTGACTGAAATGCCTCGCCTAGGCAATGAACGATGTTTTATATATATGTTTTTATGGAACGGTTTGAACGCTAGGCGCTTACAGTAAAGTGCTAGGCTCGATGCCAAGGCCCTAGGCGTCAACTTTATGACCCACGGGACAGAGGACTTTATGAAACCAACACTGCAAGACCTTCTTAAACAGTGGACTCTGACGTCTGGCCAAAGAGCGTTTATTGGGGAATCCTACAACCAATGTAGAGACAACAGAAAGAATCCGGGGGCAAGGCAGCACGTCTAGTACTCAGAACCCAACGGCAATCCTCTTGGAGCTGTTACCAGTGCTGCAGCGACTCGTTTGTACGTGAATGCCTTCTTACAGGTCAGACAACGTGGAATTTATATCACAACTCAATCAACTATCACACAAACACCAATTTTATAGAGCAACTACAAACAAAGATTGAACGAATCTCCGCGAAGCCGACCTGAGGACACCACAGACTTTGATGAACCTTTCGACCGAGGTCTGGGGGATCTAGTCGCAATGAACTGGGTTTTTGCGGTGCTCCTAGGCAGCTTTATATACAGTTACAGGGAATATATGGAGATAAAACGGAAAATGAGCGAGGTATATAAGTCTTGAGTCATACAGCAGCCAAGGAAACGACTGCCGTGTCGAGTTGTCGTGAAGTCTGGCCGGCCGATCGCTTTTGGTGTGATCGGTTCGCTGGATTGGGTATATTTCCAAATGCCCTAGGCCATCGTCATCCGGCCTAGGGCGTGCCTGGATCGGCTTGCTTGATAATATCTCCTCGCTGGATTATTCCGCGTGCTCTCCACATGGAACCATCGGTGTTTTCTAACGCCCTAGGCGGGTCGGGTCTGCAGCCACACCCGTCCTGTGCTCGATCTCTGGTGAGTAATACCCGCTCGCTGGTTTCTAAGGCCTGCTCGCTGCATTGTCCCACATGCTCCTCTTCGGCAGGGCCGATGCCAAGGCGGCAGCCCTGATACAGTACTCGTCTCTCATAAATCAACCATACTTTGTGTCTATTTGTCTTGTCGACGCGACGCGTCTGTCACCTGACCGTTTCTTCCTCGGGGAACCCTTGCGGGTTCAACCCTTGGTAAGGACATCCTTTTTACACACGCCTAGGCCTTTTCCTCAGTGCCTAGGGGGTTTGTCCGATCTCAAGTCTCGAGGCCTAGGCGTTCCCCAACCCTTATTAGCCTGTCCTTAACTGACATTAGATATGCCTAGCGAGCCTCGCGCCTGCCTAGCCATGGTCTAACACCGATATCCTGCGCCCTAGGCTTTCTAGTATCCCTTGTTCGTCGCGTCTATGCAGTCTGGTCGTTGGTAGCAACCCAAGTTCATCGTTGATGGTCCAGGCGTTTTGTTATACATCCTTAATAGTAAGTCTAGCTTTCACATCTTGGACATTTACAACCAGCAGCTCGGACCTCACTCTGATTCTCTTCGTATCACCGCGTAGAGGACCCTAGGCTTGATTACACTAGCCTAGGGGTGCATTTCATAGTCTTACCAGCAATAAAAGTGCTGAATGCACGACTTATGCCCGTACATGTTTCTGGGCCGTCTCAGCGCGTTACTCACGGTTCTGCCGGGGTCGGCGGAGGAGGTACGCGAGGTCATGAGGACGGCACCCATTGTCTGGAAAACGATAATTGATTCAGACCGCATTCCTGACACGCCTACTTTGGTGAGGCGGGTGTCCGACCGCGATCGCGAACTCATAGTCGCTGCTGCGCGGGGCAGCGCGGACAGCCATGGTGTTTCGAAGGACTACCTTGATGCTCAGATCGCTCGGGCCATCGCGCAGATGAGAGTGGAGCAGCAAGGGGCGAGCAAGAAGGGGTGGCCGCGTAAAGATGCGAAAGTTGCAGAAGTAGGGCCGGTGGAGAACCCAGCCGCCACGGATGAGCAGCTGGACGCGGAGGTCTACGCGACCGAGATGCGAAAACAACGGCCTCCGCCGCTGGGCGGATACCCGTACCCGAAAGACGATAGTAATCGCACGAGGCTGAAGAAGCCCCCGCCGTCCCCCTGCAAACATTGTGGTAGCAATGCTCACTGGGACCGGGAATGCAAGCATCACTTGTAAAGGTGCACAGTAAATACTGTCCTTTACGAGCTAATGAACTTCGACACGTTCCCTAGCAGGCGCTACTGTCCTTCGCTGGACTCGGTTCATACGGTATTATTTTCATTGACGGGAAGGCCACGTCTAAGAATAATCCTGCCAATCCTGGTAGGCCAAAGATTGGTGTGAACCGTGCTAAGGGCCAGAGATCAGTGTGAATGAAATATCTAAGACTTACCCTAAGGGGTCTCCGCTCGCAGGTTTATTCTATAAACCTCGAGCCTTAAGCTGCAGAGAATAGAGTGATGATGATTCGTCACGAGTCACAACGTCAGTTGTGACTACAGGTGCACGTGCTACGTAACTAAAATAAGGAAATATCGTGTATCATCGTAAGTAAAAGTACAGCGCGTAGAAGCGCGAGACGCGAGACGGAGTAGGAAACTAATGAATCAAGGGTAAGCATAATCACCCGTTACAGAGCCCCCCTAGGTTCCTGCTCGGGATTTGCGGAAAACACCCGGGAACACGAGATTGCTGAGGCGGACTTTCTTCCAGTCGTCCGTGAAAACTTCAGTCAAGGCGGATTCTTCGTCTTGGAAATTATCCCGGGTTATCTTATTCGGCGACGGCAGCTGATCAGAGCGACTGCTCTTGCGAAGGGGTTCCCGAAATTCAGCTCTGGTGCGGTGTCGGGGCTCGAAGCGGTCCAGCTCCCTTTTGATTATCTTCATGGCGGCGAGCCAGTTGGGATTGAGGGAGCCCGAGTAGTGAGCGCAGAAATCCCAGAGGAACTTGTTGCGAGGCCATATGAACTTGTCCTCGCCATTCAGCTTCCCTAGCAGCAGGTTGAGTTCGTCGGCGGACATTTCGTCCCCAGCGAGAAAGAGGCTGTCGTGATCGGCGACGTCCGTCCATCCTCGTCGGTGTATCGTCACCTGCTTCGAGGGCCCGCTTTTGAACGCTGGCACGAGGGTATCACGACTGCTGGATAGAGCTAGCCATGCAAAGATTCCGCCGAGAGAGACGAGCACCCGAGCGTGATCCCGCGTGAGTACTTCCTTGCAGCGCTTTCCCCAGCGCTCCACGAATTCCTGACCCCCATTCCCATAGAGAAGCGGTTCTTCCGAGACGTTAGTGGAGTATACACTGGATCCCCATTTCCGGTCCGCGAGTCGAATTTCGGTTGGACGGAACATGCACGCGTCTTCGTCCTTGACGGCCAAGCCAAACGCGATCCCGTTGTCGATGAGTTTGTCCAATAGATCTTCCGGAGTGCGAACTGTAGTATCCGTGACTACGATGTACCTTGCCCATATCCGCGAATACGCCTCGGAAAGACGGAGGTAAGCCTTCTCGATGAACCGGGGATTCCATCTGTGGTCTTTTACGCTGGATGAGAAGGTCGGCCCTCTGAGCTTCAGAGTGGATACTAGATCCGTGGCTAACCAGGAGAGCATACGTGCTTCTTGCTCTTCTGAAGGAACTCGAACGCAATTGACAGCGACTGGCAAACGACGGCAAAGAGAAAGGGATTGAGACGCCCTCCCTCTATGCTCATTGCGGTACGGGGGCGAGGAGGAGCGCTCTCGAGACGGCCCGTAACGATCCAAAGGGTTCCGGTACGAACTGGTGGCTGAAGAAGCCCTCGACGATCCTCCCTCGTTTCCTCTCGTGCGTCTGGGTTCCGAGGGGGGAAGGCCTCGAATGACGGGCTTCGCGTCAGTCATCCTTTCGAGCAGAGCCGGAGGGGCTTCAGAGTCGTCCGTTCGCGGGGTCACTCGTGTCAGGAGGGATCAAGAGGGAGTGGCGAGTACTAACGGATTTGTAGGAGTATCGGCGGGTTCCTCGAGGAATAGGTCCTCCCACTTCTCGCCTGGAGCTGGTTTGGGTTTAATGGACCCGTCGTCCACTTCCATCACGTCTGGATCGCCCTCTAAGATCATTAACGCCGCCTGCTTGACGAAGTTACGGGTGCGGGTGAAAGCTGGCGAGTCGGGCGACGCCGGGATACGAGAGTTGAGCACCGCGGTCCACCTGGATAAGGACTGAGGCCCGGTCCACGCCTTCTCTGTCTCTAGACCCGTGCCGCTGTCGTACTTTTGCCCTGGACGAGGAGTGAATCGCAGTCGGCTGAATTCCCGGATGAATTGGTCGTCGTCCTTGGCGTCCTTCTCCCGATCCGCAGGTACGTGATCTTCATCTGAGGAGGACCATGCCGCATCGTCTTCTCCTTCTGGGTCGTAGTCGCTGCCACCGGTGAGGAACTTTAATTTGGGAGGCAGATTTATCTCCTTCTTGAGGTCGCGATAGAAGACTACCACCACGTCGTCGGTGTTTAGATCCCCGAACGTGCGATAGCAGAACCTCAAGGCGTAGTAGTGCCTCCAGTCTTCCTCGGGTACGGAGCGCCTACCAAAGCCTTCACCGTCGATCATGAAGTATCGCCATTTTGACTTAAGCTGGGCTGGCGCCAGTTCCGGCGCGTCGACCGTCTCCGGCGGTAAGTGTTGGAAAAACCGGTCGTAGTCGAAAAGGAATCGGTAGAGTTCTGACGAGCGCTCTTTCTCACCGAACGCGTAGAAGTCAGTGTCTGCCTTCTTCCTCTTGTCCTTGTAGGCTTTGATCAGGATAGGAGCCAAACGCGCAAAGCGAGGGTTCGTGTCTTCTCACGCCGTCCATGCGTATATGATGGGGACGTTATTCTTCAAGAGGACGTCCATGTTGATCGTGGGGTAGTCCCGGGCTAGGTTTAAAATGACGCCCCGCTTCCCGTATTCCTGCAAGCGGTATTCCTCTATGTGCTTCCGATCCTTCTCGATGAGCAAGTCTTCCCACATATCTTGTACCGCCGTCCACCAGTTTATGAAACCTAGAAACTCCAGCATTTTGCGCTGAGTGGCCGCAATAACTTCCATGGCCTCTCTAACGGAATCCTTGGCCATATACAGAGAGTTCCTGGAGTGTTCGACAGGTGTACAAATGTTCAGAGGGAACTGAGGGAGAGAGCGGATGGTGTCCACTAAGTCCCATGATCTTTTGAGGTCGGCCAAGTACTCGTCCCGTTGTGGAGTTTCCAGCAAGAATCGGTCGTATTGCGTTCGTTTTATCACAGACGAGTCTCCCTCCCTATGGTACCAGGGTAGCTCTGAGAGTTCTCTCTCCCCTTTCGTCGGAATCCACCCCGTCCAGTCACGGTCCGGCTTGTGCCAGTCTGGCTCTTTGGCCCATTCCATCTCGACGGCGAACCCATTCTCCTTCAACGCGACCTTAGAGCTGAAGTACCAGACGTGGTCGACATAATTCCAGGCGGCCGCCGGAATCAGGTCCGCGGAGCAGTTGTACGCCACGAATACTGTGCCGTCTCGATGTACAATGGTCGGGGATGGAATCGACCCAAAATAAAACAGGCAGTCCATGACTTCTCACCACTGGGATGGCCACAGCGGGATTAGTCCCCTAGGCAGAGCACTTGTCCGGGATGGCCACGGATGTACGACTGCCTATACAGGAGCGGACGGGAACCTAGCCAAGTCCAGGAGGAAATTTGTTCCGGTGTTGTAAAAGTGGAAAAGAGTAGACGGGGAAGAGAGTATTGTAAAGGAGGAGAGATATAAGAGGGAAGAGAGATGGGGTATCGATTGATAGATGGATAGATAGATAAGTCAGAAGCAAACATCAGACGTCACGCGCCGATCTCCTTGCGGAATTCGGCCCGGACGCGGGGTATACACGAAGCGGCCTCTTTCTCAGAGACTATGCTTCTTTTTGTATTCCGCGATGAACGGGTTGCTCAGGGATTGCGACTTGAACTTCTAAGATACCAAAACTCGACGGCTTGAATGCAGGAATCACAAAAGATACAACAAAGTTGGATCTTTCACAACAACCACAACAAACAACCTAATCTCAATATAAAAGCCCTTGTTTTAAAGTCACAAAACACCCAGGTTCGTCCTCAAGAATGTATGTTTTCTGAGAAAGCAGATAGATGTAATTGTTTTGATGCGAGTGTGTCTTTCTAGCGAACAAGGACTCTAACCGAAGTTATAGCGCTTATTCTCAAGATTGGATTTTAAAGCGTCCAAGCTATAGCCAAATTCCCAAGAGCCAAATCCCAAATGCCACGCCAATATACACGCCAGATATGCCACGCCTGATGCCACGCCTTATACACGCCTTATACACGCCTTGAGTTCAATTCACAGTCAGGAGCAGGGTATCACCACAGGGGTGTGCAATTGTATTAACTTGAAACGGAGCTATCTTGAAAATAGAATAGCCCTGGGTGTCAAATCCAGATTCAGCCCTTTCGTCAAGGAGCCACCAGTATAGCTGGAGGTAGCTCAATAACTCGGGGGAAGCTTCTGTACCGTTCATGCCAGTTCTACGCTCTACTTATACTGTACAATATGTGCTTACTACGATAATATTACACGCCAGACGGATAAACGGGAATGATAACGGATAAACGGGAAATGATCTGTGACGAGCCAAGACATACATGTGTTTAAAATGAATAGAAAGAAACAGAAATAGAATGATTAAGTGGTCACAGTTGAAATGGGTATTTGGAATAGGACCCCCTCTGTGTCCATCCGTCGCCTTGGTACTTATCTCGGACTTCAGGTGGTGCCGAAGTTGAGAATAGTCCGCTGCCCGCCTCCTAGGTAGTCACTGTGACCCCGCTCGAGAGCAAAGGGCTAACGAACGAGTTCCCAAATATTTATATGAGTTCGAATAATGGCCCGGGAGCTGGCGAGTCGGTGAGCAATGGTGTGATGAGGGTCGAAGAGCCTTCTCTGCCTAGCAAAGAGGGCTCCTGAGTGCACGATGCTTCTTCTGCAATGCAGGAACGGTCCGTGCGAGGACTATGAGGGCGTCGAGGCCGAGTAACGACTCGGAGTGCCTCTTCTGCAGTGCAGGAATGGATCCGAATAACCACCTACGGCCCGTACTAAGGCCGCTGAGGGCTTAGCAGGAAAGGGACGTGGTGGTACTGAAGATAAAAATGATGATATTCTTGATCTGTTGGTCAGGACCACCTGACCTGCCAGATTACATACATCTATATGACTACATAATGTTCTAGGATTGACTTGAGACTATACGAGAGACCGCGACATAGGCATATGCCCGGTCACAAAGCCCCCCAGTCTCAAGATAAACCGAAGAACTTGAACTTGTAAAGAGACAAATCAAATGGCAAAATTGAAAATAAAGCTGCCCCGAACGGCCTGAGAACGAAATTTAGGGTGACAGTCGCGAAATATGGAGGTCCCCGTGCAGCGCATAAACCCAGACCCCTAATACTGCACTCTTGCGTTTTCCACTTTTAGTTGATGGCTTAGGTAATCACCAGTCAAAGTTCAATGGAAGATTGGTGAGTTGCGACGGGGGAGCCATATATAAAGAATAGAGGCATTGAAGCTAGAAACGTGGCCCGTAGTATGCACATCCGGACGGCGGAGGTAGAAGCGATTGGGGAGGGCGGTGGTTCTGCCCACAGCACAAGTTCGCACAAAAGCGCGGGATCTGTTTGGTGTCCCGTATTGCACGATGCAGCTGCTTGTGGAGAGAACGAGACGACTTGGGGAGAAACACCTCTGGGGGTACCCAGAAGAGGTAAGTCTTCATGGATTTCATTTCGTCCGCGAATGCACGGGAACACGGCTGATGTATTTATTCATACTAGACGGCGCGTCGATTCGGAGCAAGCTCGTGCGCGTATGTTCGTGTCTGACCTGCCATGGGAGGCGCTGCAAGGTTCACAATCGAGCATGCACCAGCCCGCAGCCTCTGCCGAGCAAAGGCACAGGGTGCTCGACTCGGAACTTCGATGCGTCGGTGCCAGAACTCTCAGCCTTGTCAACTCGGAAAGGCGCCGTAATGCAAAGGCACCGTAAATCCGGCTATTTGACAGACGAAAGGAGGCGGAGACCACTGAATTCGCATTCTGAGTTAGGCGAAGCACCCGAGTTCCGGGGAAGCATTCGAGACGCGGTCGGTCCAGTCAAATGAAGTGCTGACTCTTGAGTGGCTCAGAGTGGTTCAGAGTGCTCATGCACAGCAATCTTTGCCTGGCAAAGATTCCGTGCGCGCCGGTCCCGTCGTATGTAGGAGAGGGATGGAGAGGGCAAGAGTGTCGAGTAAATTGAAGTGAAGAGATCAAGCACCGCCACCGGCCCGCTGGTGTGAATGGCAGTTGATCGCCGTGATGGCTCATTAGTCTGAGTCGTCGACAGCGGACAGCGGACACAATTTGCCACTCATCCAGCTGCTCGACATGCGAATGCAAGCCCGAGTTCAGTGCAACGAGGAAAACCACAATGCTCTGCCCTTGCTGGAAGCCTGCAACACTACAGAATTGTGCCCGCCCCCAGACTCTACTCGCCTGGGGTTTATATGGACTCGCCGACTTCCAAGCCTTTTCCGCACTCAATCTCGTAAGTCGGGTCTCTTTGCCAAGCAAAGAGCGCCCTCGCCCTTGCGCGACGAGCAAAGCGGATATCCTCGTCCGCTAAACAATGTGCGGCAATTTGAGTGCATGGGAGCTTTGACAGCCCAAAAGGCGGGACTCAGAAATGTGAGCCGGTGTACGAGAACAGGATCTTGCTCAAACAAGGTACACTTTTGTGCCCTCAATCCCTGCTCTTTTGCTGACTCAAGGAATCCGGTCCGCATCCGGCCATTCGGGGTTCGAAGCTCGTACGCGCCTCTCGCTACGATGTGCAAAGTGTGCCATAGCCCGCACGAGCGTCCACGCTCGTACGCGACATCCAACGCAGAGCGCAGGCGGTAGACGGGTCTTCCTCAGCACTTTTCCGGATGTACGTGCCCCGGACTCATTGCGACGCACGCGTCGGATCCGACTAATCTTGACCCGCAGGTCTTCCCTGCAGGTGCACAACCCGTGTGCGTCGGAGGAGCACGTAAGCGCATGCTGGCTTGGCACCCCTCGGGAGTGCGAGCTGAAGAGGGATTTGACGTCGTCTCTCCCTCTGCACTTTTCGCGCACTGCTAATTCACCGCGTTTTAGATGTGTCAGGTTGATGGACTTCAGCGCGTATGCAGATGTAGCTTGTCACTGCGCATCGGACGTTGACGTGAATCCGGGACCGCCGGCTCGCGAGTATTGTGCTCGCAACCTTCGCCTGGCGAAGGTGCAATGGTGCGAATTCGGCTTGTGCGTCAAGGGATCCGCTGTACTCCAAGCTCCTTGACACGGTGCGTTCCCTCTGCAATGCTTTTGGCGGATATTCATGCAGGAACCACACAGGCTGCATAGCGAAGCATCTGCCCCCGGCGAAATTGGCGCAAACTTATGAAGTGAGGCCCTGCCGACAAATACGGTGGTGTCTCGTATGGTCGCACCCGCCGGGCTCCCGTGTTGCCAGCATCGTCCATGTATACTTGAATCCCCGACGGAAATGCAAGAAGCAGCAACATTTGCCAGGCAAATGCACTGCTGTCCGTCCCCGCTCCGTTCTTGCGCTTCGCGAGGCGACACATATGATCTCGTCGTCCACGACGAGCCTCGGTGCGCTCAATAAGCATCGCACCTTCCGCTTGCCTTACTTGAGAAAGAGATCGGTGCGCCATCTATTTCTGCTTCGCGCACTGGATGTGAAGTCGCGCACACCCCTTGTGGGTAGCCTCCCTTTTCTGTAGCCACGCTCGGACCTAGCACGTGAAGTAGAGGCAGCCGTTCCGCCCCGCGAACGTCCGCGAGATTCGACACAAGACTTGCTGATCGGAGCTGCGTTGAGCCTCACCACAGCTACCTTCGCCTGGCAAAGGCACTGTGGGTGCTCCGATCCTAGCACTCTGCTTGTGCCCGGACCGGTACCACGACACGTATGCTGTATACAACAGTGGCGTTTCGAAGGGCCTCGTCTGCATTCCAGGTACGTCCTTGACCCCGGGCTAGTCTATGTACGGCTGATCCCTGTCGCAGCTCCTTGGAGAATTGCAGCGACATTTGCCAAGTAAATGTACTGCCACTTTTCTGGTAGGAAGCGTGTTCGAGGGCCCAAGTATTCCTTGATCTTCGTCGCCTTCGACTGCGGAGCAAGGAAGTACAATGGCCCTCACGGAGCCGGCGCGATTGACAACAGTACACTGGGACAGCTGCAACCTTTGCCAGGCAAAGGTACAGCCCATCGCAGTGTGCTCAGTCACTCTCGAAAGGGACCGTGTTGGTCGTGCTCGGGCGCGGCTGCGCTCTCACTACGAGCTCGAGTGCGCAACATTCGCCTGGCGAATGCGCTGGCTCCTTCCCCGTGCCTGTTGAAGTACCGAGAACACGAGCAGCGCCGGCTCGTCCTGACCGAGTAATGCCGCTACCAATGGGCCCGCCCCCCAGGACTTGGCCAGGTGTTTACGCAGCACCCTTCGCTGGGCGAAGGTACTGCTCAATCGCATCCGTTTCTGCGACCGTGACAACACAGTCCAAGCAGATTTGGCTTTGCCCTCGGCGCGTTCGTGCATGATGTGTTTGTCTCCCAGCTCACCACGCCATCCGCACGAGCTTACGCTCTTTGTCCAGCAAATGCAGGGTGTCTGCGCGCGACCGCACTTGTCAAAGTCGCCTGCATCAATCATGCACGGATTGAAGTGTCCCAAATCCGCATGCCGAACACGCGGCGCGAAGCTACCTCTACATGCGCGTCTCGCTAGCAAGTGGATTCCGCAGCAGAGAAAGCGGTACAGTGCGCGGATATGAGCATTGCCCTCGCGAAGGTGCTGCGTTTGTGTCCTCCCCGCGCTCTCCGACTCGAAACAGCCTGAGTGCACGCAGTATGCAGGGCTTACCCGATTGCTTGGTGCATGCTTTGCTCACGCCGTGTGTCCGTCGGTGGGGCGTGGACATGTTGCTTCGCTTTTTCGCAGCTCTCCAGCTCTCCATTACGACTCGCAACCCGTACTGCTGCCCCCCTCTGCCTTCGATCTCTGGCACCAGGGACCGAAGGGAGACTAAACGGGTGCTTTGCGGGAGCAGCGACGGAGTGCTTGCGTACGGGTGAATGCTCGTGCGCAAGACTTCAGATCTTCGGAGAAGTGTAATTCGGATGTGAGTCTGGCTCCCCATCCTTCTCGTTTCTTCCGGCCCTGATCTCCCCAATAGAAATTGAATGTATTAAATTCTCAATAAAGACTTGTATATCCTTTGTTCGCTCATGCCTCCCTTCGCAAGCTGTGCACCCTGCAACTGCTGTGACGCGTTGAGGCATTACAACAGCGTCCCGCGATTCGCAGGCGTCTGCGCGTCAGAAACGGCAGCTGCGAGACGCTGTGAAGCAAACAAGCCTGCAGCAACCCAGCTCGACAGTTGAGTGCTCAATACGACTCCGTTGTCGTTCCGGGTGCGCCATCCAGAACACGAGTAGCGGTGTTGCTGCCGGTATCAACGAGTTATAAGGACATCTACATCGACCTTCGCTAGCGAAGGCACTGCGCTCCACAGCCGCTGTGCATGTTCCGCGCAAGATGCGATCCCACAAGCTCCGAGGCAAGCTTGTCCAATGTGTGATTCCGCAAACCCCGCTCGCGGCGATTGGCTGTTCTGCCGATGAACCAGCAACGCAAGGGCTTGAGCGCGCTGAATTCGTGCAAGTAACACATCGTTCCTTTGCCAAGCAGAGGACGTGGCACAGATAAGTGTGGCCGTGCCCGCGCTGAGCTACGGACGCGGTGATTACGTCTAAAGAGTCGGAGAAGTGCGCAAAGGAGTCGAATGAATGAAGTAGAGAATTGTTGAGCGAATAAAGTGGTGAAATGCTCAAGTGGAGAGGTGTCCTTTACGATTTGCCGTAGACTTTAGGATTAGACCGTTTGTAGTTCGCCGAAATAAGAGGCTTCAGTCTTTCTCTTAAACGGAGGCTTGTTCCAATGCAACGAGTGTGGCGTACATGCGGGAACCAACTACACGTGAACCCGTCTCATGATGAACCCGCTGCAATTCTTCGACCGAATCTGCTGCGAGCAAGGAAGCCGGTATGGACTCCGTAGCAGAGCCCGGGGGTTGTGAGAGCTGCGAGGCGTGATCTGGGGACCACCGACTCGGGCCTTCGCGAGACAGCACCCGCAGTGCGGTCTCTTGAGGACTTGGAGACCGTGAAGCTGAAGAGTTGCAAGCCGGCGACACCAGATTGCCAATCCGGGAATGCAGCAGTGCTGTATTGTTGTTGCCGTATAGCAAAACGGGATGAGAGTGCGATGTGCATGCCAGAACAGACCCATCGTGCAACCGTCCGATGGACCGCTCCGAGAACTCTCGCCTAGCGAAAGCCCCGGAGGAGCACGAGGGCAGTGCGGCACCTGTCTCAGAAGGAGGACTGGCCGATGCGCAAGAGCCCCCCATTCTTGACTTGGGAGCTGGAGCTCGCACAAGCGTGCGGAGTATGGAAGAGGCAACCACGGCAACCTGTGGCAGCTGCAATGCTGGGACGCTATGCTTGGCGTGACATGAGGTATCGGTTGCGGACCTCGAGGAATTCACATATGCACTCTGACTTTCGGTGTCCGAAAGCCCCAGCAACCTTCGCCGAGCGAAGGTACTGGGATGCTGAGTGCATTGGGACCGAGCCGATACCTCGGTGGTGTCTGGTTCTCGCGGGGCATCTCCCAGATGACTTGACGTCGAACGCGACGAGCTCCCAAGTCGCCGCTGGGATAGTGTTGGGGAGGAGCAAGCAAGCACCGCCCGTTGGCGCGCTGTGAGCCAATGCGTCGCATCTCGTATCAGTGCACGACTCTCTGGCGACTTGAGATCTCGAGGAGTGCGGAGGGCCGAGTAAGAGTTGGTGGAAAAGAAGCAGAGAAGATGAAATTTGCGTGCAAAAGATCGTGAGCGAGACGTACGCAAGTCCAATCTTGCTTCCACGAAACGAGCTGCTGTCAGCACTCGTTCTGTCAACACCTCCCAACACCATGCCAATGTGCCCCCCGTCGATCCAGCTCCACGCCCCGCAAGTTCTGTGAGTATTGTCGATGACGTCTTGCGTCCGATGGGAATAACAATGTGGAAGGAAGAGGAAGAAGCTTTGCCCAGAACGGCAAGCTGATCAACAAAACCTTGCAGTGCGAGAATTGCATCCTCAAGCACCACAACGGAGTCCAGCGGGACGCGAAAGCGATCCATTGAGGTCAAGGCATCTGCCTTGGAGGAGACCATGTCCAGGGGAGTGAGGGAGATAATTTTGCGGAGGAATTCCGGCAAAGGAAGATGTTGCGGGCCAATACGTGTAAATTTGTACTGCCGCCGTAGATTTTGGATCTGGATTTTGACCGAACGATGAACCGACCGGCCAGGGAGTACCATTATTCCCAATGTGTCCACCTTTGTGACCCCGCTCGAGAGCAAAGGGCTAACGAACGAGTTCCCAAATATTTATATGAGTTCGAATAATGGCCCGGGAGCTGGCGAGTCGGTGAGCAATGGTGTGATGAGGGTCGAAGAGCCTTCTCTGCCTAGCAAAGAGGGCTCCTGAGTGCACGATGCTTCTTCTGCAATGCAGGAACGGTCCGTGCGAGGACTATGAGGGCGTCGAGGCCGAGTAACGACTCGGAGTGCCTCTTCTGCAGTGCAGGAATGGATCCGAATAACCACCTACGGCCCGTACTAAGGCCGCTGAGGGCTTAGCAGGAAAGGGATGTGGTGGTACTGAAGATAAAAATGATGATATTCTTGATCTGTTGGTCAGGACCACCTGACCTGCCAGATTACATACATCTATATGACTACATAATGTTCTAGGATTGACTTGAGACTATACGAGAGACCGCGACATAGGCATATGCCCGGTCACAGTCACAGTTGGATTCTACTAGTCTGTAGCTTCCTCCTGGTACCCCATACTCCATGCAGAAGAGCTTGAGAGATCATGTTCTTGAAAGGGTCATGATCATTCCCTTTTTGGCTCGATCACGATTTGATTTGAACCGTTGTTCCGAATAATCCCGAGTCGGTCTTATCCGAACCGTGGATGCCGAGCCATCACGTGATTAAACACGTCTCTGATTTAGGTACAAAGAACAGTCAACAGAGTTGCCTGATTCTGCAGTACACTGCCTCGATGTCCAATGAAAGCCCCTGAGCCAACACTTTGGTTATTTTCAACTTTTGGAGGAGTCAACTAAGTGCAACCTGAATCTTGAAAATAGGACCCAGTTTGAATTGCAACCCGTACAACAGCCCTGAACCAGTATGATCCGTTCTGGCTGAGTGACTGCGGGTGAGCGTATTAAGGCTCCCTTGTAGTCTGACTCAAAGCTCATGTGTGTGCTTTAGATGCGCGTTCACATATTGATAAAACGCGAAAAACCAGGGAAACAGGGTATAACCCGAAACCCGGCTTATCAGCGAGCAACATAGGAGAATTGTTCAGCTCTTTCGCGGTTTTCCACTCGTCAAATTGGGGACCATATCCTTCCCACCTCACGAGGTATTTTTGAACGCGGCCCTTCTTGAATCTTTTGTGACCAACAATTCGCTCGACGACGTACTCTTGCGCCTCAGGTTTGCCCGCTCGTGTGCTCGGAAGCTTAGTCCTCTCCCCGAATCTGGCCGGTGACTTGACATATTTCTTCAGATGTTCGTAGTTGAAGATAGGTAGTCCGGGGTAACGGTTGCTCATCCTCAGGCGATAAACCTTAGGATTTATCTTCTGAATAACCTCAAACGGACCAAACCTTTGCACCAGCTTTGCGCCTTCGCCCTTGGACTCCAACCACTCGAGAGTGTGCGGGTTGACCAAGACTTCGTCTCCCGCTGCGAACTCCGGGACGTCCCTGCGGCCTCGATTACAGTATTTTGCCTGGGTATCTTGTGCTCTGGCAATCGCACGTCGCGCGCTTTCTCGGTGCATGGCTAGAGTTCGAATGAACGAGTCGGCCTCCGGATCGGTTGAGTAGGAGACTTTGTTCTTGAAGTCTTCTTTCAATAGCAGGTCCAAGGGCGACGTGGGGTTAAATCCGTACAGCAGGAAATTAGGGGCAACGCCGGTGGAGGAATGAACGTTCGTATTATATGCGAATTCCAGCAGGTGTAGCCAATCTGACCAGGACCCTTTGTTATCCGCCACGTAAGCCCTGAGCATGGTCTCCAGGGTCTTGTTTACGATTTCGGTTTGTCCATCGTGTTGTGGGTGGTGCGAAGTCGACAGTGACATCCTAGTCTTCAGGAACTTCGCCACCGCCATCCAGAAATCGGAGGTCCAGCGCGGGTCTCGGTCGCACACGATGCTTGAAGACAGCCTGAATCGACACACGACATGCTTTACAAATAGAGCTGCAAAGCCTTCCGCGTCCAGGCCTGTCGTGCACGGGATGAAGGAGGCGTGTTTGGTGAGGTGATCGACCACCACAAAGATAGCGTTAAATTCATCCGACCAGGGCAGATTCACGATAAAATTCATCGAGATGGACTCGTAGGGCCTAGAAGGGATTGGGTTCGGAATGAGGAATCCGTACCTGTTGAAGTTACTCGGCTTCGTCTTCAAGCAGACGTCGCAAGCTCGGCAGAATTTCAGGATGTCCACCTTCATTCTCTTCCAATAGAACTTCTGACTCAAAGTCTCCCATAGCTTCTCGGGGCTGGCGTGCGCTGACTCCATAGGGGCCTCATGCGCTTCCTGCATTAAGAAGTTCTGCAAGGAACGAGGCACGCACAAACACGGTTGGTAATCCTCATCTCGGAAGAAAAGAAGACCATCCAGATCCTTGAAGAAGCGTTTTCCAGGACTCCAGCGATCACGGTCCATCTCTGGATCGCCCCAGATATTCTTGAAAGAGGGGTCCTCCTTGTAGCCTTCGGTGAATTGATTCCTGAACTGAGGATCCATGGCAACAAAAGTATTCGGCGGCGGGTTAGTCGCCCCCCAATACTCCTGTGAGGGTTCCATTCCCAAGAGCTCGTCGTCGTCGTCCGGCACGTCCCTTATGAGGTCTTCCAGTTCTTTAGCTTCGTCTTCCGGAGATTGCAATTCTTTTCCTGGCGCGTCAGCTACTGTTACACCCCCCCCAGTCTCCGGTAAGACTGATGCCTGCTCCTCCATATCGGACGTCTTCTTGGCTTGCCCCCGAGTCGTCACCCACACTGACCGCTTCTTATTGACACATTCGTTCATGTCCCAAGCTACGAAGGGGTCGCGCTTTTAGCTGGGGCGCCCCATGCCGCTTTCTCTTGAGCCTCCGCCAGGTCGGCGTCCGTCAAGAGGCTGTCTATTGGCTCGGCGTCCCTCAGTGGTGCATCGTACGATGGTGGATCCCGCGGCAGCCGCGACAAAGGATCCACGTTAGAATGGACCCGTCCTGCGCGGTGCACTATTTCTAGTCCCGGGGCGTAAGCCGAGAACACTGCACCCCACGCGGCTAGACACCTGTTCGAGTTCTCATAGGTCCTGGCCCACTGGAGAGTGGAGTGATCGGTGACCAGAAGCACCCTCTCGCCTTCGATAAACGGCTGGAATTTCACTAGGCCATCTTTTGCAGCCAGGGCTTCTCGTTCAGTCGTGGAATATCGCTGCTCCGCACCTTTGAAGGTTCTGGAATAGTAAGCGATTACTCGCTCGATGTGTACCGTTGAATCTTCAAATTTTTCGGCCCACGTGTCGGTGAAATCCGAGTCGTCTTCCTTCTGACTTAACCGCACGGTCAGCTTCGGAGGTGGTAACCCTTGATCATAGGCTTTCTTCAGTCGTTCGTACGCTCTCGTTCCCCGCAAATCTCGAACCAGTATTGGCTGTATTTGCTGAAGGGCGCAACCGGCTGCTAAATCCAATGTGTCAGTGTACAAGCGATACGATCGTCCTTCTACCGGATGGGCCATCAAAGGAGCTTGTCTTAAGGCGTCTTTGGCGGCATGGAACGCGTATTCTTGTTGCGCTGAAACGGGGCGCTTGACTATGGGGTATACGAATGCTAACTAGTTTAGCTTCGTGAATGAACACAAAACCAAAACCAACCAACACACACACACACACACACTTATACTATTAGCGCACACCAAAGTTGCGGGGACGGGGTTCGTTCCGTAGTATGCGGACAGCTGGAATCGAACTAGTCGTAACAACGGCTCGTGGGGATGGGTTTCACAATCTTGTATGAACTTCCAGTAGTCGAAACTGACTGAAATGCCTCGCCTAGGCAATGAACGATGTTTTTATATATGTTTTTATGGGACGGTTTGAACGCTAGGCGCTTACAGTAAAGTGCTAGGCTCGATGCCAAGGCCCTAGGCGTCAACTTTATGACCCACGGGACAGAGGACTTTATGAAACCAACACTGCAAGACCTTCTTAAACAGTGGACTCTGACGTCTGGCCAAAGAGCGTTTATTGGGGAATCCTACAACCAATGTAGAGACAACAGAAAGAATCCGGGGGCAAGGCAGCACGTCTAGTACTCAGAACCCAACGGCAATCCTCTTGGAGCTGTTACCAGTGCTGCAGCGACTCGTTTGTACGTGAATGCCTTCTTACGGGTCAGACAACGTGGAATTTATATCACAACTCAATCAATTATCACACAAACACCAATTTTATAGAGCAACTACAAACAAAGATTGGACAAATCTCCGCGAAGCCGACCTGAGGACACCACAGACTTTGATGAAACCTTTCGACCGAGGTCTGGGGAATCTAGTCGCAATGAACTGGGTTTTTGCGGTGCTCCTAGGCAGCTTTATATACAGTTACAGGGAATATATGGAGATAAAACGGAAAATGAGCGAGGTATATAAGTCTTGAGTCATACAGCAGCCAAGGAAACGACTGCCGTGTCGAGTTGTCGTGAAGTCTGGCCGGCCGATCGCTTTTGGTGTGATCGGTTCGCTGGATTGGGTATATTTCCAAATGCCCTAGGCCATCGTCATCCGGCCTAGGGCGTGCCTGGATCGGCTTGCTTGATAATATCTCCTCGCTGGATTATTCCGCGTGCTCTCCACATGGAACCATCGGTGTTTTCTAACGCCCTAGGCGGGTCGGGTCTGCAGCCGCACCCGTCCTCTGGTGAGTAATACACGCTCGCTGGTTTCTAAGGCCCGCTCGCTGCATTGTCCCACATGCTCCTCTTCGGCAGGGCCGATGCCAAGGCGGCAGCCCTGATACAGTACTCGTCTCTCATAAATCAACCATACTTTGCATCTATTTGTCTTGTCGACGCGACGCGTCCGTCACCTGACCGTTTCTTCCTCGGGGAACCCTTGCGGGTTCAACCCTTGGTAAGGACATCCTTTTTACACACGCCTAGCCCTTTTCCTCAGTGCCTAGGGGGTTTATCCGATCTCAAGTCTCGAGGCCTAGGCGTTCCCCAACCCTTATTAGCCTGTCCTTAACTGACATTAGATATGCCTAGCGAGCCTCGCGCCTGCCTAGCCATGGTCTAACACCAATATCCTGCGCCCTAGGCTTTCTAGTATCCCTTGTTCGTCGCGTCTATGCAGTCTGGTCGTTGGTAGCAATCCAAGTCATCGTTGATGGTCCAGGCGTTTTGTTATACATCCTTAATAGTAAGTCTAGCTTTCGCATCTTGGACATTTACAACCAGCAGCTCGGACCTCACTCTGATTCTCTTTGTATCACCTCGTAGAGGACCCTAGGCTTGATTACACTAGCCTAGGGGTGCATTTCCTAGTCTTACCAGCAATAAGAGTGCTGAAGAAAACGCAAAAATGCACGACTTATGCCCGTACATGTTTCTGGGCCGTCTCAGCGCGCCCCACACCCACTTGACGTCCTTCCTCAGGAGAGCAAACAAAGGGCCGCAGATGTCCGCGTAGAAGGGTATAAAGGTAGAGAAATACACCATCATACCCAAGAAAGTCTGCAGCTCACTTGCTTTTGTGGGGCGAGCTAGCTCCAAAATGGCTTTCACTTTTTCCAGGTGCGTTGATAAGCCGAGCCGCGACACCTTGTGTCTGAGGAGAAGGATAGAAGAGTAGAATAAATGGCATTTGGTGGGAGACATGGTCAGGCCTGATTCTTCAATGGCTCCTAGAACTCGATCCAAGTGATCGATGTGTTCTTCGTACGATTTCGAGTACACCACGATGTCGTCGATATACACCAAGCAGAATAACCACAAAAACGGGGCGAGAACCCCTTGCATTACTCGTTGAAATATTGATGGTCCGTTTTTCAATCCAAACGGCATTCGCAGGAATTGCCATAAGCCTCGATGGGTACGAAAGGCGGTTTTTTCGACGTCTTCCTTTGCGATTTCGAGCTGAGTAAAGCCGGATAAGGTGTCTAGAGATGACAGGACTTGAGCGCCAGAGAGAGATGACAGAATCTCGCTCTGCCGCGGGATGGGAAACTCGTCACCCGTAGTTACTGCGTTCAGTTTTTGATAGTTCACACAAAACCTGGGCTTGCCGTTTCGATAGGCGATGACCACGGGTGCGCTCCAAGGGCTCTTGGAGGGCTCGATGACGCCTTGCGCGAACCATTTTTCCATTTGCTCATTGATAACCGCTTTCTTTGCCGGCGAGCTGCCATACATCGGAACCGCAATTGGCTCTTGCCCTTCCTTCGTCCGGATGTGTGGCAAATGACCCAGACGGCCGTCGAATCCGAAAGCCTTAACGCGCTTTCGCAACATGGCCCAAGCTTTCTCCTTGAGGTGTTCGGGTAGAGAGCCTACGTCTATGAGCTCTTCCAGTTTTTCAGAAGAATAGTAGGATGGATCGGGCATGGCAGCGGTCTTCGGACCGTATTGCTCGGCCTCCTCTTCTTCCGTTCGATCGCTGTCCAAAGTGGTGCCTTCTTTTTGATCTGTTTTCCCACTTGACGATTTCTGCCTCAGTGGATTACAGAATGGACAATCATCCTCCGAGCCTGATCCTGGGTGCGATTTGTGTCCCATCGCTACGGATCGCTTTTCTTCTGCTTGGTTCAAAGACGTTCGAGTTTCGTCAGGGACACCCGTGCCCGAATTCGTGCGCACGAAGACTTGAGGAATTTTGGAATCTCTCGATTTCGATCTTCTGCGCGGAGGAACACCGTCACCCTCGTAAGTTCTAGTGAAGACTCTGCCTTTTCTTGACCGATCACTTGGAGCTTGCGTACTTCCACTATCTGCGTCCTCGGCTAGCAGAGGGTCCTCGCCTGGGCGCGGCACTTCGTCATGGTCCGGAGGAGGCTTCTCCGGTATTGGTACCGCGGGGCTGGGATCCTCGGACGTCGAGGACATTGTAGCTGCTGTCTGTGCGTCTTGCTCCAGTCTGGAATTGATTAAGGATGTTACCATATTCGCCGTGGCTTTCATTCTGTCTAATTCTTCGGTTGTCTTGGGCTTGTCGAAGAACTCATTCGGAGGGTGAATGGTGCCAATCGCTTCCCCCTTTCGAATGTATCTCGGGCGGTTCGTGGTGTTAGCAATTGGTACGAAAGGATTTGAAGAGGAGATTAGGACATTTGGGATGGCAAAGTAAGCATCATTGGCGTCGGCTAGCATGTTGTTTTCGACCACCCATTCCTTATCTTCACCTAGATGTCCCTCCACCCGTACTCGGCGACTGGAGCCAGATGCGATTTTAGTGTCTTCGGCTACTCTGATGGTGCGTTTCTCGTTTCCCCACTTCTTCCTCTGTCTTTGCTTACGGGCTTGATTCTGTTTGTGGATCTTAGCCTTCACAAACTTGGAAGAAGCGACGGATGCCCCTCGAGCTAGCCTCCAGTCTTCCGTGCGAGCGACTCCTTGAGCCTCGATCACTACCTCCCCGTTGTCCAGGAGTAATGAAGTTCTCAGCTCCGCGTTTCTGCGAACTCCCAAACCATAAGTTTGCTGAAAATCCTCCCCTAAGAGAATGGGGACGGTCATGTTCGGAACAATGTAAGCCTCTGCTATCATTTCAACCAATTCCCCTTCCTCGGACAGGGCTAATATGGGAGTGCTGACGTATCCCTCAATAAAGGATTTGCCGGAGGTCAATTCACACAGGCGCATCTTCAAGCCTTTGCGCACGGGAGGTTTACGCTTCATCGATTTGTAGTAGGCTTCGGAAATGAGAGTGATATCCGCGCAAGTGTCGACTCGGATCTCTACTGGTGCGTTATCCAGGCTTCCAATCCACCCTCTCATGGCCAATACGGAGATTCCGACAGATGAAGCTCCTGGAGCGCTTTTCCTCACTTGATTCAATCGCCTAGGTACTAACTCTCCCGGAGGCTTGGGTATAACCGGTTGGTTTGGGGTCTATAGCCACGAATTCGGAACATCTATGCCCGCAGATTGAGAATCCAACGCCTGAGCTTCTCTTTCGAGCCTGTGGTCTTCCCAACTCATTCGGCCTTCGTTACCCCAGTATCCGAACACATCTTCTTCAGAGTCCCCTTCCGCTTGCTTGGTCTTTTCCACCCAAGGGTTTTTGCTGTTGTCCTGTACGTGGTCCATTGCCGTGTCTATAGCCGGTTCTAAAAGCCCTTTTTCAGCTTTAGGTTTCATCCTAGCGATCATATCCTCCTCGTCCTCTATCTCTAGCACACTTGGAGCCCGGCTTCTCTTGTCTAGCCGGTCCTCGTTTTTGGCGGTCTTACGCGTCGTAGCATCTATGGTTTCGTAGATGTTAGAGGGCGCGGCCGCCTTAAAACCCGTCTTCCCAAGTTTGGAGAAGTCGACCGAGGATTGAGCAATACGCCGGTTCAGGAGTACGTTATACGCGCTACGGTATACTGATTCAGCGGTTTCCTGGGCTGACGATACTGCAGTGAAGTTCACGTTTCGAGATACCCCTTTCTCGTAAATCGCCCAATCGGGACATTCCCGATCCCAGTGATTTTTGCTACCGCACACTTTACATGGGGACAGCGGCATCCGACCCATCTTTGTTGTGACATGGTCGTTCTCCGGGAAAGGATAACCTCCTTTAGGTGGGTCTTGCTGTCTCTTCTTCAGTACTTGAAACACTTCTTTCAGGATCACTTCTTCTGTTCCCACTTCCGCGAGTTCGTTATCCTGGAGCAGTGCTTCGGGCTCGACGGGTGAATCGTCGGTGTCCGACTTAGACTCGTCTGCCGCTACTGCATGAGCCGTTCGGGACCTTGAGGAACGGTTTCTATCGTAGCCTAAAGCCCTCAACGCTTCTGCCAGGTTGTCAGACGTCAAGACTTTTGAGCTCTCTGCTCTGGAAGAGTGCACCAGAGCTTTCTCGTGCTCCGTAACGCGTGCATATAGCTCAGCCGTGTCCTGGATATTCTGAAGAACCAGAATGGGTCCCCAAGCTATTGGAGCCTTTTGCATGATGAGGAACACTTCTATCGGTCCTCCATTGTCGGCATTCGCTAACATCCGTATGTACAGACTTCGGCGCCCGATGAATTCCTGCGGAGTTTCTTTACTGTGGCCCTCCTGCCGAAAGCTCTGTGCTTCAAAGATAACATTCATCTGCAGTTGCCATCGTCTCCCTAGGAATCCTTCCTTGATGCCTCTCAGGAAGTTGACGTAGTGACTACGCATCACCGCTTGCCGATCTGGAGGTAAGCCCATAAACCATTTGTACACTGCTGACATTTTCTTCAGACGCGTCCAGAGCCAATAGCCCATTGCCTCCGGCATCCATCCTCCCATCAGCACGATTTGTTGCACTTCCCAAAAGTAATCGATGGCTGTAAGGGCGTTGCCATCCCATTCTGGGAGCTGCTCTGGTTCTAACTCGGGTTTGATAGTCGGAACTACGTGTTCATACGGCGCAGGCGGGTCTCCGGGTTGATGTCCTCCGTTGCCTCCTCCCGAAGGTCCAGGCGGGCCAGGTGGTCCTTGCGGTCCTGACGGACCGGGCATGCCTTGCCTACCATCTCTTCCGTCTGCTCCACTCCGCCCCGGAGGACCGTCTCCTCCCGGCGGGCCAGGAGGACCCGTTGGTCCCGGACGTCCTCCTCCAGGGCCAATAGGTCCTGTCGGCCCTGGCGGACCTGGAGGTCCAGGTGGCCCGTCTCTTCCAGCATCGCCCTGAGGACCTGGAGGGCCGGGAGAACCAGGTGATCCGCCTCCCGCTCCTGCAGGACCCGGCACTCCTTGTGGGCCTGTATTACCATCTCTGCCTGGTATCCCCGGGTCGCCTTTCGGTCCTTGTGGTCCAGGAGGTCCTTCTCGCAGTTCGGTTTGTATGGGGGAGGCATAAGTACCGCTTCGTCCCGAACCGGACCCTTCTAGCGATGAGGAGGTACGCTCATTCGAACGATGCGTCAGGCTAATGCTACGTTGATCCGTCGATCGTCCGTGCGCATCGAAAGTCGGATGTGTGACAGGAGCTCCTAGACTGGATTCGTGATGCACTTGCCGGCGCTGCCGATCTTGAGGAGCCCGTTGCTCGGGTGGCTCGGGAGCTTCTCAAGGTCCGTGGTGCCCGCTCGTCCCGGAACGCTGAGTGGAACGTTGCGGGTGGCCTCCTCTACTTCCGCGGTAAGGTCGTTGTCCCTCGGGACAAGGACCTTCGCCGCCGGATCCTGGAGCAGCACCACGACACGCGGGTCGCTGGGCATGCAGGTCGTTTCAAGACGTTGGAGCTTGTCTCCCGGAACTACTGGTGGCCCCAGATGTCCCGTCACGTCGGCCGATATGTGGCGACCTGCGACCTGTGCTGCCGGACAAAGGCGCTTCGCAAGCTCCCGGCCGGTGAGCTGCACCCGACTGAGGTCCCCCCAGACCGCTGGCACACGGTCTCGGTGGACTTTGTGCCAGAGCTTCCAGAGGCTCATGGGTATGACACTATCATGGTCGTGGTTGACGTCCTCGGTAAGCGGGCGCACATCAATGAGTGCACCACGCATATCGACGCTGTCGGTGCTGCCCGGCTGTACTACCGAAATGTCTGGAGACACCATGGTACACCGGAGAAGTACATCTCTGACCGGGGTCCCCAGTTTATTGCGGAGTTCACCACGGAGCTGTGGCGTCTCATTGGTATCGAGCCAGCAACGTCCACCGCTTACCATCCGCAGACAGATGGTCAGACCGAGCGAGTTAACCAGGAGATGGAGCAGTTTCTGCGCATCTTCACTAACTACAAGCAGGACAACTGGGACTACCTCCTTCCCGCTGCGGAGTTTGCGTACAACAACCACATCCACTCCTCCACGCAGCAGGTCCCGTTCATGACCGATACCGGTAGGCTCCCTCGCATGGGGTTTGAGCCGACTGGCATACGCTCGAAGGTGGAGTCCGCCAACGAGTTCCGC
>JARGYF010000143.1:0-175842 GCA_029203975.1 Mycena vitilis
GAGTGTCTGTGCAATGGCTGTCATTCCCAGGCCCAAAATGGGGCGCAAATGCTTCAGCCGAGGCAATTCAAAAAATCTGAAAACCTCTGCGGAAGCATTTGGCTGGCGCTGAAAACTCCTGAAGGAACGACGAAGTATCTGGCCTGCGCTGAGGACTCCTGGAGGAGTTGTCGCGCAATGGCTGTCATTCCCAGGCCCAAAATGGGGCGCAAATGCTTCAGCCGAGGCAATTGCAAAAAACTGAAGCCTCCGAGGAGCCATTTGGCTGGCGCTGAAAACTACTGAAGGAGCGACGAAGTATCTGGCCGGCGCTGAAGACTCCTGGAGGAGTGTCTTTGCAATGGCTGTCATTCCCAGGCCCAAAATGGGGCGCAAATGCTTCAGCCCAGGCAATTGCAAAAATCTGAAACCTCTGCGGAAGCATTCGGCTGGCGCTGAAAACTCCTGAAGGAGCGACGAAGTATCTGGCCGGCGCTGAGGACTCCTGGAGGAGTGTCTGCGCAATGGCTGTCATTCCCAGGCCCAAAATGGGGCGCAAATGCTTCAGCCGAGGCAATTGCAAAAAACTGAAGCCTCCGAGGAGCCATTTGGCTGGCGCTGAAAACTACTGAAGGAGCGACGAAGTATCTGGCCGGCGCTGAAGACTCCTGGAGGAGTGTCTTTGCAATGGCTGTCATTCCCAGGCCCAAAATGGGGCGCAAATGCTTCAGCCCAGGCAATTGCAAAAATCTGAAACCTCTGCGGAAGCATTCGGCTGGCGCTGAAAACTCCTGAAGGAGCGACGAAGTATCTGGCCGGTGCTGAGGACTCCTGGAGGAGTGTCTGCGCAATGGCTGTCATTCCCAGACCCAAAATGGGGCGCAAATGCTTCAGCCGAGGCAATTGCAAAAATCTGAAACCTCTGCGGAAGCATTCGGCTGGCACTGAAAACTCCTGAAGGAGCGACGAAGTATCTGGCCGGCGCTGAAGACTCCTGGAGGAGTGTCTTTGCAATGGCTGTCATTCCCAGGCCCAAAATGGGGCGCAAATGCCTCAGCCGAGGCAATTCAAAAAATCTGAAACCTCTGCGGAAGCATTTGGCTGGCCCTGAAAACTCCTCAAGGAACGACGAAGTATCTGGCCGGCGGTGACAACTCCTGGAGGAGTGTCTGTGCAATGGCTGTCATTCCCAGGCCCAAAATGGGGCGCAAATGCTTCAGCCGAGGCAATTCATAAAATCTGAAACCTCTGTGGAAGCATTCGGCTGGCGCTGAAAACTCCTGAAGGAACGACGAAGTATCTGGGCGGCGCTGAAGACTCCTGGAGGAGTGTCTGTGCAATGGCTGTCATTCCCAGGCCCAAAATGGGGCGCAAATGCTTCAGCCGAGGCAATTGCAAAAACTGAAGCCTCCGAGGAGCCATTCGGCTGGCGCTGAAAACTCCTGAAGGAACGACGAAGTATCTGGCCGGCGCTGAGGACTCCTGGAGGAGTGTCTGCGCAATGGCTGTCATTCCCAGACCCAAAATGGGGCTCAAATGCCTCAGCCGAGGCAATTGAAAAAATCTGAAACCTCTGTGGAAGCATTTGGCTGGCGCTGAAAACTCCTGAAGGAGCGACGAAGTATCTGGCTGGCGCTGAAAACTCCTGAAGGAGTGATGAAGTATCTGGCCGGCGCTGAAGACTCCTGGAGGAGTGTCTGTGCAATGGCTGTCATTCCCAGGCCCAAAATGGGGCGCAAATGCTTCAGCCGAGGCAATTCAAAAAATCTGAAACCTCTGCGGAAGCATTTGGCTGGCGCTGAAAACTCCTGAAGGAACGACGAAGTATCTGGCCGGCGCTGAAGACTCCTGGAGGAGTGTCTGTGCAATGGCTGTCATTCCCAGACCCAAAATGGGGCTCAAATGCCTCAGCCGAGGCAATTCAAAAAATCTGAAACCTCTGCGGAAGCATTCGGCTGGCGCTGAAAACTCCTGAAGGAACGACGAAGTATCTGGCCGGCGCTGAGGACTCCTGGAGGAGTGTCTGTGCAATGGCTGTCATTCCCAGACCCAAAATGGGGCTCAAATGCCTCAGCCGAGGCAATTCAAAAAATCTGAAACCTCTGCGGAAGCATTCGGCTGGCGCTGAAAACTCCTGAAGGAACGACGAAGTATCTGGCCGGCGCTGAGGACTCCTGGAGGAGTGTCTGCGCAATGGCTGTCATTCCCAGGCCCAAAATGGGGCGCAAATGCTTCAGCCGAGGCAATTCAAAAAATCTGAAACCTCTGCGGAAGCATTTGGCTGGCGCTGAAAACTCCTGAAGGAACGACGAAGTATCTGGCCGGCGCTGAAGACTCCTGGAGGAGTGTCTGTGCAATGGCTGTCATTCCCAGACCCAAAATGGGGCTCAAATGCCTCAGCCGAGGCAATTCAAAAAATCTGAAACCTCTGCGGAAGCATTCGGCTGGCGCTGAAAACTCCTGAAGGAACGACGAAGTATCTGGCCGGCGCTGAGGACTCCTGGAGGAGTGTCTGCGCAATGGCTGTCATTCCCAGGCCCAAAATGGGGCGCAAATGCTTCAGCCGAGGCAATTGCAAAAAACTGAAGCCTCCGAGGAGCCATTTGGCTGGCGCTGAAAACTACTGAAGGAGCGACGAAGTATCTGGCCGGCGCTGAAGACTCCTGGAGGAGTGTCTTTGCAATGGCTGTCATTCCCAGGCCCAAAATGGGGCGCAAATGCTTCAGCCCAGGCAATTGCAAAAACTGAAGCCTCCGAGGAGCCATTCGGCTGGCGCTGAAAACTCCTGAAGGAACGACGAAGTATCTGGCCGGCGCTGAGGACTCCTGGAGGAGTGTCTGCGCAATGGCTGTCATTCCCAGACCCAAAATGGGGCTCAAATGCCTCAGCCGAGGCAATTGAAAAAATCTGAAACCTCTGTGGAAGCATTTGGCTGGCGCTGAAAACTCCTGAAGGAGCGACGAAGTATCTGGCTGGCGCTGAAAACTCCTGAAGGAGTGATGAAGTATCTGGCCGGCGCTGAAGACTCCTGGAGGAGTGTCTGTGCAATGGCTGTCATTCCCAGGCCCAAAATGGGGCGCAAATGCTTCAGCCGAGGCAATTCAAAAAATCTGAAACCTCTGCGGAAGCATTTGGCTGGCGCTGAAAACTCCTGAAGGAACGACGAAGTATCTGGCCGGCGCTGAGGACTCCTGGAGGAGTGTCTGCGCAATGGCTGTCATTCCCAGGCCCAAAATGGGGCGCAAATGCTTCAGCCGAGGCAATTGCAAAAAACTGAAGCCTCCGAGGAGCCATTTGGCTGGCGCTGAAAACTACTGAAGGAGCGACGAAGTATCTGGCCGGCGCTGAAGACTCCTGGAGGAGTGTCTTTGCAATGGCTGTCATTCCCAGGCCCAAAATGGGGCGCAAATGCTTCAGCCCAGGCAATTGCAAAAATCTGAAACCTCTGCGGAAGCATTCGGCTGGCGCTGAAAACTCCTGAAGGAGCGACGAAGTATCTGGCCGGCGCTGAGGACTCCTGGAGGAGTGTCTGCGCAATGGCTGTCATTCCCAGGCCCAAAATGGGGCGCAAATGCTTCAGCCGAGGCAATTGCAAAAAACTGAAGCCTCCGAGGAGCCATTTGGCTGGCGCTGAAAACTACTGAAGGAGCGACGAAGTATCTGGCCGGCGCTGAAGACTCCTGGAGGAGTGTCTTTGCAATGGCTGTCATTCCCAGGCCCAAAATGGGGCGCAAATGCTTCAGCCCAGGCAATTGCAAAAATCTGAAACCTCTGCGGAAGCATTCGGCTGGCGCTGAAAACTCCTGAAGGAGCGACGAAGTATCTGGCCGGTGCTGAGGACTCCTGGAGGAGTGTCTGCGCAATGGCTGTCATTCCCAGACCCAAAATGGGGCGCAAATGCTTCAGCCGAGGCAATTGCAAAAATCTGAAACCTCTGCGGAAGCATTCGGCTGGCACTGAAAACTCCTGAAGGAGCGACGAAGTATCTGGCCGGCGCTGAAGACTCCTGGAGGAGTGTCTTTGCAATGGCTGTCATTCCCAGGCCCAAAATGGGGCGCAAATGCCTCAGCCGAGGCAATTCAAAAAATCTGAAACCTCTGCGGAAGCATTTGGCTGGCCCTGAAAACTCCTCAAGGAACGACGAAGTATCTGGCCGGCGGTGACAACTCCTGGAGGAGTGTCTGTGCAATGGCTGTCATTCCCAGGCCCAAAATGGGGCGCAAATGCTTCAGCCGAGGCAATTCATAAAATCTGAAACCTCTGTGGAAGCATTCGGCTGGCGCTGAAAACTCCTGAAGGAACGACGAAGTATCTGGGCGGCGCTGAAGACTCCTGGAGGAGTGTCTGTGCAATGGCTGTCATTCCCAGGCCCAAAATGGGGCGCAAATGCTTCAGCCGAGGCAATTGCAAAAACTGAAGCCTCCGAGGAGCCATTCGGCTGGCGCTGAAAACTCCTGAAGGAACGACGAAGTATCTGGCCGGCGCTGAGGACTCCTGGAGGAGTGTCTGCGCAATGGCTGTCATTCCCAGACCCAAAATGGGGCTCAAATGCCTCAGCCGAGGCAATTGAAAAAATCTGAAACCTCTGTGGAAGCATTTGGCTGGCGCTGAAAACTCCTGAAGGAGCGACGAAGTATCTGGCTGGCGCTGAAAACTCCTGAAGGAGTGATGAAGTATCTGGCCGGCGCTGAAGACTCCTGGAGGAGTGTCTGTGCAATGGCTGTCATTCCCAGGCCCAAAATGGGGCGCAAATGCTTCAGCCGAGGCAATTCAAAAAATCTGAAACCTCTGCGGAAGCATTTGGCTGGCGCTGAAAACTCCTGAAGGAACGACGAAGTATCTGGCCGGCGCTGAAGACTCCTGGAGGAGTGTCTGTGCAATGGCTGTCATTCCCAGACCCAAAATGGGGCTCAAATGCCTCAGCCGAGGCAATTCAAAAAATCTGAAACCTCTGCGGAAGCATTCGGCTGGCGCTGAAAACTCCTGAAGGAACGACGAAGTATCTGGCCGGCGCTGAGGACTCCTGGAGGAGTGTCTGCGCAATGGCTGTCATTCCCAGACCCAAAATGGGGCTCAAATGCCTCAGCCGAGGCAATTGAAAAAATCTGAAACCTCTGTGGAAGCATTTGGCTGGCGCTGAAAACTCCTGAAGGAGCGACGAAGTATCTGGCTGGCGCTGAAAACTCCTGAAGGAGTGATGAAGTATCTGGCCGGCGCTGAAGACTCCTGGAGGAGTGTCTGTGCAATGGCTGTCATTCCCAGGCCCAAAATGGGGCGCAAATGCTTCAGCCGAGGCAATTCAAAAAATCTGAAACCTCTGCGGAAGCATTTGGCTGGCGCTGAAAACTCCTGAAGGAACGACGAAGTATCTGGCCGGCGCTGAAGACTCCTGGAGGAGTGTCTGTGCAATGGCTGTCATTCCCAGACCCAAAATGGGGCTCAAATGCCTCAGCCGAGGCAATTCAAAAAATCTGAAACCTCTGCGGAAGCATTCGGCTGGCGCTGAAAACTCCTGAAGGAACGACGAAGTATCTGGCCGGCGCTGAGGACTCCTGGAGGAGTGTCTGCGCAATGGCTGTCATTCCCAGGCCCAAAATGGGGCGCAAATGCTTCAGCCGAGGCAATTGCAAAAAACTGAAGCCTCCGAGAAGCCATTTGGCTGGCGCTGAAAAACTACTGAAGGAGCGACGAAGTATCTGGCCGGCGCTGAAGACTCCTGGAGGAGTGTCTTTGCAATGGCTGTCATTCCCAGGCCCAAAATGGGGCGCAAATGCCTTCAGCCCAGGCAATTGCAAAAACTGAAGCCTCCGCGGAGCCATTCGGCTGGCGCTGAAAACTCCTGAAGGAACGACGAAGTATCTGGCCGGCGCTGAGACTCCTGGAGGAGTGTCTGCGCAATGGCTGTCATTCCCAGGCCCAAAATGGGGCGCAAATGCTCAGCCGAGGCAATTGCAAAAAATCTGAAACCTCCGGGAAGCATTTGGCTGGCGCTGAAAACTCCTGAAGGAGCGACGAAGTATGCTGGTACTCTGAAGGATGATTGAGGACTCCTGGAGGAGTGTCTGCGCAATGGCTGTCATTCCCAGACCCAAAATGGGGCGCAAATGCTTCAGCCGAGGCAATTGCAAAAATCTGAAACCTCTGCGGAAGCATTCGGCTGGCACTGAAAACTCCTGAAGGAGCGACGAAGTATCTGGCCGGCGCTGAAGACTCCTGGAGGAGTGTCTTTGCAATGGCTGTCATTCCCAGGCCCAAAATGGGGCGCAAATGCCTCAGCCGAGGCAATTCAAAAAATCTGAAACCTCTGCGGAAGCATTTGGCTGGCCCTGAAAACTCCTCAAGGAACGACGAAGTATCTGGCCGGCGGTGACAACTCCTGGAGGAGTGTCTGTGCAATGGCTGTCATTCCCAGGCCCAAAATGGGGCGCAAATGCTTCAGCCGAGGCAATTCATAAAATCTGAAACCTCTGTGGAAGCATTCGGCTGGCGCTGAAAACTCCTGAAGGAACGACGAAGTATCTGGGCGGCGCTGAAGACTCCTGGAGGAGTGTCTGTGCAATGGCTGTCATTCCCAGGCCCAAAATGGGGCGCAAATGCTTCAGCCGAGGCAATTGCAAAAACTGAAGCCTCCGAGGAGCCATTCGGCTGGCGCTGAAAACTCCTGAAGGAACGACGAAGTATCTGGCCGGCGCTGAGGACTCCTGGAGGAGTGTCTGCGCAATGGCTGTCATTCCCAGACCCAAAATGGGGCTCAAATGCCTCAGCCGAGGCAATTGAAAAAATCTGAAACCTCTGTGGAAGCATTTGGCTGGCGCTGAAAACTCCTGAAGGAGCGACGAAGTATCTGGCTGGCGCTGAAAACTCCTGAAGGAGTGATGAAGTATCTGGCCGGCGCTGAAGACTCCTGGAGGAGTGTCTGTGCAATGGCTGTCATTCCCAGGCCCAAAATGGGGCGCAAATGCTTCAGCCGAGGCAATTCAAAAAATCTGAAACCTCTGCGGAAGCATTTGGCTGGCGCTGAAAACTCCTGAAGGAACGACGAAGTATCTAGCCGGCGCTGAAGACTCCTGGAGGAGTGTCTGTGCAATGGCCGTCATTCCCAGACCCAAAATGGGGCTCAAATGCCTCAGCCGAGGCAATTCAAAAAATCTGAAACCTCTGCGGAAGCATTCGGCTGGCTCTGAAAACTCCTGAAGGAACGACGAAGTATCTGGCCGGTGCTGAGGACTCCTGGAGGAGTGTCTGCGCAATGGCTGTCATTCCCAGACCCAAAATGGGGCGCAAATGCTTCAGCCGAGGCAATTGCAAAAATCTGAAACCTCTGCGGAAGCATTCGGCTGGCACTGAAAACTCCTGAAGGAGCGACGAAGTATCTGGCCGGCGCTGAAGACTCCTGGAGGAGTGTCTTTGCAATGGCTGTCATTCCCAGGCCCAAAATGGGGCGCAAATGCCTCAGCCGAGGCAATTCAAAAAATCTGAAACCTCTGCGGAAGCATTTGGCTGGCCCTGAAAACTCCTCAAGGAACGACGAAGTATCTGGCCGGCGGTGACAACTCCTGGAGGAGTGTCTGTGCAATGGCTGTCATTCCCAGGCCCAAAATGGGGCGCAAATGCTTCAGCCGAGGCAATTCATAAAATCTGAAACCTCTGTGGAAGCATTCGGCTGGCGCTGAAAACTCCTGAAGGAACGACGAAGTATCTGGGCGGCGCTGAAGACTCCTGGAGGAGTGTCTGTGCAATGGCTGTCATTCCCAGGCCCAAAATGGGGCGCAAATGCTTCAGCCGAGGCAATTGCAAAAACTGAAGCCTCCGAGGAGCCATTCGGCTGGCGCTGAAAACTCCTGAAGGAACGACGAAGTATCTGGCCGGCGCTGAGGACTCCTGGAGGAGTGTCTGCGCAATGGCTGTCATTCCCAGACCCAAAATGGGGCTCAAATGCCTCAGCCGAGGCAATTGAAAAAATCTGAAACCTCTGTGGAAGCATTTGGCTGGCGCTGAAAACTCCTGAAGGAGCGACGAAGTATCTGGCTGGCGCTGAAAACTCCTGAAGGAGTGATGAAGTATCTGGCCGGCGCTGAAGACTCCTGGAGGAGTGTCTGTGCAATGGCTGTCATTCCCAGGCCCAAAATGGGGCGCAAATGCTTCAGCCGAGGCAATTGCAAAAAACTGAAGCCTCCGAGGAGCCATTTGGCTGGCGCTGAAAACTACTGAAGGAGCGACGAAGTATCTGGCCGGCGCTGGAGACTCCTGGAGGAGTGTCTGCGCAATGGCTGTCATTCCCAGACCCAAAATGGGGCTCAAATGCCTCAGCCGAGGCAATTGAAAAAATCTGAAACCTCTGCGGAAGCATTTGGCTGGCCCTGAAAACTCCTCAAGGAACGACGAAGTATCTGGCCGGCGGTGACAACTCCTGGAGGAGTGTCTGTGCAATGGCTGTCATTCCCAGGCCCAAAATGGGGCGCAAATGCTTCAGCCGAGGCAATTCAAAAAAACTGAAACCTCTGCGGAAGCATTTGGCTGGCGCTGAAAACTCCTCAAGGAACGACGAAGTATCTGGCCGGCGCTGACGACTCCTGGAGGAGTGTCTGTGCAATGGCTGTCATTCCCAGGCCCAAAATGGGGCGCAAATGCTTCAGCCGAGGCAATTCAAAAAAACTGAAACCTCTGCGGAAGCATTTGGCTGGCGCTGAAAACTCCTGAAGGAACGACGAAGTATCTGGCCGGCGCTGACGACTCCTGGAGGAGTGTCTGCGCAATGGCTGTCATTCCCAGACCCAAAATGGGGCGCAAATGCTTCAGCCCAGGCAATTGCAAAATCTGAAACCTCCGAGGAGCCATTTGGCTGGCACTGAAAACTCCTGAAGAAATGGGGCGCAAATGCTTCAGCTGAGGCAAATGAAAAAATCTGAAGCCTCTGAGGAGGCATTTGGCTGGCGTGAAAACTCCTGAAGGAGAGACGAAGTATCTGGCCGGCGCTGAGGAATCCTGGAAGAGTGTCTTTGCAATGGCTGTCATTCCCAGACCCAAAATGGGGCTCAAATGCCTCAGCCGAGGCAATTGAAAAAATCTGAAACCTCTGTGGAAGCATTCGGCTGGCGCTGAAAACTCCTGAAGGAGTGACGAAGTATCTGGCTCGCGCTGAAAACTCCTGAAGGAGTATCTGTGCAATGGCTGTCATTCCCAGGCCCAAAATGGGGCGCAAATGCTTCAGCCGAGGCAATTCATAAAATCTGAAACCTCTGCGGAAGCATTCGGCTGGCGCTGAAAACTCCTGAAGGAACGACGAAGTATCTGGCCGGCGCTGAAAACTCCTGAAGGAGTGATGAAGTATCTGGCCGGCGCTGAAGACTCCTGGAGGAGTGTCTGTGCAATGGCTGTCATTCCCAGGCCCAAAATGGGGCGCAAATGCTTCAGCCGAGGCAATTCAAAAAATCTGAAACCTCTGCGGAAGCATTCGGCTGGCACTGAAAACTCCTGAAGGAGCGACGAAGTATCTGGCCGGCGCTGAGGACTCCTGGAGGAGTGTCTGCGCAATGGCTGTCATTCCCAGACCCAAAATGGGGCGCAAATGCTTCAGCCGAGGCAATTGCAAAAATCTGAAGCCTCTGAAGAGGCATTTGGCTGACGCTGAAAACTCCTGAAGGAGCGACGAAGTATCTGGCCGGCGCTGAAGACTCCTGGAGGAGTGTCTGCGCAATGGCTGTCATTCCCAGACCCAAAATGGGGCGCAAATGCTTCAGCCCAGGCAATTGCAAAATCTGAAACCTCTGCGGAAGCATTCGGCTGGCACTGAAAACTCCTGAAGGAGCGACGAAGTATCTGGCCGGCGCTGAGGACTCCTGGAGGAGTGTCTGCGCAATGGCTGTCATTCCCAGACCCAAAATGGGGCGCAAATGCTTCAGCCGAGGCAATTGCAAAAATCTGAAGCCTCTGAAGAGGCATTTGGCTGACGCTGAAAACTCCTGAAGGAGCGACGAAGTATCTGGCCGGCGCTGAAGACTCCTGTCAGGGGAACCCCCCTTTCGCACGCCCCCTCTGGTCGTTGGCCCCGCCCTTCCGGTCGCTCCGGTCGTCCCGGTCAACCGGAACGTGCCGATGCCGGCTGGCATTCGGCATGCGATCATGCACGTGACCTCGGCATCCGTTCCCGATCACTCCGGTCCCGTGCACCTGTCCAGTAGACTATTATACTCACGGCCTAGCGTGGGAATCCTCAGAGTTTCTTCTCTTCGGATTCCCCTCGCTAGGTGCGTTACTCAATGTCTGTAGCTACTGTTTATTCACCTTCGGATTCCCCTCGCTAGGACTCTTGAGTACTCTCGGGCCTTGAGGTTGCCCTTACAGCAGAAGAAACTCTCTACGGGATTAACCGGCCAAGATTGCGAAGTTTGGACTTGAAGGCTCGGACGAGTACGTCAGTGCCCCTGCCTCTCCCACTTCAAATCTTGCCCCCTCCTCCCCTGTCCCTGCTCTCGACGCCGACCATGTCCGATGCTGCCGCTGCACAAGCCGAAGCCCGGATGTCCGCTATCGAGGGTACACTCGAGCGCCTCACCAGGTTGATTGAAAATTCCACCACCCAACGTGCTGTTTCGCCTGCCCCGTCCCTGGAGTTCGAACCCACACCGGAAAGTCGTCACGTCACGCGTCACACTTTCCGGTTTGATCTGGGGGAATGGCTTCCCCCAGACCCCCTCCTCTTCGCTGGCGCGGGGCCTCCTTCGCTCCGCTAAGTTTTCGCTGGCGCTGGCCTTTTCCGCTGGCGCTGGCCCTTTCTTTTCGTTCGCATCGTTCATGTATTTGTATTAAGTTAGAAATTCAATGGTTGTTGCGGGCGCCGGCCCGGACGGCTGGGGTCTCCACCCCAGACCCCGACCGCTGCGCGTGGCCTTCCGCTCGCCGCGGGGGCCCACTGCGTGGGGCTAGCGCTCGCCGCGAGGCCGACTGCGTCGTGCCCGAAAAAAACGCCGACAAAGGGAATCGAACGCTCGACGTCAAGCAAAACAGGAACACAGAGCACGCGTTCATAGTACGGTAATATCCTGACGGAAGGAAGGGCATGGTTGTGGACAGGTCACCCGGGTGCGGTTGTTACGGTCACGCGTGACGACTTTCCGGTGTGAGTCCAAATTCCCCCGTCCCTTGCCGCTTCGGCTCCGGACCCGGGTCCACGGCTTTTCGAAAACGTCACCCCCGGAACGAAAACGGTCCTCCGACCGAACCCCCCGTTTGTCTTCGACGGCGACCGGACCAAGGGCCGGGCGTTCCTGCACGCTGTCCGGTCCTACGCCCGGCTCGTACCGGAAGCGTTCACTGAGGCCGGAGAGCCCTCGGAGGAGAAGGTCGTCAGGTACGCCATGTCCTTTATGGCCACCGACACGGCACAGCGCTGGGCCGAACGCTACGCTGCCAAGAGCCCCTTCCCATTTCCGACCTGGGACTTGTTCCTGGTCGAGTTCCGGCAGCGCTTCGTCCAGGAGAACGAGCAGGACCACGCCCTGATCAAGCTCGAGTCCCGCACCTACCACATGGGCAACCGGGACGTCTTCCGGTACACCGACGACTTCGAAGACCTCGTCGACCTCGCCGGCTTCAGCGATCCCATCGTCAAGGTCACGAAGTACCGCACCGGACTCGACCCGGCGATTAACCTCGCCATAACCGGGTCGAGCGACCCTCCCCCGCTCAGGGACTATGTCGCGTGGCGTGTCCGGGCCTACCGGCAGTACGAGTCCCAGCTCCGGGCTCGCAACGTCCCTTCCGGTCGCTCTGCGGCACCCTCCGGTCGCACCACCTTCCCGACCGGGAGGCCTCTGGCGCCCTCTGGTCCCGGTTCCGGTCGCACCCCGGTTCTGGCTGCCGCACCGCAGGTGCGCACCCCCGCTCCGGCTCTCCCTCCTGGCATTCCGATGGAGGTCGACCGCGCCAGAGCCCGGGGTGTCTCCCGCCGTGCCTGCTTCCGCTGCGGCGACCCCAACCATCTCGCCCGGGACTGCACGACTCCGGTCGACGTCCGGTCGATCGACGTCCTCGACGAGGTGATCCAGCAGCTTGGCGGAGATCTGCTGGAGGAGTTGTTGGCGCGCCTTGCATCGACCGAGGCTGTAGCCGAGCATGCTGCAGCCACCGCCGCCGCCGTCGTCCCGGAGGATTTTCCCCTCCGCGACGAGTGAGCAGTGCGCCCTCGGTCGTGTCCCCTAACCGTTTCGATGTCCTATGTAATGAGTCCGACAGTATACCTCATGCCTTGGCCGAAACGGAAGACGCACCCCCAGACCCACACGACGCTCCGGTCGTTCCGGTCCGACCTGAACCGGCTCTGGTTCCGGTCAAACCCGATCTCCCCTGGGATCACCTCCGCCGCAAGCCGATGTGGCAGCGCAAGCTCCCTAAGCACTTCACCATCGCGGCAGACGCCTCCCCAAACTCTCTCTTCCTTCCGGTCGAGATTGAGTCCACTGATGACGCAGTGAAGCTCTCCGTGTCCGGACTCCTGGATCTCGCGGCCCATTCCGGTCTACAATGTCGATGGCTCTCCCAATGAAGCCGGAGGCATCCGGGAAGTCGCCGACCTCATCCTCCGCTACAAGTCTCACCGTGTTCGCTGTCACCCGCCTTGGCAAACAGAATCTCATCCTCGGGTTCTCCTGGCTCCGGAAGCACAACCCGGAGATCGACTGGGAGACCCGGGAGGTCAAGATGAGCCGCTGCCCCTCCGTCTGCAGCACCTGTTGTGACGAGGTGCGCACCGAGCCTAGGCATGCCGCGACCTCTGCCCGGATTCTACGTCAGCTCCGGGCGGGTCCGGTCCCCACCATCTGCGCGGTTGACGCGGATGACCGCTCTGGCGAGGATGATGATGATGAGTTTGACACCGAGGAGCTTCCGGAGCTCTCTCCGGACGACTCTGACGAGTCCGATGACGAGGACGATCCGGTCGAGGATGGCGACCGGATTTTCTACACGACGTTCTCCCCTCCGGAAGACATCCGCGCTACCAGCACCGTCTCCCAACGGCTGGCTGAGGCGCACGCCAAGAACTCCGCGTCCGGTACGGAAGCGATTCCCGAGTGGGCCCGCGAATTCGAGGATGTCTTCAACCGGGAGTCGTTCGACTCGTTACCGGAACGTCGCAGTTGGGACCACGCTATTGAGCTCGTCCCGGACTCGAAACCGGCCAACTGTAAGGTCTACCCCATCTCACCCCTCGAGCAGCGCGAGCTCGACGCGTTTATCGAGGAGGGTCTGGCCACGGGTCGTATCCGGCCATCGAAGTCTCCGATGGCGTCTCCGGTCTTCTTTGTCAAGAAGAAGGACGGAGCGCTCCGGTTCGTCCAGGACTACCGGGCGCTCAATGCGATGACCGTGAAAAACCGGTACCCACTCCCTCTGATCAACGACCTTATTAACCAATTGAAGGGAGCCCGGTTCTTCACGAAACTCGACATCCGGTGGGGCTTCAACAACGTCCACATCCGGAAGGGTGACGAGTGGAAGGCTGCCTTCCGGACTAACCGGGGGCTCTTCGAGCCCCTGGTGATGTACTTCGGCCTGACCAACTCCCCTGCGACCTTCCAGACCATGATGAACGACATCTTCCAGGACCTCATCCTGTCTGGGGATGTCATGGTCTACCTCGACGACATTCTCATCGCGCACTCGGACCTCACCCGACATCGCGAGATCGTCCGGGAGGTCCTCCGGCGGCTCCGGGCGCACAAGCTCTACTTGCGACCGGAGAAGTGCGAGTTTGAGAAGTCATCAATCGAGTACCTCGGTGTGATCATCTCTCACAACCACGTCGGGATGGACCCGGTCAAGGTCGCCGGAGTCACCGCTTGGCCGACTCCCGAGAACAAGAAGGATGTGCAACAGTTTGTCGGCTTCACTAACTTCTACCGGCGCTTCATCCGGGACTTCTCCGGCCTCGCTCGTCCGCTCTTTGATCTGACCCGGAAGGCCAGGTTTGGGTTTGGACTGAGAAGGAAGCCGGCGCGTTCCAGGCGCTCAAGGACGCGGTAACCTCCGATCCGGTTCTCATCCTTCCAGACGAGACCCGGATGTACCGCCTCGAAGCCGACAGCTCCGACTTCGCCTCCGGCGCCGTCCTTTCACAGGAGTCCGACGACGGGAAGTGGCACCCTGTTGCGTTCTTTTCCAAGAGCTTGTCTCCGGTCCAGCGCAACTACGAGATCCACGACAAGGAAATGCTCGCAATCGTCCGGTCTCTCGAGGAGTGGCGACACTTCCTCGAGGGGTCGCAGCTTCCGGTCGAGATCTGGACCGACCACAAGAACTTGGAGTACTTCCGGAAGTCGCAGAACCTCAACCGGAGGCAGGCACGGTGGTCGCTGTACCTGTCCCGGTTCGACTTCACCCTTCACCACAAGCCCGGGCGCTTGATGGGTCGACCGGACGCCCTCTCTCGGCGACCGGACCATGGGGCGGCTTCGGATAATCAGGATGTGACGCTCCTGACTCCGGAGCTCTTCCATGTCCGCGCGCTGGAGGGCATCACCATCTCCGGTCCGGAAGCCCCCCTCCTCCGCGACATCCGCGACGCCCTAGCCGGCGCTCCGGACCTTGAGGATCCGGTTGCTCGCGCAGCCCGGGAACTCCTCAAGGTTCGCGGCGCCCGCTCGTCCCGGAACGCTGAGTGGAACGTTTCTGGCGGCCTCCTCTATTTCCGCGGTAAGGTTGTCGTCCCCCGGGACAAAGACCTTCGCCGCCGAATCTTGGAGCAGCACCACGACACGCGGGTCGCTGGCCATGCCGGGCGCTTCAAGACGTTGGAGCTTGTCTCCCGGAACTACTGGTGGCCCCAGATGTCCCGCCACGTTGGCCGGTATGTGGCGACCTGCGACTTGTGTTGCCGGACCAAGGCGCTCCGGAAGCTTCCGGTTGGCGAGCTGCACCCGACTGAAGTTCCTCCGGACCGCTGGCACACGGTCTCGGTGGACTTCGTTGTGGAGCTCCCGGAGGCCCACGGATACGATGCTATCATGGTCGTAGTCGATGTCCTTGGTAAGCGTGGTCACTTCAATGAGTGCACGACCCACATCGACGCCGTTGGCGCCGCCCGGTTGTACTACCGGAATGTCTGGAGGCACCATGGCACTCCGGAGAGGTACATCTCCGACCGGGGTGTCCAGTTCATTGCGGAGTTGACCCGGGAGCTGTGGCGGCTCATCGGTATTGAACCGGCGACCTCCACAGCGTGGCATCCGCAGACCGACGGTCAGACCGAGCGAGTTAACCAGGAGATGGAGCAGTTCCTGCGCATCTTCACTAACTACAAGCAGGATGACTGGGACTACCTCCTTCCGGCTGCGGAGTTCGCGTACAACAACCACGTTCACTCCTCCACGCAGCAGGTTCCGTTCATGACCGACTCCGGTCGCCTCCCCCGGATGGGGTTCGAGCCGACCGGAGTGCGCTCTAAGGTGGAGTCCGCAAACGAGTTCCGCGACCGCATCGCCTCCGGGGTCTCGGAAGCTCGGTCTGCTCTGGTGAAGGCCAAAGAGGAGTACAAGCGGTATTACGACCGCCGTCGCACTCCCGCTCCGGACATCAAGGTCGGGGACCGGGTCTGGCTTGACGCGTCGGACATCCAGACCACTCGTCCGTCGCCGGGCCTCTCCCATCGGCGGCTGGGCCCGTTTACGGTGCTTAAAGTCGTTGGGAAGGGTGCATTCAAGCTAGAGCTCCCACCCCACTACTCCCGGCTTCATCCGGTCTTTCCGGTCGTGAAGCTCGAGCTTGCGGAGGAAGACCCGTTCCCGGGCCGCCCAGGGTATGACGAGCCCGCTCCGGTACTTCCGGACGCACCCGGAGACGCTCCGGAATGGGAAGTCGACGCAGTTCTGGACGCCAAGGTCCGCTGGAAGAGCCTGTACTACTTTGTTAGCTGGAAGGGCTACAGTGCGGCGCACAACCAGTGGGTTAAACACTCCGACTTCTTCGGTCCGGAAGCCCTCGCAGCGTTCTACGAAAAATATCCGGCCAAACCTCGTTCAATTGCTCGTGCGTCATTCGACTCCCTCCCCTTCCGCAACACCACCCTCCATGTCCGGTCTATGCGTCGAGGCGCCGCATTCCAAGGGGGGGATGATGTCAGGGGAACCCCCCTTTCGCACGCCCCCTCCGGTCGTTGGCCCCGCCCTTCCGGTCGCTCCGGTCGTCCCGGTCGACCGGAACCCTCCGGTCAACCGGAACGTGCCGATGCCGGCTGGCATTCGGCATGCGATCATGCGCGTGACCTCGGCATCCGTTCCCGATCACTCCGGTCCCGTGCACCTGTCCAGTAGACTATTATACTCACGGCCTAGCGTGGGAATCCTCAGAGTTTCTTCTCTTCGGATTCCCCTCGCTAGGTGCGTTACTCAATGTCTGTAGCTACTGTTTATTCACCTTCGGATTCCCCTCGCTAGGACTCTTGAGTACTCTCGGGCCTTGAGGTTGCCCTTACAGTTCTCTGAAGTATCAAGGGTAGGGGTAGTAAGGACAAACATGCCGCCGCTAAGCAAATGACGGATGCGGTTCCCTTGCGCGAAGGCGTGGGCAATGTCGCGAGACGGGGCATGCCGATTCGAATGCACGCTTTTGGCCCGGATGATGGCGTTAAAAGATTCGAAGGCTTCCGTCGCAAATAGAATGGCGGGGCCAAAGCGCCGAATGTGGGCGGGAAGGTGGAGGAAAATATGAAACTTTGGCTTATTGAACCAGCGATTGGTCCATTTAGCTGCGCACAACAGGAAATTGTCGATTTCCTTGGTCAGGAGTCCCTGTAAAAATTGGTCAGCCAGTGAGAGAGCACGATTAAAGGTATTTGGAATACCAGGTGCGACTCGATGTCCTCAATTTCCGGCTGCCAGATGAGGGGGATAATTTTTGAAAGTGCTTGCCAGGTCTCGAAGCAGTCCTTCGATACCAGGTCGTAGAGGACAAATGGTGCGACTTGCGCAATAGCGCGGAAATCTCGCCCTGTTAAAGAGCCGGAATACTGTACTAGGGTTTTTCCTGCAAGAGGCGATATACCGAGTCCGGACACATCAAGCGATGAGAGCCGAGTGGTGAGGAGCTCCCTTTGCGCCTCCTTTGGGGCACTGGTTCCCTTTAGCTGATTGAGCAAGTCTCGCCAGAGATATTTGACAAAGCCAAGAAGGACGACATGCAAGATTTCGACAGGAGTGTCTTGATGAGGGTCGAGACCTGAAAACGTTGTCAGACGTCACTCGTAACTCGTAAGGTCTGGGCACGAATCACTTTTTATGCGCCACACAGGGCTCATCGTGTTTGTCGGAAGTGCTGCCACGGCGGCATCTAAAGCCGCTCGTTTTCGGGTAGCACCTGTTGTTTTCTTGTAGGAGTCGAACAGACGATTGAGAAAGACCATCTGAAATTTGTCCTTGAGGCCGTGCTCGGTGCGTGAGTTCTGGACTCTTGTTTTTGTATCGAGCTTCTCCGAGGCTTCGGTAAACATGGACCTGAGCTTTTCCGTGGTCTCCTCTTTGTGCCGAAGTTTCCCGATCTGTAATGTGGTACCGTCAGCAGAGAAGCAAGACAATCTGGCTCACGCACCTTGGTAAAAGCCTTGACACGATCGACCATATGGCTCATCGACTCGTGAAATTTTTTGACCTTTTTAGCTTTGCCGCCACTCGCCACAGACTCATTGCTTCCGGCAACACTGCCCTCGCTTCCCGCCACACTCCCGCCCTCGCTCCTAATGCTCCCACCGTCGCTTCCACCTGCTGGTTGTTTGTTCGGTTCCTCGCCGTCATCCCCATCCATTGCGTCATGACCTTTCACCCAGCATGCTCGGCAAAAGAGCTTGCCTCGCAACCCAATATGGCATGCGAATTCACTTTGCATGGGATTATCACCCAAAAGCGCCAGCACCTCGGGAATAACTAGCACCGGCTCGCCATTTTCAATGTCCCAGACCCAAATGCCGTCCCCTTGCGCAGCTCTGTTATGTTTGTCAGTACGAAAAAAAAATTGAATACTACCGGAACGTACTCCAATTGCTCAACGATGCCGTCGAGCATCTCAAGTGGCCGTGCAAGATTGGAGGTACAGAGAAAATGGATATTGTATTCCTTCTGAGCCTCCTCGCGTGGTAGGCCTGCGGGTGTCATGAGAAAGCTGTTATGCTCATTCCATTTCTTCGAGACATTTCCGGATGTGTCATCGCAGTAAAGCCACATTGGGAACGTCACCACACGAGACCCCTGCGCTTTGGCCCGCCATTTATTGCCAAGGACGGGGTTCGTATATTTCCAAGTGGTAAGCTTGTTCGTTGCCGCGTCGAAGATATCTAGGAGAGATGAGACACGCGCAAGAAGACGGATGGATTGCGAACCGAGAATGCGGGATGGATGGGGCACTTGGTAATGTGCGGCGTCCGCTTGGAACCGGATGAAATCTTTGAGAAAGCGGTCGGCGGAGACCTCGTAATCCTCGGACTTGAAAACACGCCATCCCGAGCCCTCATCGGTGGAGACAGGTGACATCTTCCAACATTTTGCAAACATCTGTCCACCCCGCACAAACCATCGAGTCGGAATGCAGAACTCGAGGACGTCCGAATCAAGCATGGCAGGCTCGTAGATGTAATAATCGTGGCTGGCGATGCGGACCATGGGCGTGGTCTGCTCGTCTGGGAGCTCCTTCAGCCACCGTTCCCCTTGGCGTGCCTCGCATAATTTTGGCCCAGTGTCTTCGGGGTAAAAATGAAGGTGAGGTCGGACGCGAGGATTTGCCATCTCCTAAGTGCTAAACTCAGCCATGTGGTCTTACGCAAAACGCAAACTTGCCTGAGCAATAATCTGGGCCAAGCTGTTCACAAAATATTTGTGTCCGAGCGCACCATTATAAGGGATAGTGTCGATCCCGCAAACTTTTTGTAAGGCCAGATTGATCTTCTGCATTTGCTTGATGCTAGGGACGTCGTCGACGTTATTGACCTTGAGCAGCCACAGAAAAAGGTCGAGCTGTTTCTGGGAGAAAACCGACCGGGGTAGATGCATGAGTATGTCGAGGGTGCATGACTGCATCTGTTAAGCATGATTTATCAGGAAGAGATGGCGGAGCTTACGATACGATCCGGCCAGGGAAACCAAAACCGGTTGGTGGCGGTCTCGTCCCTCGTGCGGGCACGCTTTTGGGGCGGGGGCTGAAAGTTGCCATCACCTGTGTGACGAGGCTCTTGCACGTCTGTGGGGATGTTTATTAGCTACCATGTAATTTAGATACCAAGGTAGCTTTACCAATAACCTCGGGCTCATTATCTGACTGTAAATCCTCGGCGTCGGAGCGTTCCTCGAGTTCATCATCGGACGGCGGCAAATCAAATCTGTCGAGGATGGATCCCGCGATAAAAGCAACGGCCTCGTCGTCAGCCGACATCGGAAGGTGCCCCTCGTCGTTAGCTTCCATCAGATTCCAGTTGATTCCGAGGCCGAGCCCGAGCGGCGGGGGATGGGGATCTGAATTTGCATTTGTCGGGTACGGGTACTGTACTATTTCGACCACTTATTCACGGCATGTCACCCGTCACCACCAAAGTTCACTGGCTAAGGTCTTCATTCCTCGGCAATCACAATAAATTACCATAAATGGACGTCCGGCGAATGCCGGAGCGAAAATTTTGCCGTTTTTAAGCCCCATTAGGCCTCAAACCCTCCCCGTCACCGTCACCGACCCAAATTCATTCATTTCACGGGGGCTTGTCACCCGTCACGTGAATAAGTGGTCGAAATAGTACAGTACGGCTGGGCATCGCCCTTTGCCATTGAAGCCAGAAGATGACGCATGGCGTCCTCAGCGACTGCTGCGTCTGTTGGTAGATGGGCAGCCCGAGCAGCTTCAGATGCTGCTTGCACGGCGAGGGAATGCTTTAAAAGCTCCTGGTGAGTTGTGGTCTCTTCATGACGCTTACGCCGGGAGTCCGTGTTCCGGGCAATACCATCGCGGCAGACGAGACAGTAACTGATTTTTCCATTGGGGTCCGCACTGAAGTCCCACACGGCTGCGAGGAAAGAGATTATATTCCTGACCGGAAAAGGAGAAAACTCATATCGTACGTATTTGGCTCGAAGCGTTGGCAATGTTTGCCATCGGGGTGTGAGACCGGAGCGAGGCTGAGATGCCGGGGACGGATGGGCGGGAGTGGACAGAAAAGCTGCACCGAGAGTGCACTTAGGGAAAACAAGCGTAGCGTCACTTAAATTTAGTGCTCAGGGGCTTTGCGAAAATTTGATTCTAGGTTAAAACAAATGTGCGCGACGCTCATCATCCGGATCAGGCGCAGTTTGATCTTTCAGGATTGCCCTCCGCACATCCGAAGCTCTGGCTGTGTAGATTGTCAGCGTGATTCCGTTCTCCCATACAGTATTCCGCGTCCCTCATTGTTATTGCCGCCGCCGTCGCCCGGTTTCGGCCAACGGGAGATTCCCCAGCGATTGACTTGAAAACCACGGCCAACAAGTTGGCAAAAATGACATCCCCAGTCCGTTGGCCGAGGGTCATCGGCCGCGCGGGAAGACCGCGCAAGATGACGCGATCGTCATGACGCAGAATTTCAAGGAGATCCTGTTCTCTGCTCTTAAATCAACTATGCTTCAAATCAACTTTCCGTAGTTGAAGTTCCACTCATCAACCGTATCCCTAAGCAACACACTTCAGCGTCTCGGGGGCTCGAATGATATACCGTAATGGCAAGCTCGATGGCGGTTGGACCGCACATCCACCACATAAACCTTGCATAAACCAGTGCGTTATACCACATCCAGGATGACACCCGTTCGACTCGGGATCGAGCAATAGCGTCGCGGAAAATTCGCTCAACTTTTTATTCGCTCTTAGATAAAGTGTTTTGTTCAACATCTCCAGCACGTTGCTCAACGTTGTAGTCGTAAACGGGGGCTCTCTTCCCGCTCTGCCATTTCTAGACCCTCCATTGTATACTCTCCCGCCGGCCAAATGTAGCGCGATACAAGCCCGATAGCGGTCGGACCGTACCTCCACTCCCTGCGTCATCTCAAATTGTCCTGGAGGACACCCGTTCAGACATAAGAAAGCGGCAGGTAAAGTATCGCTAGCCCATCTTCAAGGAGACAGCCAGACAGCCCGTGGATGCAGACGCGCGGACAAGAAGAAACACATCTAAAAGCAGTTTCTGAGTCCAAGTCCCATCTAAGTCGTGAAGAGTCCAGAATTCGGCGAAGGAGTTTGGGCGGGCAGACATGAGAATGGAGGGTGGATGCTGGCGGAGTGGAAGGCGGCTACTTGCCATCTCGGCAAAACGAAGTGAAGGTTACGTACAAGCGCTATACCGCCACGATCAAGGAGATACTGACAAAGCGGCAACTCAGGTAGGGCTGCCACCCGTGCCCGTGACGGGTACGGCCGTAGAGTAGACGGCTTGTCCACGGCACGGCCCGTCGAGGCATTGCGGAAAAACTGCACGGGACGGCACGGTATACGGCACGGCCGTAACGGGTATACGGGTATACACCTTACTCCTTGGTGCCGTGCTGGTCTGGTAGTGTCCCCGGTATGAGTAGAAGCATTGTAACTTGAAGGTGAAAGTTTAGATCCAACTTTGGGAGGTCGAAAGAAATGGTTCGCACAGACAGAATTGCAGCGGGTTGGTTGAGTACTATCTTTTGGCTCGTATGTGCGTCTATGAGGACTCTGAGCGATTCCTGGTCCTCAAAAGTTTGGGATGAGGCAAATTGAACTCGCATCAGAGTCGGCGATCAATTCCGGCAATCACCGACTTGACCAAAATTTCGATGAACTGTGGGTCGGCTGGAAGGAAGTTGTCCATGATGTGACAAGTTGAGCGCAGAGTCGTGGCACTCACTCGTATGGGCCAGATCTAGGTCTTTGAGTGCAAAATGAAACGAGCCCGCCCCACGGCTGTGGCGGCCGTTTTGCACGGCACCCGTGCCACGGGTGCCGTCGAACCGTCGGCACGGTCACGGCGCGGCAGCCCTAGGCAACTGCCGGCGGCGTGAATGATTGGGGTAGGCCGGCAAGCGGCGGGTCACAAACAGCGATGAGAAACGAGATACCCCACCTATCTTCACCTGGTTCAGTTCGACCTCGCTTGCCTATTTGTCGGGGGTTTTTTTTTTTTTGGTGTATACTGTAGTATTTCGTTCAATTCGGCAGCGGGTGTGCCGCGTGACATGTTGAACCAATTCGTCAGTTCGTCAACCACCCAGGCGGTCCGTGACACACCTGAAAATTCGGCAGCCTTCAGATCTTGTCCCGGGTGTCAAGGAATGTCTACAGCTGAATTGGAACACCCATTCAACAGAGGAAACATCAAATTTGATAAAAGTTTACAAATGCCTTTGATTCAGTTTCGATTCGATGTGGAATCTTCTCAGTTCTTCTGCATTCGGTCTGATGGGGTGGCTGTGCCTCTGATTGTGGACATTTTCGGTACGTACTCATAGTGCCACAAAAGAACTAAAGTTCTGTTTGTGAATGACGAAACGGCTTCGGGCGGGCAAAATACAATAAAATTTGAATGCTCATAGTACGCGCAATGTGCATATAAATACAGAATCAAACACAAGCAAGCGAACCCGGGCCGTCGCGAGCGTTTTTTTAGAAGTGGTAAGTAGGAAATGCAAGGTGACGGAGAACAGACTTCCGTGAAGTACCGTGCATAAGAAATCGAAAACGCGGGCAAAGACAAGGAAACGCGCGAAAGATAGCGCGCAAGGATTGATACCCGCGGAAAGCCCCGAGCGCGTGGTTCCACACAGCGTCCGACCAGTACTCAAGACGGGTGGGTGACAGATACTCGAATCTATGATAAGTTAGCTACGCATAACCTCTGAAACAATGGAAGACTAACCAGATTCTTTGCCCTCAGCCAGGGGAATGCGCGTAGGAATTGCGCGCCTTCCGTGGGATCGCCCGTCTCAATGACCAGAGTAGGGACGAGGGACGAGGGCAAGGACAGCGTCGACAGTGCGAGATCGAGGCGCTGACAAGTGACAAGCCCAGGTCCGCCTTGATGGATGTCAAGGGTGATAGTGCGAATCATGGTGGCGGGGATGATTGTTCCGAGCGTAGGGAGCAAGCCAGGGAGTGTTCTAGCAGTGACCAACCGCAGACGTAGGTGGATAAGGTTAGAAAAAAGGGCGAGGCTGAATGGTGCTTCCAGATACTGAACGGAGGTGAGCGTGAGGATGGAAGGGTCAAATATGAATGCGCACCGCAGCAGATATGTCCAGAACTTCAATTCCAGCCACCGCAGGCGCAACCTGGTGCGGGCTGGAGCCCCAGACACGCGAAAAATCCTGCGGTGCCCTGAAAACACCCCGCAATTTGAGCCGGCGCAAGGTCAAGTGCCTGAGAAGCCGCCGAATAACGGTGGCAATGGCCTCGGATATAGCTGCAGCGCCGGTGACCCACAGAGAGACGCTGACAAGGTTTACAAAGGGAAAGTCGCATATCTGGGAGAGCGTCGCGACTTCCGCCGCTGGGAGTTCGACTTCCAGATGCCGGATATGGAGGATAAGACGGGGAGATGCGTCCAGAGACCGTCGAAATAGGGCCCACTGTTTCTCATACGATTTGGATGCTGAATACTGCCTCCTTACGATGCTGAATCCGGCGAAGAGTCGGGACTGTGCCGGGTAAGCCCATAAACGAGAAACCAGGGAGCAGGCGCGCAACGCAGTCGCCGAACATTGAAGGAAGCTGAGACAGTGGTCAAGAAGTTCTGGGACATCGAGAGGGCTGGGATTCATGTCCGGTGGTGGGAGAAAGGGAGAAAGAGACGTACGTGTCATGAATCACAACAGCATGCCGAGATGCCGATTTCTCAACCTACCCCGTTTGGTCGACCTCCTCCGTAGTGCTTAGCGCTTAGCTGTGCCCATGGGGGCTCGAGATGTAGCTTGAGGGCTTTCCGTCCCCTGACAGCTCGATGATCATCAAATGGAGGGGCGGAATGAGTGGACCGCATGAGACAACTGTCCCAAAGACTGTGCAGTGTCAATCAGTTTTTTCATTTCCACAGACGTCCTTCCCAGCCTGTTCAAGGTTATGCCCAGTAACAGTGGTGCAATCTTCCTGTAAGCCGGTAACGGAACATCGAAACCGGACTTCCCAACCTCAATACATCTATATCATGTGCCTTCGAAATCCAAGTATGAATGTTTTCTCCGCGATTCTCGAATCAGCGACTCGCCATTCTACCTGCCATGTTAGCTTCGGCGGGGCCTATTTAATAGCCCTCAGTTAGAAGATAACCCCCGCTGCCTACCAAGTGCTCTGCTCAATATGAGCGAAGGACTCCTTCAATCTTTCCGGGACACATTCGGTGAGTATTACCTTGTCTGGCCTATGCGGTGTGCGTCATCTCCATCAGGCGCTGGTATCCTTGGATCCCTGCTTTCGATGGGGATCTATGGGCTCACCACGTCGCAAGTGAGTGCCGGCAGCCTGTGTCGTTCAGCTGACTGATATTTTAGACCTACTTCTACTTTTCCAAGTACCCCAAGGATAAGCCATGGACTAAATGTTTGGTTGGCGCCCTTTGGTATGTTCAACCAACCCTCCATTTTACTTTTTGCCGTTTGACACTCAATGGCGCATGGCCCTGATTTAGGGCTCTCAACACGTTGCATTCCACCCTTAGTGCGTTGCACTAGTCTTGAGTTGTTGCAATAGACTCACCTCACCAGTGATTCATATGGTCTATCATTATCTCGTGGGTAAATCCCGCTCCGATCCCGCGTCCCATCCAAGCATTTCTTCAGATCCTGAGCGCATTCAACTTTTTCGAATTGTCACGGAACATCTGGTCCCTTCCGGTAAGCACATGCGGCTGCCATCCATTTTCAGATGCACTAAAGCTTCGACGAAGGTCTCCATGATCGTGCATGTGAGTTTGCTCAATCCGTTCCGATGTCAACAAACTGATCGACTATTTCAGCTCATCATGGCTGCCTTCGTCATGACGTTCGTTCGTTCGTTCATATGGCACGTCAATGTGCCAACAACCGTTTCCACAGATACTTCTTGAACGTTATATTCCAATGCACGTATCGGGATATTCTTTCTCCGAGCACGATTCCCACCTAACCCATTCCAGGCAGTAAGAGGAGCCTCCGGTGGTGGTTGGTTGTTCCCAACGTGCGTCTAGCTCAATTCAGAAATCTCTCTGATGGACTGTATGCAGGGGGCTGCAGTACTCGTGTATATCGGTGAGTAGCTAACCAAAAAAGCTCGCACTTCATCCAAACCTCATTGACCTAGGATTCGGAATCGGTGCGTCAACGTCATGCTTGATGAGTGCGACTGACGGGCACACAGAAACCATAATTGACCTGTGAGAAATTCAGCTTGAGACCTTGAGACCTATCATGCAGCATAATAATGGTCTTTCCTAATTTGATTTTCCCCTCGTGCAGATCTACTTATACAAATGACGTGGATTGGGCCTCTTCGAGGCGGGTGGCTGAACCTTTAGGTTGTTCGGCGCTTAGATTAGATAAGATCTTCAAGTCGGCATCGGTCGAAATAAATTCGCAAAAGATGGGGGCTTCCAGTTATGCCACCGAGAAGCATAGGTATCGGTTTATGGCCGGTTCAGGTACTGCACTGCTCAAATTTCTAGAGCTCACGGCTGCTGGGGGGGATGTGATAAAATCCATAAAGAAATGCTTACTATTAATATCTTGTAAACAGACGCTCCAACAAAAAAATCGAGTGCCCCGGTTGTCGGAAAGACACATGTCAAGATTTGCTGGCTCACAAGTCCCTTGCAAGTCAGATTGAGTGATTTTAGTGGTTTGAATATTCAATGGCGTGCGTCGCGGGCCGATCAAGTAACAGTGTCACAACAATGTGACTGATACCCTTTGACGATGGCCGCCGCAAAGCCACGAAGAAAGTCACCTCAAACCAAGCGGGATTTTGCGACGTTGTTTCAAGATTTTCATTCAAGACTACTGTGAACTGTCTATGTCTATTTGGGCCGAGACGGAGTAGCAGGCTGCAGCAGTGCTGTATGACGGACCAAACGTTGCATAAATGCAACCACAAATATAAATACTTTTAGGTCGGAAATATATATTGTTCCATAGGTCGGAAATATATATTGTTCCATATTCCAGTTTCCTTTACAACATGCGAGGTACGAGCAAAGATTTGTTGTAGCGTCTGTTTAGAAGAGACTAAGTTTCCTTCCATATTGCATAGGTACATCCCATACCCATGTAGTATGCACCCTCCGAGCCAATTCCAGTGATAGACAGCCACAAAGAACCAAATGTAAGCACCAAATGCGGGTATTGCGACTCGGAGTGAAGCGAGCAATTATTCGTGCTCTCCCTCGTGCACATTTTGCTCTACCAATTTCCATACTCACAGAATAACATGGTGCATAGGCTGTGTGGGGTGTATCTTGGAAAGGTAAACTGTATGGCGCATCAATTGCGCGCTGATGCACTTTGATGCGCGTCGATGCACTTTGATGTGATGCCGATGCACTTTGATGTGATGCCGATGCACTTTGATGATGGTGAATTCCTGTTTTGAACACCGCCGGAATCGAGTAGAGGGAAGGGGTGAGCTGATGCGCGGCACATCATGCACTGATGATCTCTGGCAAGCGGCGGGGATAGCAAGTAGGCGCCGAAACGAATTCGGTGCTTACGTTCGGCCGGAAATGGCCGATGATCTCGAAGGCTTTATGACCGCCTACGACCGGATTCAGCTCCGAGGTGCATACCGAATGGGTACAGGATGTACCCGTGCAATTTGAAAAGAATACTTATAAGCAATGGAAAATAATATATTTCAGACCCAAAGTATTTATATTTGCAGTTTGATTGGGGGAGCTTGCTCCCCCTATTTGTCGGCCGATCCCAAATGCTTAGTGGCTGTGCAGAGAGCATGAATTGATGGCCCCTCCGTGGGACTTTGATCGTCGCCCCGTGGGAAGATCAAAAGCCCCTGTCCGCCGACTTCAGCAGCAACAACTCACGACGTGCATCAAATGCAAAGGTTTCGGTGGTGTGTCCGCACTGTATTTCGTGGATCATTCCAGGGTACGTTCAAAGCAACAGTGTGATAAGGTACTGTAATTCTCCATTGGCCAATGCTCGCGTACAAGTTGCATGAATCTCAATAGTATTTCAACCATTAAAATTTCGTGTTCACCAAGAAATGTACGAATTGGTAAACCGTGGGTTTGAAATAACGGACGATGGGCTATCATCCCCATTGTGCAACGCGGCACCGTGCGTACAACGGCGGGATTTCAGTTGGCTTCCCAACATTCATGCAGTGACTGCAGAAATGTAGGAGACAGCAAGAGACAGAGAGAGAGAGAGCACAAGATGTGAGTCACAGGATGCAATTGAACAGAAGAGTGTGCGCAGCAAATTAGTGAAAGAACTCAGAGGAGTCCGAAATTGAAAACAATCCGCTCCATACTATCACTACAGTCTGTTTGATTACTCAATGATTACTTATCCTCAGTCTGTGGGTCCGGCAGGAGGGGGAAAAGGGATATATTTTAATGTGAGGTGCTTGAACAGGCAAGCTCCCCCCTTCCTGTAGCTGGGTACCAGCATACAAAACATATTTTACGCAACGTTTGGTCCGTCATAGTGCTGTCTCGAAGACATGGCAACTGATTGATTGATTTCGGGACAAGATTGTTACGAGTCCGGAGTGGTCGGAGGATCGTAAACGGTAATGACACATGAGATTAAAGAGCTTTGAGAAGTTCCGTGCCAAACAGACAATCACGGACACTTGCATTAGCTTATGGAAAGCTGAAAACACATAGATTCCCAGATACCATAATTTTATTCCAGTTTTGTACTATTAGTCTATTACAGCATGATGACTAAATTGGAATGACGAAATCATTGCTTGTGCATATTAGGATGATGTACTTAAGGCCAAGTTGCCCAGGGTAGCTAAACCTAAAGGTTCAGCCAATGACAAAGGTCACGGGAATGCCTCCTCAGCCAATCAGGTTTGTAGGCATGCTATGGGCACGCGAGGACAAACATCGGGCTTATTCGGCATTCTTCGGTCCTGCGCCCCGCTGCTCTCGAGTCTTCATTAAACATTTTGTACATCCCAGCCTACAAGCTCTCGACAATGGAGCAAGGGAAGATAGCGGGATGAAGTAGGAAATCAGCTGCGATTTTTTGGATGCAAATTTCCGGGATGAGAACGTGCAAAACAAGTCCGAGCTCAAACCGAGCTCAAACGGCCTCATTCAAGAGCATCAAAAGAAATGACACTGAATATGCACTGGGACCCGACCAGAGGTTGGCGACAAGGGTCCGTCAATAAGTAACTGAGTATGTCTACGTGCAGTCATCCAGGAATTCCATCCACAGGTTCTTGGGGATGGGGGACTCAAGACCAATGGATAGCAGCATGAAATGGCATGGAACGGGAAGGCAGATGTGATTCCTGGTATGCAACTGCACAGGGACACGAGGAACCAACCGGAGGTTGGTGACGAGTGTCCATCATCAGCACGGAATTCCTGGGTGCAGCCATTCAATAAATCCGGGCTCTCTCCGTAGCGTAGCACGGGTTCCCGCTAGTTCAAAACACCAAGCATAGTAGACTTGACTGCCTTCACCGTTTGTTGAAAACTATATATCCCATCCCCTTGCCAATTCTCACACATGCGCAGAAAATATCCTTCCTCCCCATGGCTGCAACACAGGCCGGAGCAGACACGGCAATTGCGGTCTCCCTGTGCTTCGTGTTGTTTAATCATCGGTCAGGGTTTCGGAGGTCAGTTCTGCTCGTTCCGCCATCTGCCGTGTTCTGCCGATCCAATCGGAAGCTGTGCTCGACAGCGGCATGTTCCAGGCGGTCGAGCGCTAACTCTCGCCACATCCCGACTCGTTCTGTGGCTGACATGATGGCAGGACAAACTCGCTCATCTACACGCTCATCATGTACGCTATCAATCGCTGCGTACTCACAGCGTAAGTGCTCCACAGTCCTTGGCGTCCCTCCTGGGGTTCAATTCATACACAGCGGCACCGCCTTAATTGCGCTCCTCATGGTGAGTGCGAAGGTTAAGTAAATCGATTTTGATCCCAGCCCAACACTTGCAGATTGCGCTGAGACCGGACAGCATGATCTATATTGGCCCGCAATTCCTCATCTCTGGGCGTATGTCCACCCTCGTACTAGTACATCAGAGACTCAAAGTTATTATGAACCCCAGTGTACACCAATGCGCTCCTCGCTTCGCTCAACTCTCGGAATCGCATCCAGGGCGATGGAGTTGTAGATTTTAATAGTGTGCATCTCTCGACTTTTGAGGCAGCAACCAGGCCGAGCCGTGCTGGAGATCTGAACACCAGCAGTGATTGTCAGTCTGTGGATAATTGCAACTCGAAGCAGGGGGCGGTATGATGTTAACAGACTTGAGGAATTCGAGTGTGCACACTTAGACATTGGGGATAAACAAATGCACCGTTGTGCGTATCGCTACTTACTAGGGGAAGAATATATATATTCAACAGTGCTAAGTTATACGATTGCACCGCTCACGCTCGGGTCTTCCGTTTCCACCCACCACAACTCTATCCATGTTTTCTGAATTCCTCAGCCCCCCAGCGTCTCTTCCCCCTCGCTCGCCATCTCCAACTCAACCTACCCTTGCTCCCTGCGCGCAGGTATATCCATCTCTTCCGAAATCCGCGGCGTAAGAACCTTTGAAATTGAACCAGAACACCGCATTATGCAAAGCCTCCCACGTACGGCGAAACGCTTTAGTTGGCAGTTTTGTGGCAGTTACACGTGCCCCTGGTTACGGAGCTACCCTATCCTTGCGCCCAATTCCACCTCTTGAAGTTGTCTTGAAGTTATACCTCGTTGATGAGGCGGGAAAGCGACTGATCCGCGATCGAAAGGGAGGATTGCGCTCGCTCATCGTTCGCAAGAAGTTCTTTGCAACGCTAATGTGGGAACCCGTTCGATTCGGGTGCTGGGCATGCCACCGTAAGTCTGTAACGCGTGTTTTTCCTTTTTCTTTTGCTCCAGTTCGGTGCAAGGGATGGTCTCCGTAGGGCTTGCGATTTCGCCAACTTGAGCAGGAGTACAGAATCCAGTACACATATAAAACAACAACCCACTCTCCCCGTAAGTAAGAACAACAGAATAAAACTTCAACGTTGTGTCAGTAGAGAACCTTCCGTACAACCCACGATTAGCAGCCCGTCCCCATTACGCATCGCCCTCCGCTCCCTCGTCCACACCCACATCCTCCACATCCCCCTCCCGTATTGGGCCCCGCGTCCGTCTTCCAACCCTCAACGCACGCGTCGTCGCCCCATCATCCATTTCGGCAGTCCCCGCCGCCCCGCTCAAAACACGCTCCGTCCGGGCACGCATAAGGCGCACCCCCAACTCTCCCATTTCCCCCGCCTCCACGCGTGCACGAAGCTCCGGCGATGCAGCCTCAAGTCTTCGGCGCAGCACCTCCTCGGCCGCGAGCGGGACCGTGTCGCGCACCCAGTCGTGGCGGAGAAGCGGAGCCGTGTCGCGCACCCGCCCGTCGGCCCAGCGGGAACCATCAGCGGCGGTGGGGAGCTGGTACCCGTGTGGGCGTGCGGGCGCGGCGGGGTTGAGGATCTGGCGCATCGCCGCGTCGGGGAGGCGTACATCAGTCGCATCGATGACGGGCGCGTCGCGCTGGGATAACGCGGCGGAGCGCCAGCGCTGACTCCACATGGCGCCGTCGGTGAGGCCCGCGGTGTCGGGTGCGTCGTCGTACGACCAGGCGGGGGGCACGTACATGCGCGGCTGGGTGTTGGCGGCGAGCGTCGATCCGGGACGAGCAGTGTGAAACGAGGCGGCCGTTTCGTCTGACGCCTGCTGCATCGCGGCCGCGATCCTGGCGTCGCCTGCCTGGCGACGGCTGAGGTAGGGCAGCAACGGCTCTATTGAGAATCCGTTCGGCGTAGTCCCGTCGTGGGACGCGTTGGAGGCAGAGATGGGTATTGGCGGGGAGACTGCGGAGGGGAGGAACGTGTATATGGCGCAGAGTGCGGGGGATGCCGCGGTGTGTGCGGAGCAGGGGATGAACTGCGTGCCTAGGTGGTTTCCGCTGAGAGAAAAAAGGACATTAGGTTAGTGCAGGTAATAAGCTCGAGGGTACGGGCAGTTAAAGTAGAAATAGTTGAAGTAAAAATGGGAATATGTCTACGGAATGACCCATCAAATCTAAAGACATAAAAATGCTATAATGCAGTAAATGCCATACGCTGCGCTCGAAGGCGCGCACAAACGCAGGTGACGTTTGGCAAAGCAGTCAACAATATGGTCAAGGAAGACATAGTGTTCAACACCGAACACATCGCAACCAGAAAGAATACCGAACACCAAGGCATCAAGAATTTCAGTTCGCACTCACCAGGCAGCACAGCCCACATACTCGCTCTTACACCCGCATCCCTCGCGCTCAGGCCGACCCAGAATCGCGCCAGCCTGCGGTGTAACATACCGTTCGTCAAGCTCGATAACCGTCCCCGCCACCCCTTGCCTGCCCGCGCTCCAAAGCCGAGTTTCTGGCACCGCCGCGCTGTGCACCTGGGCGCCGCATCCGCTTGACTTTTGCGCCATTTGTTCGCGCGATACGACAGAGTTCTGAGAAACAAGAGATGCGGAAAGCGGGTGGAAGGGCTGATGTGGTTCAACGATCTGCTGCGATGTAACGGGCTGAATTGAGCCGCAGTAGAGGATTTTGCGTTCGACGCTAGCGCGCGGCTGGACGGGAACTTGAGTCCTAGACCGCGCTGGGCGTGCTGCAGGAGCGTTGTATGCGGAGGGAGGTCGTGCCCGACGGATGGGCGTGGGCGGGAGTACTTCCGCCGTGCGCGACATGGGAGATGCAAAGAAACGAGCGCCGGCAGTTGCCGCTTTGGTCGCGCTATTTGATCATGGTCGTGCTTGGCTGGACCAAGGCGTTCCGCGCCTTTTTCTCTCAAACTGAGTGAAACTCGTGCGTTCCAGTCGTTTTTTTCCCGGAAATTTCACGTAGCTGTTATTCTTTAATGTTTCCTTTTTGTCCATCAACTTGAACTTGAAGAATAATAATAATCACAATTTATCCATCTCCTTCGGCCTTTCTGACGATTCTCGGCCTTTCGATCGATTTCTATCCTGACGAGGACGACATCAATGAAGCCCTGTTAGCTACCATAGACTTTTTTCCTTTCTCGGCCGCTCATCCAGATTCTGATTCCAACTGCCGTCACGCTATCTCTCAGCGCACATGGAACAAGACTGACCGTAGCGCAACAGTAGCGCCACTTACCCGGCGTTGACTATCAGGTGAGCCCTGGGCACGGCCCGTTGAGCGCGGCGGGTTTAAGCTAGACACAGTTCCAGCTCATGAATCATGCTCAAGTCGTTAGTTTCCCAATTGCCCCTCGTTCATCATAAACAGTTAACAAACGGTTGGTATAGAATGAAATATCTTTGCCATCTTCAAAGCCCACTACGCATTGAATCGCGATGGATGTCCTAGCGCAACCTCAAGCTCCGACGTGTATGAACGGAACCCAGTGGAAGAATGATTTCTTTTCCCCTTCGCCATGTTGAAGTTTACGTACAGCCAGATGGAGCGCTTCGGCCGCCCGGGTTGGATCCGGTGGTGAGGTCTTGAACAGATGGGCGTAAACATCTGCCGCAACATTTGGGGCATCTTCATCCATAATGGACCACATGGTTGCAATCACACTCCGATAACCAGCAGACATCATCCCAGCGGCGAGATGGACGGCCTCTTCCTCCAGGTTTTTTGCTCCAGTGGCTGTCTGGCATGCGGATAGAAATGCGAAATCAGCGTGCGGGAGGTTCAGTTCGATGATCTCCGAGAGCGTTAACCGGGAACTGCCTGAAAGCAGCAGCGCACTCTCCGTGGGGTTGGTGGCACTCTGTATGCCGTGGCATGCAAAGTGCACCCAGCCTGACTCCCGCATTCCCTGTCGGACAATTTCCACGGTGGCGGCATTCCCATCGAACCGAAGGAGGGAAATTTTTGGCTCCGTAGCTTGAGCGAGCTCCTGGAGATCGTCAAGTTCCTTTTTTGTTCCGGGAATATATGATTGTCCATGCGCAGAGGGTTGGGCAACAGCGAGTAATTGGACCTCCCGTGGGTGTGCCTGGCATCGGAAAGCCTCGATCAGCGCATTCAACGATGGCGTATATGAAGAAATGACAAAGTCAGACAGCTTTGAGCCAAAGCCATCATCTTCGCCATAAAGTCCGGCCGCATGGATCGGGATGAATGTGAGCGGACCAGTAAGACACCACCAGATACGCTGCGGATTCTTTGGCGGAGACTATCTCGTGAATGAGCATCCTTGATATCTAGAGTTTGAGACATAATCAACGCACGGTGTATCCGAGCCCCTGTAACACCGGCCAGGCAACACGTTTCCACAGCTCAGCGAGGACGTGTTCAAACTCGGCCTCGGGAGGCATCTGTCCCTGTCGTCGACCAGCGAGCCTCTCTCCACGCCCGTGGCCGGGCAGCAGACGTTTGAGAGATTCCTCCGCGGCCGACAAACTCAACCTCCCAAAATCGGGGAGAGGAATATGTAGAACGTCGTTGTCCAAACCAGGCATGAGTACTAAAGCTGAGACTTCCCAGGCGCAGACGACGAGAACAACCACTGGGCCTCGTTGTGCCGCAGCCGCAAGCTCGGAAATGGTTTTAGGCAACAAAAATCCGTCAAACTTGTCCAATGCACGGATCTCTTTCAAAAGCATCTCTCGTGAGAGGGCGGCTTCGTGGTATTCCTGCCCTTCGAATGTCCATTGGCCGCCGTCTGCACTAGGGTTGTGAGGCGGCACTGTCGTCTTCCGCGTTCCCGCACGCTCCAACTCATTTGAGAGAAGGAGGAAATTGTCGGCAAGATCGGGATGGCTTTGCCTGAGAGCAACCACCGGACTACGCAGTTCCGATATTTGACCCCAGACGATTGAGCGCCCCTGCTCAAGCCACTCCACTGCCTTTGCATATTCTTGGGCTCCGATTGCCGCCCCAACGGCATCCCTGACTACGCGGCCCGCTGTGAAGTTGCGGTCCACGGCCTTGGCGTACCGGCTACTGTCAATTGCGTCCCTGACAGCGGTGTGGCCAGCGATGAATCGAGCGGGTGTACCGATGTGGTGATGACGATCGCTGATGGATAGTCCAAGCCACGACAGCTCAGGAAGTAGCTGAAGGGCTGCAGTATACGCAGGTATCGCTTCGGAACAAAATTGCAACATCAACCGTGCCTGCTCCTCAGGTTGCGAGAGGAGATTTTGCCAGTGCTGCTGCATTTTTGAATCGTCGAACGACTCATGGTCGGCGAAGTGCGGGAGGGACTTAATCATTGTCCTATGCTGCAACATTTGGGCCCAGTTCAACGCCGCTGTGAATCGCAGAGTTGTAGGACCAGCCTCGGTATATGCAGCTTCGGCCGCGAGAGCAATAGCACGTTCGCAATCGTTGTCATCTCCTCGTCGGATGAAGCGAGTGAAGATGGCGAAGGCGAGAACACCCATCTGTGCAGCCCGGAAAGGATATCCATCGGGACACAGGCGTAATGCGCTGCTCAACGCCAAGATTGCGTCGTTAAGGTCCGACAAATTCTCCACCCTCAAAAAGAGGTGCAGCTGGGCCTGGCCGAGATGCGCCAATGCTTCCACCTTCGCCGGGTTATCGTTGGTCACGAGTCCGCTTGCATCTTTGAACACGACTACGGCCTCGTGTATGTCGTTCACATCGTGCAGACGGCCGAAGCGCCGCTGCAGCGCGCCACCTAAACATTTCAAGCAGCTGAACCTCCTAGGGTGATCGCGAGGACACTGATTGACAGCCTCCTTGGTCACCTCAACAGTCTTATTCAGATCGTCCAGATTCCCCAGCCGATCAAAGCGCATCTGGAGGCAATCACCGAGTACCGCCAGAATGAGGAATTTTTTGTCGTCCGAGGTAGACGACCGAACGGCCTGCGTCAATGCGGACACGGCGTGGTTGATGTCACTGAGGTCGCCAAGTCGCTCAAAGCGATGTTGGAGGGAATTTCCGATATTGGTCAAACAGCTGGGCTTGTCGGTCGCAGGAAGAAGATCGAGGGCCTTCTTCAGTGCCAGCAATGATTCGTTGATGTCGCCTAGATTCCCGAGCCTGTTGAACCTCGCGGTGAGGGCCCCTCCCAAATTGTTCAAGCACCGGCCGCGATTGGTGGTAGCTTCGAGATCGTCGCTCCTAGGCATACATCGGAGGGCGTGTTTTAGCATCGCGATAGCCTCACTGAGATCTTCGAGGTTCCCAAGTCGCTGAAAGCGTGTTTGAAGAGAATTGCCGAGGCTGATCATGATCGAGTACTCGTTGGGCGAAATATCGGAAGCGCGTGTCAGCAATTCCACAGATTTGTCGATATCAAGGACGTCCGCGACCCGCTGAAAACGCTCCCACAGCGCAACTCCGAGATCCGCCAAGTGAGCTGCGACTGCGGAATTGTCCCGCACAGCATCGGTATGGGCCCAAATGGCGTGGTGGAGGTCATTGAGTGCATTCCTGCCTCGGTAACATTCAACGCCGATCGCACCGAGAGCATTCAGGAACCGAGCCCGGTACTGGCTCGTGATGGGCAGAAGCAGGATCCGCTCATGCATTGCCTCCAGCTCTGCATAAGCGGGCATGGGTCCCCGATTTTTGTCGGCGAACGAACTCATGCTTTCGAGCGATTGGACGATCGCTCGTGAATCCAGTGGACCAACTGCGAGTCATTTTCAGCAAATAGGGGCAGACGGGGTAGCTTGAGCTCACGTCGGATACTATCAAGGTCATTCGGCCGTGATTCAATGGTAGATTCGGACACTGAAAAACCCGCCCTAATTTCGAATGATGGCCCATCAGGGTCAACTTTAATGAGTTGCAAAATCAAAGCTGAACGGGTTTTCTTTCGTCAGAGGTGGTCACTCGAGCAGACTTTAGGCGCGTACGTTTTTTCTGTTCCCCCAAAGTCAGCGCTTCTCCCCTAGCAATTTCGGCATGGGCGAGTAGACGCGAACCCGACGGCAGATTCTTCCGCAAGACGGCCAAGGAGAAGACAAGGGCGTCGGACGGGCTGCAAAGGAGAGTGGTTGAATCGATGAAACCAGACGGACGGATATATCTATTCGGACACCCACATTTTGCAGTCAAACTTGAGTTTCCACGAAATGCCAGAGGCCTCGGGCATCACCGTGTCAGATTGCTTGACGATATTACCATCGATTATGAGGTGGGCGAGCATCTGCATGTCGGACGATATGTCGGTATGAGGGTGGACAAGAGAGTTGACCCGGATGCCTAGGAACTGATAAGCTCGGATGGTAGTTTGAAAAGGCATACGCACTGTGGATATGGATGCTGCGCGGTCTATGAGTTCGGAGTGATCTAAAAGAGGCATAGATACCTACATTCTGAACCTCATAGGCCAAGGCGAAGGGGGCGGGAGGACGCCATATCGCGACAAGCGTGCTGTATTTAAGCAACACAATGCGGTGACCCATGGCAGCGAAGAGAAGCGCTGAGATGTCTAGGACTGACGCCGCTCCACGGCACCGCACGGAGGCTAAGTGATACCGTACAGCGCGTTAGACGCTGGAATATAAAGGAAGCTCTGGAACTACGTGTTGAATGTTGTTAGACGTGATGAATGGTGTATCCCCGGAGAATCGTTCTGGCAGTTGTCGGGCGTGGTGCTAGACATATTTCTGTCCCAGATAGATGTCGTGCTTGCGCAGCCCGATATGCCGCCCGATATGACTGAGTGCGACAAGTCGTAGGGTCTGTTTGGGTTGAGTGCGACATTCTGGGGAGTAACCCGACTTGGAATCGGTCGAGGAGATAATCGGGTCTTCGAGAAAGCAATATATTTTTGCAGATGATTGAAAGCAGTGATGAGGGAGGGTCCATCGGAGCATGGGAGATGCGGCGCGGGGTACAGTGAGCGAGGAACAAGGTAGACAGTAAAGTCTGTCGTAGTCCGACTCTTAATACTTAGAGAGATTGATCATCATTGGCAGGCGCGACTCGGAGCCTTGAAGCCAGGAGGAGTCACCGGCCAGCGAACCAAACACTCAGAGCGGCCCTGCACCAGAGAAAAATCACCGTACAGCCGTATCAGCTCGGCCGAGCCTTCAAGGGAGAGGTGGGGATACTGGGGAGGAAGGAGGAAAGCAGGCGCTGTGGTGATGGTCGAGACCAAGTGGCAACTGCCAAACACGACCACCATCAAGCAGCACGACCAAAGTGGCAACTGCCGGCGCTCGTTGCCTCTCATCTCCATGTCGCGCACGGCAGAAGTACTCCTCCCCACGCCCACCCGTCGGGCACGCGGCCCTCCCCCACGCACTGCTCGTGCAGCACGCCCAGCGCAGTCCAGGGCTCGAGTTCCCGCCCAGTCGCGCGGTACCCTCGATGTGGAACGGGAGATTCTCTATTGTGGCTCAATCCAGCCACTCACCTCTCAACAACTCATCGAACCTCACCAGCCTTTGGATCCACTTTCTGCGTCCCTGGCCGCTCAAAATCAATCCGAACCGCGCCAACAAATGCTCCTACAATCCAGCGGATGCGGCGCACAGGTGCACGTCGGTGCGGTATCGGAATTTCGGCTTTGGAGTGGCGACACGACCGGGGTTGCGAGGACAGTCATTGCGCTGGATGAGAGATACGTTAATACACAGTCCGGAGCGATGTTGGACAGTCCAGGGCACGAGGGATGCGGGTGTGGAAGCCAATACGTTGGGTGCGCAATCTGGTGAGCGATGACTACCATTTTCTTGATGCGTTCCGGTTCGAGTCGCGATGTGGCGCTGGCGAATTTATAATGCGTGTTCTATTACGCTTTACTTTCGTTTTGCGCGCCTTTTGGGCCATCCTACATTTTTGCTTCAACTGGAGTTTGTCACTAACTTCCTTTATATCAGCGGCAACCACCTCGGCGCACTCTTCACGCCCTGCGCCACCCATACCTCTCCCTCCTACGCGCTGCCGGCCGTTTACACCTTCCTCCCGTCCGCCGTCTCCCCACCGATCCCCACTTCTGGTACTTCCAATACCACCGACACTAACGCTCCAAATCAAAACGATCCCAATCCGACCGGGAATTCGAACCCACCACTAGGTGGGAGGCTCCCGCCCTCTCTCTACCGCCGCGCCGAGCCAGGGTCCGCGTCCGCGCTTCCGGCGACCCACCAGCAACGGATGTACGCGCGCCCCGCCTGGGCGGATCGGCTCGCTCGAGAGCGAGAGCCGCTCCAGCAGCGCCGCACCGACGCGGAGATTTACGCCCAGCATTTGCGCTCCGCCGCGGCTGAGCGCAGCCTCATCAACAACGCATTGGCGCTCCCATCCCGGGCCGACGAAGTCATCGTCAACAACCCACCCGCGGCCAGCGACGTCGACTGGGACACGGCGGACTTCATGGCTGAGCTGCAGCGCGCGGAGGCGGAGTTCCTGCCTGAGCTCGCCAACACCCGCGCCAGGGCCGACGCGGCGCGTGAGAGCACGACTGCAGCACCGCGTGCCACTGATGCGGCGCGGTACGCCCAGCGCGCGCGTTCGTTCCTGGTCGAGCGCGACGCGCTCGCTGAACGCGACCCTGCTCTCCGCGTCTGGACCAACGGCGTGCGCGACAGAAGCAACAACTCCGTCGCACCCACCACCGGCACCGGCACCGGCGAAGCATCGCGCGACACACAGCTAGCATCGCTCCTCGCGCTCGAGCGCGCATGGGCCGCAGAGGCAGACGCGCACGCGGCGGGGGTGGCGGGCGCCGAGGCAAGGCTCGTCGCGGCTGATCGGCGGTTGGCGGAGGCGGATGCGAATGTGGGGGCGCTGCAGCGGCGGGTGGAGATGGCGGAGGAGCGGGTGAGAGTGAGGGCGGAGGCGCGGGGGGTGCAGCGTGCCACGGGCGCTGGGCCTGCGGCTGGAGTTCTTGGGGCTGGGGTTGCAACGGCGGGGAGGGACGACGGCGCGACGACGCGTGCGTTGAGGGTTGGAAGGCGGACGGGTGGTGCGAGGCGGGACGCGGAGGGGGAGGGCGCGGACGGCGCTGCGCGGTAGGGAGCAACTACTAATCATTCATCGTGGGGAAGGTTCGTTACCGACATAATGATGGTCGCCTTTCTTCTGTTGTTACTCATTACATAAATTGATGTCCTTGAATCGTTTCCTTGGACTGGAATCCATGATTCAGATACGCTGTCGAACGCACAATCAGTATCCGTTCCGCCTCAAAGGATTCCGCGCAGTCTATGAAAAGGCACCCCTGACCGGAACCACCATCATCAAAAAATGAAAAGTGGAATCCTGCCTTAGGATGTCTCCCCAGTGGATCTACGATAGACGGGGCCTGTCTGCGATGACAGCAGAGTCCACTAACGTCAATTCGAGACCTTGAGGGCTTTGTCGTCGTTGTTCAGTGATCACTGCAGGGACACTGACAGCGAGCGTCGAGATAGCGCGAAGCCTTGAGCACATACGAGCCTCAGTGGACTGGTCTCATTACCATGGCACCTAGAGAGCAGACGGGCTCAGACTGTATGTACATAGAGATTTGAGGCCGGGGTAGGGCGGGGGATTTTTGTCGTCGCTGAGACGCGCGTCGCGAGCGCAAACCCTTGCCCTACCCGGAGCCGGCCCGGTGTCCATCAATGATCATATTTGATCCGACCAGATAAGATATGATGACCAGAACAGTTGATCTAGGTTGGGCTAGCCAGTTTAACTGTCGATTTCTTTACCTCTTCTTTTTTTAGTAGTTACTTTGCATGCGTGCCTGTAGGGACTGTTGAGGCGACACATCTTGGGTTTCTCCTGGTCGACGGGGAGTTGAGATTGATGGCGAGGAATTGCCATTGATTACCCACGAGGTTTTACCCGTACGACCTGCCTGTTGTGGCCACAACAGGTCGGGGAGATCTCCTTGATGTCTAGTCTTTCCGCCCCCCTACAGTAGTGCGTGTGTTCTACGTAAAGATCGGTAACTTTTTTTAGCCTACAAGCAGTTACTCAAATCTTCGTAGTAAACTGATTGTTCCAGTTTTGGGACCGCGTCAGTATAATATATCCTCCTCCTCCTCCTCCTATCTGTAATTCGACCCGAACCAAAGAAGAAGGAAACAAAAAGCTTCCCACCTTGGTCCTCATGCCCAGCACCCGAATGGAACGGGGCTCCCACAGTAACATTCATGCGGCGCAGGCGCAATCCGCTTGCTACTAGGCTTCCCTCCTCCTCTGGATCGATGAAGAATAAGTAGAACTGTTCGGATGTTATGGCTTGTCTGATAGACAAGTACAAAAGATTTTCATGGCATATGGACCATCTATGGCCCGCACCCGAATCGAACGAGCACTCCGTGTACCTGCTAGTTGTCGGGATTTACGGTGAGTAGGTGTCGCATGCTTACAGGCCCTCTTGTTTATATGGCCGCCCTCGGATGAGATACTTGTCGCCGCCGAGACTTGGGTTAGATACTTGTCTAAAGTGGGTCTAAAGGACGGACAAAAAGTGAGCGAAACGAGTTTCAGACAGCGCTATTCTAGCATGACTTCAACCACCAAAAAAAAAGAAACGCATTCCACTCAGCATGTACTCGAGTCCCGAGAATAATTGCATACGGGAGAAAAAAGATCGAACGCAGCACGCACAGGGAAAACCTTGCTTTTCAAGAAAGAAAAAAAAGGAATTCATACCTGCATGGCTTGCACCCGAATCCAACAGCCGTGTACTCAGGCTGCATAAACAGTCGATTGAGTACGGCCGCGCTCCGAGCACTGCAAAGCGTTGCTACCCGGAGTGAGATCAGGCTCTCCGCTCGTATCCAACTGCCTCAATGAACGCCTATCGGCCGCCTTCGCCGCGTTTCTGCGAGTTATGCATCGAAAAAATTATCAGTTATGACTGATAGTCGTATCTGCAGTGTTTGGGACAACATCACTTATGAGATAGCAGAGGAGGAGGAACGACTCACCAGGTCCGTCCCCTCAATCGGGGAAAGTGAGCGGCAAAATCAGCATAATGCTCAGAATCAAACGCCTCGAGAACCAAAGTGGGCATGCGTGACGGGGGTAATGGTAGCATCGACAACGCGATATCCAGCCCCGCACACACGTCGATACTGGGCCTGCTTTCATATAGGTCGATGGTGATTGTACGGAGTTCCGTCTCGGGAGTAATCTTCGCAAGTGTTTGAAGCAAACCTCGGACATCTGCAGCTTCCAACGCCGTGCCGAAATGGAGGCGAAGATGGGTAAGCTTGGGGAAGATAGAGAGGTTGAACGGTACTCCAAGTGAGTAGCATGATCCGTCAACAAGCACTTTGTGCAACTTGCCAAGTGCAAGCGAAGATGAATTACGCACAGCAGTCGCCAGGTCGAGGACTTCAATCGTGCGCACCCCAGGCGCGACCTGTTTGAAGGTGCCAACCCAGATCGGCCTGAAATTATGTGGGTCCGTCAGCTGCCCGCGCAACTTGACCCTGTGAAGCACGCTCCGTCCGTAAAACAGTTTTTGCAGGGCGCTCGCGATATAATGCGAAATTTCGCCCTCTATCGTTGCGGAGACACTCGCGAGATTAATGAAGGGAAGCCGCATATCTGCGACAGCATCGCGACCTCTTTAATATCGTCCCGACTGGAGCGCCACACAATCTTGAGTTCTCGGAAAAGCTGAGACTGTACTGGGCTCGCCCATGAACGGGAAACCAGGGAGCAAGCACGCAGGTCCTGTGCCGCGTGGATGGAGGTAAGACAATGTCTACGAGTTCCTGGATTGCGAGAGGGTTGGGATGCATGTTCGGCTGCGTGATCGGACGGCGGTGGTGGTGGTGGGAGAGAGAAAGATAAAACGTCAGACACACTGTGTGTACACGATCACACGGCGCTAAAGTCACTGACTTGCAAAGCAACATGATTCAGACGGAGCAAAAATATAAAAGTGTAAGTACCCAACCGCAGATCCGGTGTTACTTCCGATGGATCCTAACACATATTGCTGTGCCCCCCCTACGGCCCGTCAATTTTTTTTAAGCACGAGTCTGTACGAGTTGTTCGCGTCACTTCAGTGCTGCATGCCATACCACGTCAGGCGCTACACAGATAATCCACGAGAAGACCGTACCTGATTGAGATTACCAAGCCCTGGTACCGGGCAAACAGATACAGCTCTGGCAGGTCTTCGTAACCCCATACATCCGTTCTGCTCGCCATCAGGGACGCAAAATAAAAGGCAGAGAAACGCAACGTACCCAATGTCTCCTTCTCCAACACCTTAATCGCCTTATCCACCTCCTTCATCCCACTCCCCTTATCCTCATCAAACTCGAGCAGGAAATATATATGCAGCTCGGTCTCGTCCTTGCCCTTCGGAAAGTCCGCGTGAAACATGATGATGGGGCGCACGGTCGGGAACGGCAGCGGGCGCGGGGAGCTAATGACTTTGAGTTTGGGGCCGGGGTAAATCGTGTAGTCGAGCTCGACGAGGATGGGCGCGGCGGGGCGCATGGCGGCGAGCTCTTTGATCAACTGCTCGCGATGCGCCTCGAAGCCGGCCTGTGCAATTCGGCATGCGAACTCGATGTCGTCTTGTGCGAGGGGAGGGACGGTGCCCGCTGGAAATCTGGAGTTACAAGGGACTTATCGCGATGGTTGTGCGGGGCTTACCACCGCGCTCACGCTCACGTGTCTTGCAGGTGGTCTTGTGGCTTTTCCAAGCGGCGACCTGGCAGGTGCGAGAGCAGAAGGACGTCTGCAGGCAGCCGCTGCACAGCTGGGTGCCGTTCTCGGTGCACTGTCAGTAGAATAATTGAATCAGTCTGCGCGTGTTCATAAACAGGATAGCGATAACACACATTCGCTCCCCCGCAAGGCTTCGGCTTCAAAAGATCCTCCTCGCTGCAAAATCCCGTACACTTGTCGACGTGCAGTCGAAATGCCAGCCACGCCTGCCTCGCCTCGCCGCGCAAGCGCTTGTCGAGTGCAGCGGATGTGATAGCCGCGAGAGCTTTGTGCGTGGGGCGCAGGACGGATATGTAGATGGTGTACTTTGGCAGCTCCTCACAGAGGAGGCGCTTGAACGAGGCGAGCGTCGTATCGTCCAGCCAGGGGAAGCATTTCAGCAATGTCTGTAGCAGATCCGCCTCCATGGCCATGACGACGAACGTCACCCCGTCATCCGCAATGTGCTGCCGCAGGTAGTCGCACACGAGCACGATGCCAGCCGCCGTGGCCGCCGCGTCGAGGTGGTTGAACGGCCGCGAGGTGAGCGCCGACAGGGCCTTGATAACTGCACCGACGGACTGCTGCGCGACGAGCTGGTCGCGCATTGGGGTGTAGTGGAAGTAGTGCAGGTTTCGCAGGTCGGTCGTGAGAGCCTCCGTCGAGGTGTTGAGGTCGATGCCCGTCTGGGAGGGGGACATGCGCGCGAGGCTGTCCTTGATGTGCGTGAGGACGAGGGCAGCATTGTCCGCAAGCGTGCCGCCGAGGGCGTTGGCAAAGAGCGGGCCCCATTTTATGGTGTTTTCCGGCCCGTCGTCGAGGGTAAAGGCAAGTCGGTTGAGACATCTCGAGGCGCCGGGAGGAGCGACGAGGCCCGGGGGAAACTCGGCCGCCAGAGCAACCCGAATTTCCGGATCGCGGACTTCCATGGCCCAAAATTTGATGACGAGGTCGACAACGGCGGGGGTCTTGCGCACGAGCTCGGCCAGCGCGTCATGCACGGAATACATTTGGAGCATTATTAGAATCGATTTGAACGCGTTATACGGCGTGATGTCGACGCCCAGATCGACTTGTGGCCGATTCTTGTCGAACACCATCCGGGCATGGAGCTGTAGCGCGACTTGCGTCGTCGGCCAGGCGGCGATGAGGTGCGGGAGGATATCCTTCCATATATCTGTGCCTTGGAAGCGCATGGCAATGTTGAATAGACTCGTGATACACGCGCCAGAGAACACCGACTGCCACAGGTCCGCGCGAGTACGTTCCGGACGCACCGCGTCCCCTTTTTTCGCGCCTTCCGGGGCAGAATAGACAGAGAGAATCTCGATAATGCGGCGCGCCTTAAACTGAGGAAGAGGACAGCTGTGAATCGCTCCCATTATCTTCCCAAGATTGTGGAATGTCTCGACCGGGTCGCGTTGACGAAAGCCGGGCTTGGCGAGAATCTGCGTGGTGTGAAGCTTTTACGGTGCACAGGACGTCTAACACGCATCCACGCACGTCGATTGACGCATTTGCGGTGTCCATTGTGTTTTCGAACCGTCTGATTGCGTTGCACGGTGAGACCACGACGCGACCAGTGATGATGGCAAGAGGAAAGGAATGGATTGATGTGGTCTGTTTGCCTGTATCCTGATCATTAGTTGATAGGGGCCTGTTTGGCGTGCGTTGAAAACCAATTGACACCGAGAAAACGCCCTATTTATGCCCACACCCGCGTCTTGTAGATGCGGGGGGAAACTCAATCCGTGATTGAGATGATATGATAAGGGTCGGGCGAAGGCCCGCAGGCCCAAGGGTTGGGTGACGGCCTGCGAGACCATCCGGCGAAGGCTGGAACAAGAAAGCCTGGGATCCGTATACCCCGGAGTCCAGACTCCCAGCCTTGCAAGCTAAAAGAAACGTAGGTCGGTTCAACTTTGGTTCAACTCAGGCTAAGTCGGGTTAGCTTAGGTTAGCTCGGGCTGATGTGCTACCTTCATCGCAAAAGGAGCGGGTGGGTGGGCCAAAGAAAGTCCCTGGCATGAGTGAGGAAGGGCACTGCGTGCGCTGGTGCGCTGGATGATGAGCGCGTCCGCCAAGGAACAGATCCCTTGGCGACCGCTTAAGTCCGGGCATAAAACCCATTCTAGGCGACACTCGTGCCTCGCTTCACCGACGAATCTCAATTTATGCCCACACCCGCGTCTTGTAGATGCGGGGGGAAACTCAATCCGTGATTGAGATGATATGATAAGGGTCGGGCGAAGGCCCGCAGGCCCAAGGGTTGGGTGACGGCCTGCGAGACCATCCGGCGAAGGCTGGAACAAGAAAGCCTGGGATCCGTATGAGCACGATACCCTCGGAGTAGGAGAGCAACGACGCGGAGGCGAATACGGATCCCCCCAAAAATCCTAGGAGTGCTCGTACAAGATCAGGCAGCCACAGTGAATTGGCGAGAGGTCGAGCAGTTAGTTCTCGGGTTAGCGGGTCAGTGTTAGTCATTTGTTAGTTCGGGTTAGTAGTGTGTCGCATTTGCGGACGGCTGTACTTTGGATGTTGAGTAAGCAATTGAGATAGCAAGTTGGAAAGTGAAGCTGTTTCTGGGCAACGCTTTGGCAATGATGGACGCCAGTGAGTTTGAGGGAAATGTCGTCGCGTAGAATGAGGTTCAAAACAAAAATCAACCACCAGATATCGTCGCCAGTTGTGGGGGGATAAACGAGTTCTGTTGCACATAAGAAGGCCGGAATACAGCAAAGAGGACCCTGCAGATAGGAAACCATGGCCGAGATGGACAATGCGCCTTGAACGCAACCCCTTCCGGCTGGCATCTGTGGCGAGTCGTGGGGAGATGGAGATGAACGAGTTGTGTTGAAGGTAAGAATGCCGAAATACGGCAAAGGTGACCCTGAGGATAGAAAAATATGACCGAGATAGACAATGCGCCCTTCCAGCTGGCGTCAAGAAGCTCAGATGTGAGCCGTCGGATCATTGATATTGATTCCGAAGAGGACCAAGGAGGGGAGTTCGGAAGCAGGAGCGGGATCCAATGTTGCAACGGAACGGCCAGGATGAAATGCACGATGGGCCTCAATTCAACTCTTGCACGCCCGAGTCCGAAAACACCAAAATATTGACGGAATACTTGAAGTTGTCGGCCAGGGACCGAGAACAGACACGACTATCAAGATTCGTTATTTGCCGCGGAGTAGCTTACAGACCTGAAGTAGATTGCAGAGAGCATGAGTCGCCAGGTGGAATGAGGACTCGATCCCGGTGTCGACAACAAGAGAGTTTCGGCAGGTCGAAACTTACTTACACAGTACAAGTCCAATGTCCCATGTGATTTACCAGGGACTCGGGGTGAGACCAGCGGCAAAGACAGACGGCGAGGATACGAGAACATAGTAAGGGCCAATGAGACAGCCGCTATAAGAATGATAACAACCAGCGACAGGGCGAGGCCGCGATTAGGCAGTTACAGAACACAGATCCACCGGTTGGGCTTCAGGGCAATTGATTTTGGGTTCTCGGACGACGAACAGCGAGACAGGTGCCATCAGCCGAGGAAAACAGAGCCGAAATGCGATGCGATGATAAGACTGGTTGATGGTTGAAATCTGAACTGGCCGGCGCATGTAAGGCGCAGGACGTGGCAGGCACGTTCGGGATGATTGTGTGTGATATAGAACGAAAAATGAAGGGATGAGAAACATAACTCGTCGTGATAATCCAGATTCGAGACGATGAATAAATGAAGCATGTGTGCGGCAGAACAATTTGAAGCAAACACAAGGTGAGATGATGATAGATAAAACACAATAGACCAGCGGAACAGTAGCGAGGGTGAGTCTTGAATCTCAAAACCAGTCTTGATTGAACCTTGAGGCTCCGTGCGTGACCAAGCGTTGACGCGCGAGCTCGCGCCAAGTTAGGTCTTGAATCTTGAATCTTGAACCAGTCTTGAACCATTCTTGAACGAACCTTCAACCCGGCCGCCAACCGTTGACGAGAAAATAAGAACTTGAATGCTGATAATTGTGCTAGCCAAGAAATGGGAGTGACAATATTAATGCGGGAGTGTCGGCGTAAGAAACCAAGGAAATGATCAGCAGGATAGAACGTACAATGGTTGCATGGAGCAGAATGAAGGAAATAGATGATAGGGATCGACTGCGCATACGCTAGGCGATGATACACCCGAGGGATACAGGTCGCGGAGAACAGAAGCTGAGCAGCGAGATCAGGATTTTGAGAAGCAAAAGATCGGCCAGAGAAAGGTCGAATTGCGACCCAAAAATATGGCCACGCCGCCTATAAAGACCGAGAAGAGGTCCGGGATGCTGCCAAGGCCCAAGGAAACAGTCTAAAACAAGGGGGAGCATTTTTAAGTCGAGTCCTTGAGAAGTAAAATTGCTAAGATGTGGTTGCGATTGAATCAAGGTGGCCGGAGAGATCGAGCGAATAAATGGAGAAGGAGAATGAGTAAACATTGACTGTACCAGAGATCGCAAAGGCCATCCAATGAGTTGCGAGGTTTAATGACGATGATATGGATAAAAATGCGGCATGCTGTGATAATGATAGGGCGGCATATGGCGTGCCATGAGGCGCCCAGGATAGTGCTGATAACAGAGATAATCACGATGGGGTGCACAGTTCAGAGAGGTACACAAGAGCACACAGATAAACCAGAGGGATCGGATGTTCTATCGGTGAAGAAAGCAGGAACTTAACTTAGTCAAAGAGACGACAACCAGAAGTAGGGCCAGGCTCCGGCGCGAAAACCTAGAAAGGGAGAGCATGACACAAGGACCACGAAACCGGAGAATTGACCGTCGGAACGAAGTGGGAACCTAGAGCAAAGAGAGAGGAAACAAAAAGTACGTACCAGCCGATGTTCTGGCGGGTGCAAGGTCAAGGGAGGAAGATTCCGGACAGCAGACGAATAGAGATACACCGGCAAAGAGGGCAGCGAGGTATATAAGCCAAGCTAGAGCAGCACCTTGCGATAGAGAACACAGATTAGTCGATAACGAGATCAATTGGGTGTGAGGTGAAGTGAATGGGCCACATCTGGAACGCGCAGGAAAACCGATCCATGCTCAGGGTGAAGATACTGAGCGTACCATGCGGGATAATGAAGGACGGAATAGGGATTATGATGGGAGATAATTCGGGCGTCCCGTGATAATGATAGATACATGAAGCATATACGGAGCGCGATGATAATGATAGACAAACTTGAGGCACATATGAGGTGCAATGGGAATGATAGATTATTTTGAGGCACATATAGGGTGCAATGATAGTATTAGATAAACTTGAAGCAAGGGGAGGCGCAATGATAATGATAGATTTTGAGGTGCAACGAGGAAGGTAGGCACATGCGACGTGCAATTTTGAAAGTAATAGATGAGTCAGAGGCACTGAGAAGGTGCGGATGTTGATAGATCCAGCTGGTGCGCAAGAGGAGGAAGGATCGTGAACGGTGACGCTGAACTAGTCCGATAAGAAGCTGGAGACGCTGAACTAGTGATGGGAAAGTTCGGTTCGGTTCAGGTTCGGGGTACTTTTTCCCGAACCTCGAACCTGAACTTCGGTTCAGGTTCAGCTATATGCTGAACCCCGAACCTGAACCTGCGGTTCAGGTTCAAAGCGGTTCGGTTCAGCGTTCGGGGGCGTTCGAACGCCGAACTGAACCGAAAATTTTAGTCCGATAAGAAGCTGGAATATGTCGGTCGACACGCGACAATAACCGATGGGGCAGCGGAATGATCTGGGAATAAAATGGCAGAGTTTTTTGGAGGCAGGAACAGTTGCAACTTGTTCAAAGTTGTGTCGCAAAACTCGAACAAAAGCATGCAGCGTAGGACTCGAACCAGGGATACGTGGACCAGGCCGATTTGTGCCCCAAGGGGATCGCGGGACCGAGAGTGATGGGAGAAGTTTTCGTCGCGCGACCAAGACGAGCGTCCGGAGTCCAAGTACTACTAGTAGCAGCCCTTGCAGCTTGAGGATCGAGGAAAACCAAGAAGAAGGAGGTGTAAGAGTCAGGAGCCAGAGCAGCCACGTCACCCGCTTGACGACAGACAAGCAGCGCAAGATTGGCGCAAGAGGGTCGATCTGACTCCACATGAGGGACTGAGATTGTCGACACAGTGAAGATGCACATGTCGAAAAGAATTGAATGGAGTCTGACCCAAAGAAAGTCCCTGGCATGAGTGAGGAAGGGCACTGCGTGCGCTGGTGCGCTGGATGATGAGCGCGTCCGCCAAGGAACAGATCCCTTGGCGACCGCTTAAGTCCGGGCATAAAACCCATTCTAGGCGACACTCGTACCGACGAATCTTGTTAGTTGATAGGGGCCTGTTTGGCGTGCGTTGAAAACCAATTGACACCGAGAAAACGCCCTACTTATCTTATGCAAAATTGATGGTTTAGAAGGAAAGGCCAGCTTCACGGTTCAATTTGGCGGGGATCCAACGACTTTCGGTTGATCTTTGCACCACGCGAAAAGGTCAGTGGAAAGTAGCAAGTAAGCATTCATAATGTCGGACATCATCGAGGTAAAGCTGCATTTGAAGAGCGCTCCGACCAGGGAAAACTGGCTTCTTCCCCCCGCTCGGGAAAGGTTCGATGACGATTCACAGTATGTCCGGCTACCAAAAGCTGCATAAGCTAATCGACGTTGTATGAACCGGCACCAAAGGGGTACACATGAACACCGACTAGAACAAGCGAACAATTCACCGTTTGTGGAAAAGCCCTGTGATGCGGTGAAGTTCCTTCGGCGCCAGGACGCACTCACCGATGGGGGGCTCTGTACGAGTGCGCATTTGGAATGAGATGGGCCGACCGGGTCAGTCCGCACTTGATCGGTAAATATTCAACACAGCCCACATTTACCGTCGTTGCGATACCACGGAACCGGAACAGATCAACTAACGACGTTACAATGGCGAACCTGTTTCGAGGTATACCATTCCGCTCCATTGCATCGGAAAGCCTGCACATGATCGGCGTTCACTGCGGTGGACCTCAGCTACAAGTGAGTCAAGGAAGGACTAGGGTGCGCATGTTGACAAGGACAGTCAGGCAGCTGAAGAAAATCAGAGGAGAAGGCCAGGGAGCGTTCGAGTAGTTCTTACCCATATTGAAGCCATACGCGTTGAACATCGGGACCGATTTCAAGTTACAGAGCAAGGTTTTCTCCAAGACATACGGAAGAGCTGCTGACAGTGGTATAGCAAGATCATCGCTGTTATACGGAGTCGCATCAACCCAACACCATCCGATGAACTGCCCACACCCCAATCACGAGCAACATCTCAGGGGCATGACGATACGCTGCCCCCTTCGTCGACGACGGAGACGTCGAAGTAGCAGTCGCGGTCGAGCCGCTCTGACCTCCTACGGACGCCGTCTGACTCTGCTGCAACGCCACCACAGCCACGCTTGTCGGAAACGTCGAGTCAAAGTTATTCAGGTGCTGCTGATAATCCTGGCACCGGGAGTACGCAAACCCATAGTCCGATTCAGAGTCCGTATCCGGGATCTGCGCATTGAGCCAGCCGCTGAAATATGGGTCGGCGATGTCCGTTACGGGGGCAGTGACGTTGGGCAGTTTGTTGTACGCCGCGAGACGCTGCTGGATGACGATCGCCAGCGATGGGCCACAGGCGCGAACATACTGGTCGTAGTCCTGGGATACAATGGCAGCCGTTTCGGTGGGGCTGGGATACAACGACAGACTAAGGGTAATCGGATCCCTAAGGAGCAGCGTAAGTCATGGGTTGTTGCGCAGTGCAGAGTCACTTACATGCCGTCTCGGTATTCCAGGTGTGAGGGGTGAGCTGCCGCGAGTCCGGTGCTGCTACATGCGACGAGGACAAAGAAAATTGTACGAGTCCGCATTAGAGATGTGATGATGGGCCGACGAGTCAGTGCTGTAAGGTCTCTTGCTCGGTCGCTAAATATTCAGCTCAGCTCGCATTCACCGCCGTTGCGATGCCACGGAACATTACGACGAACGGAGTTGTAATGGCGCACCGGTTTGGAGGTTTACTTTTCCGCTCCGTCCTTTTCTTTGCACCGGACAGCCTGCGCATGATCGGCGTTCACTGGACTGACAACATTGCGGTGATAGTTCCAAGTTTGACCGTACGGAAGAGACTTCGAGATTCATGTCGCCATCGCCAGCTGTGAAATCCGTCTTTTGGTCCGTTGAGTTGAAGACATGCCATACAGAGCAGCACTTTCCAGGCGACGATGATACGCCACCGGTTATGCCTGAGCGCGGCGGCGAACGGGTGACTGGATCAATGAATGTGAAGACGAAGAGACATGCAAAATGTCGACTGAATCTTCTGAGATAGCAGTGCGGAAATATCTGAATCTGGGAGAGTTGGATTGGTAGGAAAAAATCGAAACTCACTTGTAAGTCGACCAACCTTGACTTGAAGTCTGAGAGGGCGGTATTCAGATAGGTTGGAGACAAGGCGCTCATGATAACACATTTCATCATGCACTTCGAAAAAATTATATTGCGGGAAGAGCTCAGGCTCAAAGTCTGGGTCGATGTCAGTTTTACCCACGTATCGAATGGAAATACCATACATATAAGACACCGAGGTTATGGGATGATGTGCGACGCGCGTTGCTCAAGACATACAGGGGAGCCACAGATAGATTCATGGCAGGATCGTTTTACTGCTGGCAAGATGTACAGACTATAACGCGAATGTCAGTCAAGCCACCCATTCGTAAGGCGAGAACATAGCTACACAAGAGAAGAAAGGAAAGGAGAGTAGGCCCTTGCGTCACAGAGACTAAACGTTGCCGTCTGGCATGTAAATCCGGCTCAGTTTCTTTAGTGGAGGAAAACTAGAGAGCGGGTACCTACCACCGAACCCGGGGATTGTTGTCTGAAGTATCGACTAGGAGCACAGCGGGCTGCGGCGAGAGCAGCTGAAGTGCGCCCCAGACCACGAGACGCCCACCAAGGCCAAGCAAGGCGCCTGTGATACACGCCACGCCGAGGAGGACATAAGCCGGATAAAACGCGTCCGAGAGATACAGGATGGCACGATATGGCGAGTATGCGAAGACCTCAACGAGGATTTGGGTAAAGACGATCGCTGGCGCCAGAATGTAGAGCAAAACGGGAAACGGGGAGAGAAATACGATGGGATGTGCGAGGATCCTGCTGGCAAAAAATAGAGCCGCAGATACGGAGCGGGAGAGAGCGACAAGGGACGAGAATGAGAGCGAAGCAAGGGACTTTGCGTATGGAAGAGCCCGAACCAAGGCAGGCGAGCCTGTGGCGGGGACGGCACTTTCGATGATGGAGGCCATGAGAGAGAAGGCGGCCGTGTTGATTGTTGGAGCTGTACATTACAGCAACAAATACTGCCACATTGATGATTGATCATCGATCTTCACGGCGGTTTAGTCTTCACGCTTGTTTCCGACCACCTTTCGACCACCACTCGTATTCTTGTTTAATCTGGACCTGTACCTGCTATATTTCAGATTTGGACACTCAACGGTCATCGGCTCTTCCCCCGACACCGCGACAGGCTCCAAACAGGCTCACCAACGTAAGTACACCGTGCAATCCAGGAGGACATTTGGAGGCAGCGCGATGCAGTGAGGAGCATGGTAATACATGGCCGGCATCTCCACGCAGGTATCCTCACCCAGAAACCGCAAGTACCTATCCTCAGAAATTGTGCATATTATTTGGTGCTGTTGGTGTGTTTTCGAGCACGCGTCAATCACGTGAGCGAGTCACAAATGGAGTCGCCATCTTTTTCTGTGACGAAACGCGCTTGACCCAAGACCACCACCATGCCCAAGGCAAAGCCCACAAAGACGCGCGAAACCCAACAAGAGTCCCTTCTCATCTTCACCGACGGGCATAAACGCGTTCTCGCTCTCAGACCGAAGACGTACAAGGTGCGCCAGCCATTCTTTTTGTCGCGCAGTCGCGTCGTGTCTTACTCGGCGCAGGCTGCCGTCGATGCGGCTCGCAGGCAGTTCCCCTGTATCAAGGCCGAGAATTTGGTGCTTCAAACCGACCAGCTTGCGATCTGCGAAGAGGAAATGACAGATATCCTCCCCGAGTCGTGGGAGACTGTCGTTGGCCTGATTTCCTCCGTCTCCGTGACAGAAAGACCGCAATCTCCTGTCAAACAAGCAGTTGCGATCACAGCTACAGACATCGTCGCTGTCCCGTCAGGTGTGCCTCCTCTCCTGATTCCGATTCGTGCTCTCAATCCGACGCGTACAGCGGACCCCAAGAAAATTGACGTCAACTTTTCTTTCAGGAGCCTTGGGTTATTGGTTCGCATGAATCGGGACACCAAGTTTGAGAAGGTTCAGTATCACGTTGAGAAGCGTTTTGGTTTCGAACATTGCTCTCTCGGCCACGATTTCAAGATGGCCTGCGACGGCCGTAGAGTCAATTTTCTACATACTCCGGATACTTTCGGAATGGAGGACGGCGCTACCATCGACATACTCGAGGACCAGGCCGGTGGGAAGCCTGTCATCTACGTTTATTCTCCAACGGAAATCGATGTCTCAGTCGCGCTGACCTTGATCCCCGAATGGGACTTCTCGGCCATCTATCCAGTGGTTCCAACCAAGTCATCGCCCTCGAACGCTGGCCAGAGCATCCAATGGAATGTGCGCACTCATCTGGATGGCAGTCTCACTGAGAGGAACACGGGGCTCGACGTCGCCTACCTCTTCTGGGAGGCTCAGTGAGTCATCTGCGAGTTTGAGTTTTCGAATATACCCTCATCAACATTCACGCTACAGCACGAACCATGGCATCCCTATGTCTCCTCCTGCGTCCCCCGTCGCCACTCATTCTTCCATCGCCGGCTCTTTCTCTCCCCTGTCGAGCGACCTGTCCCCCGCGGACTCAGTCCTCATCCAGGTACGCGATATCACGCCCTACCTCGACAAAGTCCTTCTTGGATTGGGGCTGCATACCGAGGCGCGCACCTCCTTCATAACGTGAGGCCTGTTTCCCCCATCGCAGAACTGATCGAAGTAACCGGTTATCGCTTTAGCTATTGGCTCCCGTCGTTTCTCAAGCACACCCGCGTCGCGCTCCGTTTCGTCCCACAGGCCGCATACGAGACTGCCGCGACACTCGACATTAGTCCGGCGCCTGACGTTGTCACACGAGTGTTCATGCTTTTCAAGGGCATCAGCGACGACGCGGCGGGCGAATGGGTGGGCGCACCATCCAGGGATGATGATGCCGAGCGCTGGAGAGGAGTTGTAGGTGTCGATATCGGTCGAGCGTCAGATGCCGCATTGCTCAGAGTCCTGGAATGGGGCGGAATGGAGGTTTTGCCGCATTGAGTATAGTGTGGGATGTTATTTGGTTTTTATTGTGACCGATTGTCCACTGTACACCATAAATTCTGACGGACGTCTCAATACAGAGCGAACACTGGCTCCCGCTGAAAATCGACCAAATCCATTCAGCCAGCCTATATATGAGAGGTGCGGCGTTTGTTTTGTCGTTGGGCTTCACCGTCGACGGAAAAGACCTAGTTTTCCACATCAACTTCGCTGGGCTCCATACCCCGAGGGCCGTTCGAATCTGCTGTGCCACGGAACACCATCGTAGACTCCGCGACAGCTAAAGCACTGGATGGTTGGCGTCACCACCATGACTCTGCTTCCTCGCTGGGCTGCTTGGTGACTAGAACTCGCCACTGAGTCGCCAGTGACCTTTTTTCCTAGGGAATCTCCAACGCACCTAGAGTAGAAATTGCTACCCCATAATCTGACGGAGTCCTTTCCTCAAGTCTGGTCAAGGGTTACCAACGCCGAACAAGTCTCCGTCCTAGCTTCCCGTTAGAGGATCAGCGGTGAATCGCTTTGCAATGCACGAGTTTCCGGATGAGCAGACATAGTATGAAGTTCAGTCCGTTCTTCGGTACGCGTTGTGAAACTCCCGTCATGCATCTCGCGTTTGCTCCGCTCGCTGTTAATGTTATAGGGCTTCTTGGAGGGTGGAATCTATATCTGAGCATGGCGTAACAGGTGGTGAGGTAAGCAGGCTGCCCCCAATGATTCGTTTATCAGTCCCCATGTATAATTGAACTCATCTTTAACATTTTCGCTTCACGGTGAATTTATACCCCAGTTCCAATCACGTAGGTTGAAATTGCGTATCCAAGGGCTGTAAAATTCAAGTAAAGAAAAGCCGGCATTGATTCTCACGTCCATCTTGGCCTGCCTCTGATCTCGTCAATGTTTTTTGACGTACATGCATATTTGGCTCTGTTGTCGCGCCGCGAGAACGTGTCTATCTACATCACGTGGGCGGTTCCGTTACGAGTCCTAAATTTATTTAGACTCGTTCTTGTCAGCGGCTGGTCCGCCACTTTTTTGGTCAAATTCAGTCTCGTTTTGATTGAAGTTGCAGTTGTTATTTGTTCGCTTTCATCACGTGTCGTTCCCCTCCGCCTTGGCCATCAATTTCAGTCCAGCTTTCCTTGAGCGCACGTGCAACGGCTCACCGGCCCGGTTCGATCCTGCCCGCGCCCCCTTCTCAATGTGAGCTGGTCGACGCGCATGCGTCGGCCGGGCGAACATTGAGAAGCAACAAATATTTCGAATTCATCTGGTCACCGCTGTATATACAATTTTGGTTGCTCAAGTAGGCTCAAGACTGCTCAAGAGGGCTCAAGAGATTGATCAGATTACCAAAAAAACGTGACGGACTCGTACTGCTATGCGAAGCACTGGCCCTTCACCCCCAGTAAAACTTGAGTAAAACCAAGCACGACCACACCGACTCGGACTCAGCATCTTCCTTCTTGCTTCCTTCCATCTTCCACAACAGTTCACCAATAGTCCATCCATCGACGAGATTCGTACATCTTATCCATCCTGTTGCATCGCCAGCAACTGCCCGACTGCTGGATGCACTCTGTCCGATTCACTTGGGGACAACTTCAAACTTGGGGATCACCTTGGGATCACCTCAGCCTCGGCCCTCCGGTAAACGGAATCTGCAGCGAGCCGCGGTAGATAGAGAACTAATCCAAAGCAGTGTTGCCCGCAATGAGATCTGGTTCGGAATGTAAGGCCACTGGAGCTGCATCTAAGCGCTGACTCGCTATGCAATGTACGCCGCGAACTACCTGGCGACATGTTCTCTGGACGATATCCTGGACGCTGGTATCTGAGTTTTGAAGAAAGATGTCAAGGCAGCAACGCCTCAGCAGGAGAAACCAACCGTCCTCGTCTTACGATTTCCAGTTACTCCGTGGCTCGTCAATCAATTGCTCGCTGGCAGCACTTTTGTGCACGAAATTCCGCACACCCTCCCGACACCTATGCAAATGGCGTCAGCAACTGACTCATTTCAAATCTCCACTGCCTCGAAGCCGACGTTTACGGGTTCCTTGCGCAATCCCCGTTGGTATCCCTCAGTGTCCACTCTCACCGTGCGGGCGGATCTAGTACTTCCGACTCTCTCGCTGTGGAAGCTCACCGCCCTGCATTTTTTCCAACGCATTGTTTGCCGATGCATTCAGCATTCTCATCCAGTTCAAATATCCCGCTGCGTACGTGATGTCCACATCAAGCATCAGGGTATCCCATTATAATGTTTGCTCTTGAGGTCTCAAAAGTCAGGGACCCCTCCGTCGTCGCCATGGCGGTTAGGATTCTGCGGCTGGCTCGCATGATTCATTTTCTGGTTCAACACTTTACCCAACAATACGGCGAACTTGACTGTCGTTCCTCCAATGGCAAGGGTCGGCCCAGTTTCACCTCCGACTCGACTCCTCCCAATATGGGATCTGCATCAGCAGTTGACTCACTCAAGTCGCATCCGGCGCGCAATCACCGTCCTGCTCATTGCGTCAGTGGCACTCCGCACCCCGTTTCACTTCGCTCCGGCTCTGACCGCCGAGTCAGGTCGGATCTCGAACGTTAGAGCATGGCTGCGCTCTCCGGGGACTTAGCGTTGTTTTGCCATTGTGCTTCGGCAATAAACGCGCTCGCTTTCTTCGTGGAGCATAATTGCTTCCCAATCCGTTCTGCGCAGCCCTGCCAACGCGTCTCACCTGCCAGGGTCAGGAACTTCCACGTGTGGCTGTCCTCGAAGTCTCGAAGTGCTCGGCACGTAAACGCTAAACTGGAGCCAACTGCACGTAAACGCTGGCTGCGTGTAATCTTCAAACCGGAGCGAGCTGGCTAAGCAATACAATGTTCAGATTCTTTTCCTCAATATACAATAACAATATACAGTGGGTGGTATGTCCAACAAGATTCGTAGGTAAGATCATAGAACGAAATTACTCGAAGGGAGGAGCACGCGAATAAAAAATCAAGAAGTCACAATAAAAACCGTCCAATAAAAATGTCAGCAACTCCAGTCTCGCACCCGCCCCCAACCACAACCGAAACCGGCGTGCGGTTTCACTTGGGAGGATGCTTGCAGCGGGGACGGATTTTGTTCTTGCGAAGCGAAAGCGGTCGATCGCGCCCTCGCAGACGCGCATAGACGCCGCACGCGTTGCAGAGCCGCGCGCCGCTCTTACTGCGCCGCCACACACTCGTGCGGTGCGTGTGGCAGTGCGTGCATTCTGGTGCCCCTGCCGCCACGTCCCCCTCGCCGCCCTCAGGCTCCTCGTCGGATTGAGCATCGGCGGCGATGAGTGCGGCGGGGCGCATTTTGTTGCGCTGCTGCAGGTAGAGCCCGCATGCGTTGCAGAGTGGGAGGTGTGTCGCTGGGTCGCGCCGCCAGAGGGGGGTGGAAGTCGCTGCGCAGTGCGAGCAGGTTTTGCCGGACGCGGAGGCGAGGGTGCGTTTCGAGATGACAGGGCTCGAGGAAGTGGAGGTTGAGGAATGGCTGTCCAGAGATGAGGCAGATGGCGAGGGGGAGGGACAGGGCGGGAGATTCGACAGCAAGGATGGAGGCGAGGGGAGGGCGTATGCGGAGTTACAGGATAAGGGAGACAGAGCGGAGAGAATCATCTCATCCCAGGAAGCTGCGTCAAAGGGCGCGATGGATGGAAGCGGCCAGCCAGCCGATGGCGGCGGTTCCTCGTAAATCTGCGGCTCGACTCGCCCAGGCCAGTACTTGCTCTCGGTTATATCCTGCACGGAGAAGGCGAATTCGGGCGTCGATGCAAGTGGGGAGAACTCGGGTGAATATGGTGACGCCAGGAAATTCACGTCCATTCGAGAGTGTGCATACAGAGCCGAGCTCGGCGCGTCGCGATACAGAAGAGTGGATTCATCTGGCTGCGAGCGAACAAAAGATGAGTTCCCTGCGCGAAGTCAGATAGTTATTCTGTTAAACTTCGCTGGTCGGTGTCCGTACCGTAGTTCCACCACCCGTCAACTGTGGGGTAAGAGTGGGAGGAGGACGAAGAAGCAGAAGCTGAGCGGGCCCGTTGAATATCGGGCTGCGATCTGAAGAGCAGGCTATGATGGTCCATATTGGATGATGGATGCGATGGTGGGATGCCTTCAGATGGCGCAGTATATATACTGGGGATCCGCGGTTGCAATGGTCCATCGAGTCACGCACCAATTGCCCGCTAAAAGCATACTTTGACAGCGCAGTGCCCCACGCTCTCCGCAAATCGCTTGCCAGATTCGGTGGGTCTAGACAGCTGTAAGGCCGCAACGATGATGGCGAACTTTACGGGGTTTAATGAGATTAGCGCCCGACCGTTTACGCCAACCCCGGCTACTGCGGATGTGTTGGGGGTTTTCACTGGTCTATGGGGGATTGAGTGCCGACAATGATAAACCGGACCCTTCGTTGTACTCGGTGGGTTTCAGGTGTTGAAGTTGGGTTGGACTTGGATTAAGGAATTGGCCCGCAAGCAACACGGAGGTAAAAAGCCAGATCGATTATCCGCACCCCAATTAATGGGTGGTGCTCTCGGTAGCGCGGTAATTTATACGCCTTGGCAAAAACCCAATCAAAGAATCGGATGCAGATTTTCTATCACAGAAAAGGTTGGAGGTGCCATTCCAAGAAGAACAGGTGTTGAGAGTAGGACAGTGCCCTACCTTTGAATATTCCCTTCCAATACGCCATGAAATCTGGATTCTGAACCACAAGAGTGAATTGGAATCCAACCGCGCTGCCGGTCGCCTTGGGCACGGCCCGGAGTCCCGGACGCCCTGCGATCGACAGAGCATCATTTGATCGACCTTGCAATTGTTGTTCGCTGAAATAGGAAGGTTCTTTGAGACTTCTTTTTCAACCGCAGCCTGAGGAACGTCAAGTTCAACCATGCAAAAGTCCTTGCATCTGAGCTCATTTGCCAAAGTCGGTAATTTTCTACCCTCCGGAGCCTCGACGGTCTTTAGATCAAGCACTTGGCTTTTGGGCTCGCCCACGCCGCGGCGCCTCGCCTGCTTGACAGAAATGATGCATTAACGTCGTTTCCCAAATTGCAAATTCGAGGAACAGCCCCATGCGTGGGAAGATCAGGCTGTGCACGTACAACAAGACCAAACACCCGCTTCCTTCCACGACACCACATTCAGCAAATGCCGTTTCACGTCTCCGGGAATACGCGGTGATTCCCACAGTGATTCGGGGTGATCGCCTCGAGTCCGTTGGCGATGGATTGTAGATGCCAATGGCGTTATCCCGAGCCTCAAAGGTCGAGTTTCCACAGCCTTTTTCGCGGATAATGCGGTCGCAGTGCGCTGTCCATTCTTCTGGGCTACGGTCTGGATGTATTTGCCGACTTCCTGGCACACCGCATCGCGTCTACTGGAGTTGCTCTGTTCCGCTAGCAGCGAAGTAACTCGGTTTCAACAGCTTTGACGCTTCTTGCAAACGTCTAGTCGCCAGCTTCCTCGCTCCCTGGAAGCTCGGTGAGAACCAATGCAGTGTAAAACCTTTGGAACTTGTGTTGGGGTCCCCGTCCTCACAGCGACTGGATTAAAAGTTCCTCTCAAGATCCGCGGAACTACGCAGCACGGGGGATCGGCGACGCGACGTGCCCGACATCCATCCACTTGGGGCTCAAAAACTCGCAACTCGTCGTCCATATCATTCACGGGAACTAGACTCGACACCGGATGGCCGTTGCGCTTCCATTAAGCTTCCTGTTCCCCCCTGCTGTGCTGCGAAACGATGCGAGACGTACATACGAAGTTCGGCGTCATCGTTTGAGCACCGTTTACGTTTGTGGCGAGTTTGGTACCCCGCCCTGCCCCTGGTGCCATTTTCGCTTTGCACGCCGCTATCCTCAGGAGTCGGCGATTACAATGTGGAGCTGTGAATGTAATTCCTGCGTCCTTCGGGCGCTGGGTGGCGAATGACCTCTGAAGTGACACCAGTAAGGATGTCCACTATCTCACAGGATGTCCTCCAGTCGTCGAAAAAGAAGATGCGGCAATTGTTATTGGCTTTCGTCCATTCGCATCTCCACGCCCTTCAACCCAGCTTTTGATTGCACTCGCGAAAGAACGTCGCGGCGTCAACAGGCACGGGGAAAATCAACGACTGACTGTCGTAAGCTCGTAAGACTTGCGTATTTCATCCACGGCAAAATCCGCCAGTGAGGCGTTTCAACGTTTTGTGACGTTTGTTGATTCTCGCCTAACAAATCAGGTTTGGGAGCTAAAGGTGGGTTATTGAACTACTTTCGTTTTGAAAGGAGTTGAGAGTCACTCAGCGCGCACCTGTCAGCTTATGACCAATGCCAAAATTTAGATCTGGAGATATGCCCACAAAGATATTGTCAGCGAGAAGTTGAATGGCCTCGCGGCTCCCGGATGAAAAGACATTCACTTGAGCACATGTCGGAAACATCCAAACGGATGTCGTGACACCAATAGCTAGCGTTGGGCGAGGATGAGAAGGCAAGGTCAATTTATCTCATTGCGCGCTATCAGTTGCGCTTCCAATCCTGTTCCATGAGGTATTTCGCAGCGAACAAAGGTGCCCGTTGCCCTTGTGTTGTCTTTCCATCCATGCTGGGGAACGACGTGTAACAACAGATCCAACAGGCACATCTGATCAAAGAAGTGAGAAATTTAGAGCGCAAACCACGCTGATCACTGTCACTCCGACAGATCGCCGCCAATTCCTCTGGGGTTTTCCGCAATGCAACAAAATCCATGCATCTCCGTGGGCGGAAAGGGAGGGCTTAGAGTAACCCTCTGTCAGAAGCGATGTGCTTTGAAATGCTTTGTTTCTGGGCGGGATGAGTCGCTCCCGGCCCCTCCTCGCACCCAGTGAAGGAAGTCATCGGGACCGAAAGCCAAGCCCATACATATTCTCTGTGTGGCTGCTGACGGTGCCTATCTCTATTATTGTTCTTCCTGGAACGCGAAATCTGCCGATCTCGCCAGATCTCACTGCGCATCAACTTCAACGAGTGTGTAATATATGCAGCCAGCGCCAATCCATAACCTGTCAACCCTATATTATGTCCCCGCCGCTCCGTTCTGACTCGTTCATGGTCTGGAAGGCGTCCCAAAAACGGTCTGAGACGCGAGAAGCTTGAACATCCGTGCTGTTAGTCTGGGATCAGGCGACAGTTAGAGAGGCGAAAGCCAGCACGGGTGGAGACTATATGATGAAACACGCACGTTCGTGCAGCATGCGCTGTCGCCAATGTTTCATATCGACGAAGCAGAGTCCACAGTGATAAAAAACCGCCAAGCATAAGAGGTAAATTAAACTTTGCCCCCGACGGGAAACAGTTTACGGGCGAAAATCCAGCCACTAGTTTTGCCCGTAGTGACAGTGCTCCCAAGTGGTTAAATATGGACGGAAGTGATTCCAACATCAGCCAATGGTGAGTACCTATCGTGACATATCTTGCCAAATAAGCATGCCGCACCGCCCGGTGTCTAACTGAGCCTCACGCAAGCAATTCACGCCCCCAACATGTGGCAAAGCCCTTTGGCCAGAGTGATACAGTTTTCGCTTCGTAACGGAGCTCTGTTGTTTTGAGAAGGTGCGGTAGCCGCATGCCCTTCGCTCCCCTCCATTTGTTTGCATCGCACCCAGGATGACTGGCGTCTTCATTTGAGACCCAAGCTTGAGTGGGGTGATTGCAAGCGAGTAAATGGGGTACCAGAGGTGCCAGAAGGTCATAATGAGTCAACTGTTTATGCTCGGAGACTCGGAGCGGGCTTGTAACTTGAAACGTATTGAGTCTGGTTTGTCCTGCACCAGCCCCCAGTTCCCGCGAGTGGAAATTATTGGTTCGCTGACTGAGCTGCTATTTCATCAGTGGCACCAGTCGTTTGAGACTAGCACCTGGGGCGCGGAACTGCCATGATCTTGGGGTCAAGAACTGTTAGAGCTGTAATCGATCTGGGGCGTCCAACAGGGAACAGGAGCCCGTCGTTGGCAGTGGCTCAGTGCCAGTGACACAGCTGTAGAAATCTCACTCTGTTCCAGAACATGACACCAGAGCCAGACAACGGGGAGCGCGTTGACACTACCTCGCGTGAGGACAATGTCAGCAGAATACTCTTACAATAGGCAAAGACTTTGTGATAGAAACCAGAATATTATCGCGCACCATAGTCAATGCGCTAAAATCTCCATTCCACCCCACTCAAGGACCCTGAGCAGCGATGCATCTGACGCACGCCTAGCATCAACACCGACAACTTTCCTCCAGCGCTCTGCGTCATCATCCCCGGATTGTGCTTCCTCCCACTCGCCCAGCGCGTCGTCCGAGATGCCCTTGAATAGCATGAACACGCGGGTGACGACGTCGGGTTGTGGACTGATGTCGAGCGCCGCGGCGGTCTCGTACGCGGCCTGTGGGACGAAGCGGAGTGCGACGCGCTTGTGCTCGACGAAGGACGGGAGCCAATATCTGGCGAGCGATAAACGGTTGGCTGGAGCAGCGTTGCGGTGGGAGGAAGAGAACTCACGTTATGAACGAGGTGCGTGCCTCTGTGTGCAAGCCCAATCCAAGGAAAACCGTCACCATACATCAAACGTTGGTGGACACCGCTGCTCACGGAACTCAAGAAGGGCATGCAGAAAGCCCTTCGCAAGGCGTACCGGCACCGGATGACTCCTGCGCATCCGGACCACGAGGAGGCGCGCATAACGCGCAATCTCTACTCCGAGGCCGTGCAGAATACGAAGGCCGCCTGTTGGGTTGAGTGGCTGGAGAGCCTCGACTCAACGGACGTGTGGACGGCGAGTCGAATCGCGTTAGGGCCGCCAAACGACGGCGGCAGGATGCGCGTCCCCACACTTTGCACGACGGACCCGGTATCTAAACGGACTGTAGAGGCGACATCGAACGAGGAGAAGAGCGCCTTGCTATACAAGGAGTTCTTCCCCCCGAAGATGACTCGGTCGTCGGTGCCCCCGAACCCCATTTACCCTGAGCCGGCCTACGAGTGGCACCCAGTCTCGGATGCGCTCCTGCATCGCGCAATTGCACGTATGAAGCCGTATAAGGCAACGCGCCCGGGCTCCTTTGCAAACTGTGTTTACACGAACAATGCTCACCTGCTAGTCCCATTTTTAGGCCCAATTTATCGCTCACTCGACGCACTCGGGTACTACCCGCCGGGGTGGAATTACATCGACAGCATCGCGATGAGGAAGCCCGGCAAAACCGATTACACCAAGCCGGGTTCCTATCGCCCGGTATGCCTATCGGGAGGACATGCTCGGCTTTTGAATACCGCGAAGACGCTGCAGCTAGCGACGGAAGCCGAGCGTGCGGGAATCATCCCGAGCAACCATTACGGGGCACGCGCCGGTCGGGCGGCCACTGATGCACTTCACATGGTGGTGAAGTTCATCAAGGACGCCTGGCGCAGAGGCGATGTGGCCAGTATTATGTGCATGGACGTAAAAGGGGCCTTCCCCAGCGTCGACTTGGAGCGGCTGATCCACGACTTGCGTATGGCGGGAGTCCCCCGCGAGCACACGGAGTGGATGCGGCGGCGCTATGCGGGGCGCAAGAGCAGGATCATCTTTGATGATTTTATATCGGACTTGTTTGACGTTCTCAGCGGCCTCGATCAGGGCGACCCGCACTCGGGCATTGTTTACCTCATTTATAACTCAGGTCTCGCAAAGATCCCAGTTCCAAAGAACGGCGAAAAAGGTTTCATTTACGTGGACGACAACACTATGGGAGCCAGCGGACGGGATTTCCACATCGCGCACGCGAAGATACTGGACATGACGGTCAGGGAGGACGGGGTTGACGAATGGGAGGAGACTCACAACGCCAAGTTCGGACCGGAGAAGTACCAATTATTGGACGCGTCACGGCAGCTCGTTCCTGCTCCCTTCCGTCCCAGGAAGCGGGTACCGCTGCCACGCTTCGGAATGCCGCTTCATGAGTTGATGAACGAGTTTGGGATGAAGCCGGGGAAAATGGAGAAGATCAAGGCAGTTAGGTACAGCGCGAACTGGGAATCGAGTATGGCCGTGAGTATACGGAGCTCGAAAGAAGAGGCAGAGAAAGAACACACCAACGACAATGCAAGATGGAAGGTCTACACCGACGGGTCAGGGATTGACGGAAGGATCGGGGCGGCGGCGGTATTGTACCGGGACGGAGTGGAGGTTAGGGCCAGCAGGAAGAGGTTGGGGTCGGCGAAGAACCACACGGTGTACGAGGGCGAAGGGGTTGGAGGTAGCCTGGGGCTCGGTTTGTTGTGGGCGGAGAGAGACGTGGAGGGAGAAGTGACGATTGCAGTGGACAGCACAGCCGCAATTCGGGCCACGCAGAACACCCGTGCAAACCCGTCGCACTGGATATGGGACAAGTGGAACGCGCACGCCAATGCTGTACAACGCAAGCATCCCGGGGCTAGGATCACCATCCGCTGGACGCCGGGACACCGTGGCATCGAAGGGAACGAGCGCGCAGATGAGGAGGCGAAAAAGGCCGCTCAGGAGGGCTCCTCCGAAAGCACCTCGATCCCTCCTGCATTTCGTGGTACGCTTCCCTGGAGCCGGTCCGCCCGCTTGCAACATTACAACGCGAAGCTCAAGGCTACGGTCGCAGCAGAATGGCAAAAATCTCCACGCTACCACAGGATAAAACCTTACGACCCGTCGTTCCCATCCAAGAGGTTCATAGAACTCACCGAACGCATGCCGCGCAGATTTGCTGTCATCCTCATCCAACTGCGTACGGGCCACACTATCCTCAATAAACATCTGCATCGCATCAATCGTGCTGAATCCCCCATCTGTCCATGCTGCCACCAGTCCGACGAGACCGTCATCCACTACCTCCTTCACTGCCCTGCACACTCCAATGCCCGCGCCGAGCTCCACCGACTGGGCGGCCGAGACAGCCGTGTACTCGAGAAGCTGCTGTCGAAGCCCAAGCTGCTTCCGCTTCTTTTCCAGTTCATCGCTCGCTCGGGCCGCTATCGCACTGTTTTTGGAGAGTTACCTCCACTCGTGCCATTGGAAACCCCCACGCGCAACGAACGAATCGCTCAGCTCAACGCCATCCCGCTACCACGCGCTCTACTGCCTGGTCATGCCCCTAGGGGAATCGGACCTGATTGGATCCCGCCCGCCCGCCGCGAGTAGAGGCCGAGGGCCTCGTCTCTTTCTCTCTTTACTTACATTCACCCACTAATTTACATTAGCCATCACATTACTTGCGGGATCCCCCCGCTTCGAGATGCCCCCGGGCATCTCTTAGCTATGCCGAATTCACAATACAGCAACGGACTATTAGATTATTATACACACGTACAGCGGGGTCCCTAACATATCGTACGCGACAAAGGGGAAATAAAACTTGATTTAAAAAAAAAAAAAAAGGAGGACTTTGTCGAGGTAGGGCGTGATATCGTGTACTTCGATGAGTACGGAGTCCGCGGGGGACAGGTCGCTTGTGAGCGGAGAGAAGGAGTTGGTGGCGGAAAATTGAGCGGTGGCAGGAGACGCAGGAGGGGACAGGGGGATGCCGTGGTTAGTGCTGTAAAGCGAGGGTGAGTAGAGGTAATTCTGAAACCTCGCGGATGACTCACAGAGCTTCCCAGAAGAGGTAGGCGACGTCGAGCCCCGTATTCAGCTCAGTGAGACTGCCATCCAGGTGAGTGTGCACATTCCACTGGATGCGCTGGCCAGTGGTGGACTTGATGGGAACTACGGGGTAAATAACGGAGAAGTCCCATTCGCGCGTCAAGGTCAGCGCGACAGATACCTCAGTTTCAGTTGGGGAATGAATGTATATGACGGGTTTTCTCCCCGACTGAGATTTGAAAATGTCGACTTGGGCGCCGTTTTGCATCCTGAAGTCGTGCGGTGTCTGTTTCCACATCACTGTTTCGCCGTCGTAAATTATTCTCAAGCCGTCCCGGACAGCACAAGGATCGAAGCCACAATGCTGCTCCAAGTGGGGGCGGATCCTTTCGAACGGTGTATCCCTATACGTGCGAACCACGAACTCGACATTCTTCTCGGCCGAAAAGGTGATGTCAATCCTCCTGGGGTCAGCTGCGTGACTCGCGTCGACGGTATTCGGAGTCAAAAGAAAGGGACACACCTGGCGGGACCGTAACATCCACCGGGATGAGTGCTACTTTCTGGGCGGGTTCGCGTCTTTCTACGATCGAGACAGACGAAATCAGGCCGACGACAGCCTCCCACGACTCGGTGACGATATCTGTCATTTCTTCGTCGCAGATTGCCAGTTGGTCGGGCTGGAAAACAACGTTTTCCGCCTTGATGGAGGGGAAATGCCTGCGGGCCGTGTCGATGGCAGCCTATGTCGAGTGAGACGCGATGCGCGAGGCGACAATAGGGCGCACCTTGTACGTCTTCGGCCTGGGAACAAGAACCCGCTTATGACCGTCAGTTAAGACGAGGAGGAGCTCCTGCTCAGCGGCGCGCGTTTTGGAGGGTTTTGCTTTTGGCATGGTCGTGGTCTTGGATCAAGGCTTCAACTTTCAAGCGCGGTTGCTCGGGTCACGAGCCTTTGCACGTGATCGGCGCGTGTTCACAAACATGACAACAGCACCAAGCAATGAAACAACGCATTTGCTGGCTACGAAGATTCCGCTGCGTGAAAGCGATGAATAGTAGCGCTTCTAGGATTTTGTTGTGAAAGGAAGCGAAAGTATGGGAAGTTGGAGGGATTTTTTAACTCATCGGATTTCTTCGTTGTGTAATGCGCGCATCCGGTAGGCATCCGGGTATAGTTGATTCACTTGCACCACCAGCTACCACGGAATGAAGCAATTTTACTGAGGCATGCACCATGGGGCACGAAGCTCGAGGCCTGGAATTTTGTGCTAAACACTCGAACGCAGACGGAAGGAACTTCGTGCTACATAAATTAGGACGAGATGAAAATCAACTAGGTCGTTAACTAGGTATCCTAGTCGCTTGACCGGTAACACTCCAACCAAAATTTCCGTGCCTACCCTTCGAGCGCATCGACTAGCTATCCCACTCTATAATGCAATCCATCCTCCGAGCAGGACCATAGTGGCCAGCCAAATGACTGGTGCTGGCGCGTGCTGCTGATGTGCCGCATTACTGTTGCTGCCCTTGGTAGATACTGTCGGAGGGGCCCCAGCTGAGGTCGTTCCACCTGGCTTCGGGCTAGACGATGCGACCCCTGATTCAGAGCTTCCACCGCCCACGCTCGAGCTACCTAATGCGCTTGTGGTCGTGGGACTCGAATCTGCTAGCGCCTGTAGTGACAGTGTGTCGCTCGTACATGCTGCGTCTGCCTGGATATAGGGGTTGTAGTCCGTGGAGAGAAACAACAGATACGTAGGGTCGTTGATGTCGGTTATTGGTGGGTCAAAGGGGTGGCTGTTACTATACGCCGCGAGCCCGCTCTGGACGGCCTCCGCTTTCTTCGTCGTACAGTCATCGAGGTATTTGGAGTACTCCGCCGCGGCGGCGGCATCGGTCTGCGTGGGTGATGGCTCCAACGAGGTTGCGCTGTATTCCTGGTACCGACCTAGGGACCAGGTCTACCAATTGTCTACCAAAAAGAATTCCCATTTGATCAGATCGTCGGTGATGGCCGAGCATAGCCACACACCCGCTGTCAAAAACCTCGAAAATGTGATTTGCCTCGATCATGACGGCGTCTTCTCTGATCACCGTACACAGCCACACACTTCAAAATAACTTGCCTCCACAACACCTCGATCATACAGTATAGTAGGGCCGGATGGATCACGACATGCACTTGGATCAACAAATTATACAGCGATGCCCCGTGCATGGATTGCCAATTCCTCTTAACAAGGGGATGATATACACCACTTGGATGTCCAGAATTAATTTGGGAGCTTGATTCATACTTGTCGCTCAATACGACACGTTTTATGCTGATCAGGATGGGATCCAGTCATCAATTGACTTTGCTTTTCGTCGATTCTCGTCCAACCTCGTATATTCAGGTCCATTTTTTTTTCTGTGTGATAGATGAGAGTCCCTGCTATGACTCTCTATAAACATGCAAGATGATCCAAGTCGAAATGCGACCGGCAGAATTTACGGAATCGGTGCACGTGAAGAGCGTGACATGTTGGTTGACGCGTCGATCAGTCTTCCTCCTCTCTTCTCCCTGCCGTGTCGCACATCGCCTGCGGCAATTTGTACAACTTCCCATGGTCGGACGCGCCAAATCTAATCGTGTCAAGGCACACAAGAATGCCCGAAGAGCCGAGTTGCGCATCGCAGCCGCACTTCAAGAACATCAACTCGAGCAGGCCAAACCAGCTGCATTGGGGAAAGCAGCATCTATTAGGGCTATTGCAGACAAACACCAGGTATCCTACGGGACACTACATCGACGTATCAAGGGAGGGAAGAGCATTCGCGAGGCCAATCAGCAACGACAGAAGTTGACGGCTGTCCAAGAGTGGTCCCTCGTGCAGTTTATGCTCGAATCCGCGGAGCGCGGGTTCCCCCTTGGGCACAGACAGATCGAGCAATTTGCGGACGCGGTCCGCCAGTCCACCCTCGGCCCAGATTGCGATCCGGTTGGCGTGAAGTGGGTCTTCGCGTTCTTGGATCGTCATCACGAGGCGCTTCGGATGTTCTGGAGCAAGTCGCTTGACACGCAGCGCGCACGCAGCCTAAATCCCGAAGCCGTCAAATCCTGGGTCGATTTAGTCCAGAAATGGGTGGTGGACATGGGGGTCTCACCAGACAGGGTGTACGGAATGGACGAAACCGGCTTTCCGACAGGGTACACCGGAAAGGAACGCGTCGCCGGCGCGCGGGGCACAAAGACCCAGCATAAGCAGGGTGGGGCCAGCCGACAGAACATCACCGCACTGGTGACGATACGCGGCGACGGCGAGATGATTGTCCCGCCCATGATCATCTTCCCGGGGGTGAATTACCAGACGACGTGGGGCGCGGGTAACACTATCAACGCATTGTGAGTCCTTATCGCAAACAGAGTCTGTATGTCACTCACCGAGATTGATCTAGCATTGCGAAATCCATCAATGGATGGACGAACGGCGAGCTCGGATATGAGTGGCTCACCAAGGTCTTTGACCCCGCCACCAAGGAGGCCGCGAACGGCCTCCCGCGCGTGCTCCTCCTCGACGGCCATAGCTCCCACTACAGCAAACAGTTCCGTGACTTCGCGCGCGAGAACAATATCATCTTGCTGGGCTATCCTCCACATTGCACGCATGCCCTTCAGGGCCTCGACGTCGTTTGCTTCGCGAAAATGAAGGCCTGCTGGCAGTCAGCAATCGTGGACTTCGAGGCGACGCACATGCGTGACGTCTCAAAGTCGGAGTTCCTCACCGTGTGGGCTCCGGCGTACGTGGATGCCTTCGACAAGTCAACGGTCCGAGCCGCCTTTGAAGTAACGGGTGTCATACCATTCAATCCGAACTTCGTCAGCGAAGCACAGATGAAGCCAAGCTGTGCGACATCGACGCGGGCTGAGTTCCCGATGCCGCAGCCCAGCCCAGTCCGCGCTATCACAAACGCGATGCGTGTGCAGCCCCCGACGCGTTTCGACTTGTCGCCGTCGCACCTGGGAGCAAGCACGTCGAGGGCGCTGCAAACCCCGTCTAGGCGACACCCAAGAGACGACGACAACGACGAAAACATCGACCCTGCACTGCGTTCAACACCTTCCAAGAAAATGCGGACACTGTATGCGCACCTGGGTAGCACAACGGCTGGTTCCCTCCTCCTCCGCACCCCCAAAGTCAAATCATACACCAATCCCATCGTTCCACCGGTCGTCCAGCATGTCCCGCAGTCAATCCCGAAGCCAGACTGGTCGCTCGCAACGCCTGAGGCAGCACATGAGCCATACAAGACTCGGGGTCAGCTGGAGGCGGAGAATAGCGCGCTTAGGAAACAGCTCGCGGTCGCGCACCAAAATGTGGCTGTCCGGGACCAGATCATCGAGGAGGGGAATGCTACGATGGTGTTCCAGAATATGGGACTGCGGAAGACAAATGAGGCTCTTCACCAGCAGGAGGAGAAGGCTAAAACGGACCGTGCACAGTTATTCAAAGGCAGGGCACAATGCCTGTCTTCCGACGAATTCCAGAAGACCGCCGACGAGATCGAGGCAAGGAAGATGGCGAAGGCGGCGAGCAAGGAGGCCAATAAGGTGGCGAGGCAGCGCAGGAAAGAGCTGAAGGAGGAGATGGAGAAGGAGTGGGTGCGGATGAAGCAGCGTCATGCTGCTGCGGTCGAATTGTGGTCCCTCCGATGCTCGGATTTGCTCGCGGGAGGGAGCAAGAAGAAGGATTTGCCCCCCAAGCCCAAGCTGGGGAGGAAACCGCAAGTCCCGGCCGTGGACGACGACGAGGAAGACGAAGAGGAGGAGCTGATTGAGGAAGATGATGTGTGACAGCTGTCAATCCAAGTGACGCGATGGTGTGACATTTCGGCCTCGCGCGTATTATTTTCTTCTAGCTAGATTTTACTTCCTTTATACCTCTTTTTTTGTGTTAGTCTAGCTTATTATAACCGCTAGTATCCACTGATTTAAACTCAAAAAGTTCTGTGCTCATTTGCGAGGTCAACAGCGTAAATACTAAAGTTGTGATCCATCCGGCCCTACTATACTGTACATATGGTGGCGTCCTGCATAGTGCTCCTGTATACCAATGTACATGTGCAGCATGAAGTTTAACTCAACAACTGTTTAGAATATTGCCTCGATGTTCCTTCAATAGCGACTCGGCAGTTCAAGTTGTCCGACGGGAAGCATTGAGCAATGCATGCAGCGAGTCATCCTGCCTCACAAGACCTGGCTAAGGCTCAATCATGATGGATTACATACATGTTACTATGTTACTATTGTGAACCACGCCTATGTGAAATACATCACTGAGGTAAGGTATGCGTCAAGCAAATGCAACTAACGTTCCAAATCGGGACAAAAATCACAAAATCAATGCTTTCGCCACTATTTCCGCACGATATGCAAAATCTGGCTCCAAAATTTTGTGGAGAGAGGTCCTAGCTACAAAATGGGTGATTCAAATGTGTTATTATGTCGGAGGAGAAAAAGTTTAAGCAGATATGAGCTGGGATCAGTAAAGTTTTCCCACGACCACTTGACAACTTGCAGCTGTTTAAACTTATTCAATTCTACGCCTGGGTCAGAATGGCTTCATAGGAGGATGAATGATATGTGAATCCACAACTTGTTGGAGCCAGATTTCTCCAACATGTACGGAGGCTACGTAGCGGAGTCATTCGGTCAATTTTGTCCCGATTTGGAACGTTGGTTGCATTTGCTTGACGCATACCTTACGACTACTAGTCGACCACGGCGGGCCTTAATGGCTAGGTTCGTATAGCAAATTAGTCCGAAATCGAAAACGAAGCGTCCCGCGTGACCGGATGCATAGAACCACGTGACCATCTTACAAATCATCCACCGAAAAAATCCGTCGCGGTCGAGGGCGGGACGCAGGGAGGCGTCGCGGCGCGCATCCGCTTCAAAGAACCATGAAGCGAGCTCAAAAGGGAGGATAGAGCGGAGATGGCATGGGGAGGGCCAGCAGCGCTGAGAGTACGGCACAGGCTGGATGCGCGCTCGACGTCGCGGATGACAGAAGCGAGAGCTGTTGGTGGCAGCGGTTGGCGGTGGTCAAGAAGGTGTATGATGAGGGTATGTGTTGTTATAAGCTGTTTTTGAATGCACTCGAGTCGCCTCATGAGCGTGCAATGCCCGATCACTGGTTTCCTGTCAAGGCGGTAACGAGCGCAAGCGGTGTCAAGTGTATTTTCGGTAATACGCGTGGTCCACTGGGAGTGACTTTATCCGAGTGTTTCACGCACGGCGGAGGAGGAGGGCGGAGATTGATTTTATCCTTAGAATACAGAAAGTAGCCAAGGACGGAGGCGGGCGATGAATGAGGGCAGCAGAGGAATTTTATCTAGTTTCACAAGAATCTCCCAAGGTGGCTGAGAGCGAAGCGAAGCACCAGATAAGGTCAGGGGCAGGCAGTAAAATAAAGTAGACCGTAAATATGATATACGGGCCACTCAGGTAATAAATCACTGGTCGCGTAAATATTCAGTCAGAACAAAGCTCTCGTCCAGGATCGAGGATCAAGGATTGGGTGGTGAGAATGGTGTTTTGTTTTATGAAAGAATATAAAGGCTAAAGCAAATTTATACGGGAGTTTGCAAACACGTAAAACCAATTTACGAGCTAGCACGGAGTTATACGGTAGGTAAAAGCACGTGAAACCAATTCACGGACTTTAGACGGCGGCGGCGGACGGTTACGGTTACGGCGGAGGAACAAACAAGCACACAGAGCAAGGTCAGGTCGCAAGTCAGTTCACGGTGAGCACACGAGTATTTCACTATACAAGTAGGCTTAAAACGGTGGCAGATCACTAGAAATCGGTCCTAGAGAGCTGCAGCGGTCACGGGTTGAACGGTTGGGGGTTGACAGAAAAGTAGATTTTGGGTGCCTAAATGGGACATTCGGTCGCTCTATATATACTGTTCTGAGGTGGCTGTGCTAAAGCTGTGGAGTGACGTTACCAGTGGTCACGTCATAACACATAAATACGCGAAACGACATGTAGATACGTCAGACAACATTAGACTGTTTTCGTAAGTTGACCCTTATTTGTGATGGCTAGACTCCATCAGTGATTCCATCATTTATACCATCATTTCATGATGATGGATTTCCCAGCCTCCAATTGGCGTTGGCTCCAAACCCTTTGGAGTCATGACATCCGCGGGGAACGAACAAATGAACTGTCCTCAGTTCCATAAATCGCCAATTGGATGGCGTTGCGAAATCCTTTATCAAGAAATTATGTACTTCCCCAGTTCCTTCATTCGTACGTCTTTGGTGTGTTCTGCTCGACCCATTGAAAAATCTGCCCATCAGCAAAACGAGGAGGCATAGTGTTGGTAGGGGTGGGCATGAGTACCCATCCATCTTCCGTCATTTCAGGGGATGGAGAGCGAGAACCTGAAGGGGATGCAAGATGATGCCTCCACCAATCTTCTTCGTCTATCTGCACCTGGTCAGTAGGAACAATCTCTGCTTGAGTGCAGAATTCTCGTTCGTAGACCTTGGTAACGCGTGGCCCTGGATCGGTGATATCGGCAAATGGGGAAGGAATAGCCAGCCTGGTCATGACCAGATCATAACGCTCCTTGATCTGCACCACCGTGTAATCTCCAATATCGAACAGCTTGGCCTCCACTTTCCAGCGTCCAGCCAGTCCTTGGGTAACGCGTAACACGTCACCCAGCTTTATCTTCTGGCTCAGCGTACTGGTTACAGTGAATAAGAGATCTCTCTCGTTGGCGAGACGGGGGTCGATGCGAACAGTGATAGGGGGGTTCTTATAGTCCTCCTCATAGTCATCTGACTTGCGGAGTAATCCAGCAGGAATGGTATGATAGGGGCTGATGTAGCGATAGATGGGAGAGGGAGGGGGCGAGGCTCTTTTTGGAACAAAGGGTAGGAATTCTTTGCGCAGAGGGCTAGAATTGTCGGGGGATGGTTTAGCCGGGGGTGGAAAGGAAAGCTCGGGGGTGGAGTCTCTGAGGGATAGGGAGGGTGTCATCGTGGTTTTTCGCCAGCGAGGGGCTTCAGTCACGTGTCATAGTAGTTGTAGTCATGTATTTAGCCGAGTCATGAGAATATCCCCTTTTGGGGAATTTGTACATCGGCACCAAGTCATAGCTACTGTACAGGCGGGTGCAGGTTTTGTTGGGTGTATAGCGGGGCTTCAGGGCGAGAAGGGGGCGGAGGTAGGCCCCAGCATGAGAAAGGAAGCATGATGATGGCGGTGAGACGATGCTGCGGCTGTTTTACCGCTATGAGGATGTGCTTCCCTTCTTCTCGAATACTCTCCTCGACCAGCCAGTATCCCTTGAGCTCTCCGTACAGCTTTATGGTGTCTGTGGAGTTTATTTTGCGCCCATAGGACTTTAGAACTGAGTAGTATCGGGAGTGTACCAGCCTAGCCGAGGCGATAAGGAAGCTGGGCGTGTCTTCTGGCTGCTCGGTGTCAGGTCGGAATACCTGTCTAGTGTTCATGTCGATAGTAATGGTTGGGTACCGCGGCTTATAGGCCGATATGTACCGATATTCCGATCCCCCACGTGGATCAGATGGAGCAGGGCGATCATACATCACTGGAAGTGGTGAAAGGGGTCTGTGATTTACGAAGTTGATCACATCCATCTCTTTGGGCCGGACAGGGGCTAGCGCGGCTGCTCCCGTGTGCGCAGGTGCTGGCCGTGCTGGTTGAATAGGAATGTATTTGGGGATGGTAGGCGGGCCTGCGACTGGAGCAGGGTACTTTTTCACCTGGATAGGTGGAAAGCGCAAGTTTCCGAAATCGGGATGAGCGTAAGGATGAGATGGCGAGAGCGTCGAAGAATGTCCAGGCCACCGGGATGTGTCATTGCCTGGCTTCTCCATGAGTTTTTCGATAGTGGTAAGTGGGCGTCGTACGTTCTTGATTCACGGGATATCATATGACTTTGTCAGTGGCGGTTCTTCTTTATGCGGATAAGTCATCATCCGAAGCACTAGAATCCTCTGAGTCGCTCGCGGAGAAATTTGTAGATTCTTCTTCAGGTTCTGGACCCATCCAGCCGGTTTGCATGAACCAGTGATTCCTGGTGATGTAAGGAAGCAGGCGAAAGGCGGCCACTGAATTTCCCTTGAACATGGCTCCGTCTAATTCCTTCAGGATGTAAGCACCTCCTCTGTTCTTCCTGTGAACTTCGTACGGGCCTAGATACCGATCTTCCGTCTTCTTCTCGGTGCCTACTATCATGTCCAGTCTGACATTGCGCATCAGTACTAATTCACCTGTCTTGTAGTCTCGTTTCTGCAACTTATGCTTGAAGCGCTTCTCAAATTGAAGTTTGGACTTGAATCGAGACTGCTTCAGGGCTTCGGCTGCCTGGGCTATGTCCTGAGGGTGTTTGCGTAGCTGGCGAACTCGTAAGGCCAGCAATTCACTGGTGCTCATTCCTGAGTAAAACCCTTCAACGAGAAAAGTGGATTCTGCCAAATCGAAGGGCAGAATCGGCAGAGTCCCATGAAGAAGTTGAAAGGGCGAGTATCCTGTGACACTACTGACCGTTATGCGGTCAGCGAATACTGCGGCCTGCAGCATGTCTGGCCATTTCTTCATGTTCCCATTGCAGGCTTTTACAATGGCTTCTCGCAGCGTGAAATGACCTCGTTCTACCACACCATTTCCATGCTTGTTGTAAGGCCGTATACTTATTCTGGGAATGCGTAATCGTTCCATGAGAATTTCAAAAGCGGCTTGAACTTCAGAGCCATTATCAGTTGTAACCTGGATTGGACATCCATACCGACAGTATAGGTATGTCCAAAAGAATTCTGACATGGCCTGAGCGGACTGGGATCTCAAGGCTTTGGCTTCGCAGAATCCGCTGAGGTCATCCCGGGCAGCCACGATCAGGCTATAGTGGCCGGACAAGGGCATGTGCATGACATCAATGTAGATTTTTCCAAAGATCGTAGTTGGTGTGGAGATGGTGGGCGGGATTTCCATTTTCTTGGTACTTCGAACCTGGCATTGTGGGCAAGAAGCAACATGGTGGTTGACGTCTGTTCGCAGGTAAGGCCAAAAGAATCGTATCCGTAAATTCTTCCACATAGCCGTTCGCCCTTTATGTCCAAGATTTTCGTGGGCCTGAATGAGTATGGAAAGCCGTGACGTGGGTTCAAATATGACTAATAATGGGGGCCCAACGCGGCTGCGTTTCCACAGTCGATCTTCTCGTTCAAAGAATTCCGAGGCTTTGGCAATAAATCGGCGCTGTTTTTGTGCGGTACCTAGATTGGGCATTTCTAGGGTACGTAGGAACTGCTGGATCTGAATGAGTTGATGCTCTTGTCCCATTCGTCCTAGAAGGCAGAACGGGGCGGCGGAGGGGTGATAGATACGGCGAGTATCGTAAGCTTGGTTAGTATGCTGGAAATATTTTGGAAATTTCCAAACTTCTCTAAAGTCGTTTTTGAGAGGGCTTGCCGGAATTACGGCATGATCGGATGCAATAGTGATTACGGCATGTCCGGATGCAATAGTGTTTACGGCATGTCCGGATGCAATAGTGTTTTTATCCCCATGAGGAAGTTCTCCTTTTGGGGATAATGTTTGATCGGCACCTATAGTCGACTTGTCGACTTGTCGAAATGTTATTTTGGGGAGACGATAATATTTGGCTCGCTTAAGTTCCAAAATTTGATCGGAACTTAACCCTAGGGTTGATGCGGTTTTAAGTGAGGTGCCATGCAATAAGGCTATCCTGTCCAGCCAGCTGTCATCGTCGTCCTCCGCGTGCTCTCCATCTGCCAGTTTTCGTCGAGAAAGAGCGTCAGGCCCTTGAAAACGAGTAGCGGGTACATGAATGAGTTCGAAGTGAAACATCAGGATTCCCTGGATCCACCTGTTCACAGCGGCGTCAGGTTGAAGGTCCGGGTTGTTTAGGAAACCTTTGATAAACTGAGTGTCCACTTCCACTTGGAAGTTGCGGACTCCAATGATGTATAGTCGCCAGGCGCGAAGGGCACGATAAAGTCCAAACAGCTCCAGCTTTGGCTGGGAGTAGCGTGACTCTCGCTCGCTCATGGGTACCGACCCATAACGTGCTGGTCGCCGCGCCCCAGTTTCATCATTTTGCGCCAGGATCATTCCAGTGGCGTCGCGAGAGGAGTCGACGGACAGAATGACTGGACTCTCGGATTCATAGTTAATGGGCTTCAGAGCAGGAGCACTTACTACCAGTTGCTTGATGAAAGCGAAAGCTTCCTGGCGTCTGAAGTCCCACTCAAAGTCCACACTCTTGCGGTAAAGCTCGGTGAGTGGTCGAATAATTCCTGAATAGTTTTTGATCCAAATGCGAACAGTTCCACAAAGTCCCAAGAACCGTCGCACTTCTTGTGGAGTCGTCAGAGCGGGCCAATCCAAAATGGCAGAGACCTTCTTCTCGTCAGGGACACGTCCCAAGGGCGTGCATTTCTGGCCCACAATCATAACTTCAGGACGGCCTATCTGGGTTTTTGTTCCAGAAAAGGTCGCACCCGCACAATGAGCTCGATGCATAATACGGTGGACATCCTGAGCATGTTCCCAAATGAATCGTCGAATCTGACCATTTTCAGGGATAGTTTCGGGCTTTCCATCGGCGTCCAGGTACTGAGTTGCTGGCCCTTTGATGGGTAGGTCATCAATAAAGACATTGGCGATATGTGGAATTTCGTCATGCATGATGAAAACCATGCATTGCTGAAATTCCGCTGGTGAATTCGTAAAGCCTGTGGGCATGGAGGTGATGCGGAGCAGTCCTAGCGGAGTCATGAATGCAGTCATATCTCTGCTTTCTGGTTCCATCCTTCGTGCGTCGAAACCCCAGTATAAGTCGAATACTGTGTAACACTGGCGACCTGCAAAGCCTTCCACGAAATCGTCCAGGATAGGGACCATGCCTGCGTCGCGGATAGTAACTTTGTTGAGGGGCTGAAGATCGTGGACAATCCTCAGTTTCCCATTTTTCTTCATGACGCAGAACCAGCGCGAGCGGTAAGAAGATTGGCAAGGTTCATAAACACCTGCGTCCATTTTTAATTTCAAGACTTCAATCACCTTGGTGAGGATCCCAGGGGGTATAGGAATATTCTTGTACTCCCAAGGAGTATGCGGAACTGTCGAAATTTTATAGGGCGAAAAATATGAGTCTTTGAAAGTCCCTCGTTCAATATCTTCGAATGCGAGAGCTTCTTCGTTTTCCACCATTATGTAGGCAAACAATTTTTCTTCCTCCGCCGATAGATACCCGTCGGGGTTGATATCCAAAGTTTTCATTCGTTCTTCAGTAATCCGCGTAGTTGGTGTAAATTTTGGAGGGTGAGTGGGTAAGGGTTTTAATGTGATCAAGGGGTCTTCAGGAATAGCCCGTTTGATTTCATAGTCTGGCGAGAAAGTCGTGGAGACTGGCTTTATTTTCTTATCCACCCTTTTATACATAGTGAATGCTTGACGAACTTCGCCTGTTTTGGATTCTAAGTCCACCGGGTAGAATAGGAAATCATCGTCGGCTTCTAGGAATTTATGATCCGAATTTTTGATGATCTCCGACTTTACCCGGGACTTGAAAGTTTGGGGTGTCGAGTCCTTGGTGTCGGTAGTGGTAAGGGTAAAACACCAAAGTTCTTTTTGGGCTTGGCAAGACTTCGCGTTTCCCCAAAAATACCAAGAACCAAGTAGGATTCGGTAAAGTAAAGATACAAATATACAAGATATGCAAATCATAGCTGGAAATGCTCGGAGTCCATAGGTAGACGGACACGCGTGATGGTCAAGAAAATGTTCGGGGAAGGGAAGGGGGTGAGTAGCAGTAACAAGCGGAAATTGGGCGATGGTGTACATGATAACTAGTCCGGGGGCGATAGAGAAAAGTACAGTCCGGGCGTGTCGGATGGCAAAGGATGGCAGTCTAGCAGTACAAAGCAGGGGTACGAGGCGAGCCAGAGCGACAGAGTAACAAGAATGCCGGAGTCGGGGAGTAGATAGAGGGAAGATCCCTCGAAGTCCATGTCGTTGGCAATTTCGGTAAATAATACGAGTCGTAGTCAAGATATACAGCACAGCAATCAGTCTGAGGAAGGAGTAAGCGGGGTGGTCCGCGGGGAACGAACAAGAGTAGTACTTACTCGTTGTTCGTCTGCGCAGCTCACACGGCGGCCCAGTTTTGAGCAAGGCGCCCCAGTCCTCCCATACCCTGCAGAAAAAACTCAGCGCACTTATTCGGGGCGGTAGGGGAAGAAGGAGGTGCGGGAGGGGTAGGGTGTCCCACGACGGGTGAAGAGAGGGTGGGATACCTCGGAATTGAACGACGAACTACCTTGGTCAGGCCCGTAGGGCCGCGAATCGAATCGTTGATCGTTAATAGGCCTCCATGCAAGAAATGGTTTATCACCGTCGGTCGTCGGAAATGGTGCCCCAGTACTGCGTTAAGAGTATCCACCACCTTCGTCTGGTGGTGCTTCTCAAACAGATACAGCAGCGAACGCAGCTGCGCATACTCCTGCGGAAACAAGTAGGGTGGCGGGATATGCGTAAGCTGATGAAGATCGGTGAGTGTGTATTCCCATCCACGGGCGAGAGTCTCGTCGTCGGTGGTGCGCATGAATTCCAGGATCAAGGTACGGAGATCGGCCGCACAAGCAATGTCCTCAAGGAACATAATCGCTAGAACGCCGAGTGCGCCGCGGAACGTGGAATCCTGGAGGCAAGCCTCCTCGCTGAGCTCGCGAACACGGTGTCCGTCGTTTGAAACTGATAGGTGAGCGTCGTCGCGGATGCGAAGCGTGCCGTCCACGAACACCATTGTGAGGCTGTCGAGAGCGGTGTCGATAGCTTGCTCCTGTAACTGGTCAGATTGTTTGTTGTCAGGCGCAGAGGTCGGGGAACGTACTCGTTCCAAGGCCCTTCGCTGTCCTTCCACCGTATCCGACGGGTAATTGATTTCATCTAGTAGATCCGTGTCCACCATTCCCTGCGTGCGCATCGATTCCAAATCCAAAAGCTGACCGGAGCGCCCAAGAATAGCCAGCATGTGCAGGAGCGGGATGATAAGTTCCTGGTTCTTCAAGTCGTAGCGGTCTTGGATGATCTGCGACCGGGCCTGCGAGATGCCTTGCAAGGTTACCCAGACCAATGTGGTGTGGTTCTGCGCACGCAAGGGGTCGTGTAAGTGTCGGCTCATGTAGTTGACGCGCTGATGAATGAGGTTTCGATCGATAATGGGGAATGCCGTCGTCCTGGGAAGTGGTCTACCATTGTCTTTTAGTAGAGCCTGCGGCGCGGCGGGGGAGACGTACAAGGTGGGGCGATAGATACTGTCGTCCGAGCTGTCGCTAAAATCACTCAATGCCGGAATCGAGTCTGAATCTAGGTCCGAGTCGTTTCGTAGAAGTTCCGCGAGATCGAGCTCCGCGGATCCTGCCTCGGTCAGCGGGGGTGGCTGGTTCGAGCTGTGAAGAAAAAGATCAAGGAGATCGAAGTTGGGCGGCGTGGACCGACAGTCCCCGCGGTAGCTGTCTGCGATTTCGTCCGAAGTAGTCGTGCTAGCCGAAGCAAGTGGAACCGAGGTGAAGGGGGAGTTCAAAAAGGTAGGCTGCCGTTCCGAGTGGGACAAATTGGGGGCCTCGGCGATGGGAGAGTATGGTGCAAACACGGAGGCGAGTGGATTCAGGGTGAAAGGCGTGTCAGGAAAGGTAGGGATATCATTGAGGTCTGAACAGAGAGGTGAAAGGGACCCAGGACGGGTGGGAAAGTGGGTGGATGGAGAATAGACGTCCGAAGATCCTGAGGGGCTCGAGGAGAAATAGTCGCGAGTAATCGGAGCACGCTTGACAGACTTCTTCGTGGGGACCGGCTCCGGGCTGTGCACTGCTTCCGATTCCTGATGACTATGATTAGATCGGGTCAGCCCCGGGATCAGATTGCCGCCTACCGACTCATCTTCTCCGTCGTCGTTCTCTGGGTCTGTTTCTCCTTCTGCGTCCTCGTCACCCTCCGCATACCCTCTTTCTCCTGCTGCCGGGTGCTGCGTCTGTTTAACTGGGCTTTTGTAAGACGCGGAAACGTCTTCCCTGCTGCCCGCCATGCTGTGTTCCTCACCATGCGTCGGCCTTGGTGTCTGGTCAGCATTCGGCGGCGTCAACGTCAAGCCACAGACATACTTGGGTAACCCGTCAATGTCGATTTCCTTGGACTGCAAACACTTTTTAACCTCGTACTGGAGTCGTTCCAGTCGAGCGTTTCCGGCCGGCTTCCAGTGAAACGGGAAGTCAGCCATGGCACCCTTGTCCCCGGGCTGGATGCTTACCTTGGGTTCCGCGCCTTCGACGTCCACCATCTCGGTGTCCTTCAAGACCTCGTCCATTGACAATTCCGGGGCTCTAGCGAAGACAACTGGCTTCTGGTAGTGAAGGGTGCGCGGGGGAAAAGGTGTGTCGGGTCGTTTCTCCTCCGTTATTGAGGAGGTGTGTAGTTGCAGGACGCTATGCCCAGTCCGCTGGTCGATGCCTAGCTCCGTTGATCCTGGGAGCTCGACGTTGGACGGCGCTTCCACGGGATACGTGACAAACCAGTCGCGCGACTGCTTTGGCGGGTGGCTGGAACGGGCGGGTGCGGGAGAAGGCGATCCGGAATCAGGGGCGAGAGAGAAGTTTATGTTGACAGGGCGAGGGTCGAAGGTAGCGGGGGAAAACGGGGGCTTGGAGGAAAAGGTGTGGGCTAAAGGTGCGCTTGCCCACGGCTGGATCTGACGGTCCATAGTGAGCTGATGTCTTCCAGGGCGACGCTGCTGCCCTATGTCCGCTTGTGCCGCTGCGCTGTACTCCGGGAGCGAAGCGCTGACTTGCTGAACAGATGGAAAAGGCACTTCTAGGTCCCATGCTGTGTCAGTAACGGGGGCTACATAGAGGTGGGTGATTGCGTGGCCATTCCGCGTGCCGGGCTTACCAGTTGCAGGATTGTGTACTAACATTCTGGCGTTTAGGAATATCGCGTGGTGAACTTCTTGTCCGTTGGGACGATTCTCCACCCCGGTGTAGAGGGTTTGGGGACTGACAATGGAGCCGGGGCGTACGGTAGGTTTGTGACCACTCTGGTGAGCAGCCCATTGAGCGTTAGCAGCAGCCTGCACGCGATTATGGGCAGTACCTGAGTGGGGTTGGGCGTCGATCCGCCCGAAGTAGTGGGGTCGAGCGCGACTGAGCACGTCGCACGCAGTCGGGGTGGGCAGAGTAGGATGGCGGTTGCCTTGTCGAGCCGTTGTCCTGTTGCGGAAGGTCAACGAGGAAGGGGGAGGGGGACGAGGGCGTTGGGAGCGAGAGGAAGGGGGCATACGGGGGTCTATTATGTGGGTCAAGGTTGCGGGCAGGCTAAGAAGCGGAACTTTTTGGCTTTCGAGTGAATTGCCACCGATTCTTTTATACCTTTCCGTGGTCCTGGTGCCGAGCCATTCCCATTCCAGACGCTTTGTGCCGAATATTTTCTGTGTCCATTCCTGGCCAATCCTGTTCCTTATTATGGTTAGGACGAATACCACTCCCATAACGAGGAGTGCCCAGGTGAGTTTCCTATTTCGTCCTTCCAAACTCGTGTTTTGATGCTGCGATCTAGATCTCGTTGTGTCTTGTTTTGTAGACGGAGGCGAATTAGTATTTGCGCCCCGCGCAGGTACGGAGCTATCGGCGGCGAAGGTTAATAAGTGGCTTACAGGATTCGACAGGTTACCCAACAACACCTCGGGCGCCAGTTGATACGGAATAGCAAGCAACTCGTAACGAGGACGGCGAGTTTCACGGTCTTTAAAAACAAGGTAGGTTCCCTCGTCTCTCTCATCAATACTTACCATGTTGCCTCGTTGCCAGGGCCGTCCTAGCAGCAGCTCAAAAGGCGCTTGCTGGGAGATCCATAGGTCCGTGGCCGTTAATACTCCTCCACAATTAAAGTCGACCCCTTCTATGTAGCCTTGAAGCTGCCCGCGTCCGCCGTTTGCATCACTCATATTGGTGGTGCGCGTCATGTCTACGGGGCGTCCAATTCTCAATGCGGCCACATCAGCTCGTACCACATCAAGTTGCGAGCCTGTGTCCACAATCGCGGAGATGGGTTTCCCATTAACTTCGACTTCGATTTTGATTAATACTCCTTCTTGTCGGGGCCAGTTCCACTGTGCGACGAACGGACTTTCACTCCCTTTTCCCAACAGAACAGCTTTCACGTTTTTCAGACGAATCGCGTCCAGTATTCCCGTTCGGATCTCTTTTGAGGCTACAAAGGCCTCTCGTACCGTTATTGGCAGGGTTAGATCAAGAATTCTTTCAATTATGCTTGGAATTTGAACACTTTCTTGAATTCCGGACTGTCTTCCTAAGGTTTTCACTTCAATAGGTAATTTTTGCTCTTCTTTAGTGTGTCGCTTGTCTGTTGTTGTCTCCTTGGCGGCCTTTCTTAAACCTTCATCTACTTCCATTTCAGATGAGTGGTGGTCGGTTCTTGGGAGACGGGCATCTACGGGTGTTAGTTCAGGTAGCATGTCCCGAACTTTTTGGGCGGGAGATTCTGCTGATCTGTTTTTCGCGGCTTCTTTCGGCGACGATGACCTTGCGACCGCTTTTGGCGGGGTCTTCTGGTCCCGTTTCGGCATCATTACCCCATCAAACGTTTCCTTCCGTGTTGCTCGGGTACTCGGGATTGTGCGCTCCGCGGCGTGAACTCCGTGTTCGGCACAACTCGGACATGATCGGCCATCAGCCGAGTCTAGGCCTTCGGGGAAGTCGGCTACATCCGGCACTGTTAAATAGATCTCGCCTATGCCATCAGGTGAATCGTCATCACTCTGCGTGATGTACCAGAAGGCGTCGCGCTCGGCAATTTCAAGTGCGTCATCTGTTCCTTGTTCTTCTTCTTCCGCAATCAAATATTCCTCCTCACTATAGGTTTCTTGAGTGTTAAGGTTCGGGTGGCAGTAATTCAGTTGGTGCGTGAACATTACACGTGGGGCTGCAAGTCGTTTTGCGGCCTGTACCAGGCTTTCCCCTTGCTGCCTCCTTATGAAGGTTCCATCCTTCATTCGAAGTCGACGTGTTTCTTCATCTGTACTAATAACATTCTTAGTTATTAGTTCTTTTATTTCTGGACACTCGCCAATGCGATGGCCCTCATTTCCACATCCATAGCACCCCAATGGAATGTTGTTGGGATAAGTGGTAGGCCCCACAGTGTTGCTTCCAGTTGCGGTTCCTGAGTTTGTTGCTTTAGGTGGAACTCCTTTATTGAATCCTGATGAAGAGTTATTCCAGGTGGACTGAGGCATGCGCGGGGGTTGCACACACTTGGCCGCAATTCCTGTACTATCCAGAGTTAACACTTTATAGTACACTGGCGGGTATTCGGGATCCGTAATTGACATTTTATTCAGTTGTCGAATTAAGGAAGTTACTTCTTCGGCAGTTCCAGTGGTCTGCAGAGTTCTGGACTTGTTGGATCCAGGGGTGGCAGAGGTAGATTTCTTTTTCTTTTTCTTCTCCTTTTCTTTCTTAGCGCGTGCTTTAGCACGATGTTTGCGGCGATAAGCTTCATAATCTGAATCATCACTATCTTCAGATTCCTCCGCGGACCCTACAGCGTCAGAAGTATCACTGTCCAGATCAACTCCATAGTCGGCGGCATTAACCACCATGGCCTCAGCGCGATTGCGTCGGAAGAACCATTCAGCTGCTGTATTAATTTCTTTCACTGAATATTGCTTCTTCACATTACGCGTAGGGTTGAGTTGATTAATTCTTTGCTCCAGGGTGCGACGCAGATCCAGTTCAATTCCTAGCCAGAAATAGACGTCGTAATTCATCTTGGTTATATGCCCTTGCTGTAGTAATATTCCAGCCATCGTTTTGTACTTTATAAAATATTTCTTCCATTGCGAGAGGTTCTGGAAGGGTTTATTTTGTGTACGCAGCGTGTAGTTGGAAATATCACTGGGCTTATACCGGGAGATGGCACGTTCAGCGTCGTAGCTCTGGAGAATTTCCTGACGCAATTTGGGCCATTTCTTTTGCTGATAATATTTTGACGCTCGTATGAATCCCTGAACATCAGTGGAGCAATAATCCAAAAGGAGTTTGCACTGGTCCACAGGGTCCGAGACATGGAACTTGGTGAGCAGGCGGTCGTAGTGGTTTATGAAATATTTAACTTCAGAGTGCTGGCCTCGAAAAGTCTTTGGCGCATCTTTGCTTCCCCTTGGAGGCATGTCCAATACTGTTCGCGTACTGGAGGCTCCAAAGATGGGGACAGCACTCTTCAGTCGAGGCGCAGGGCTTTCTGGAGCGTCCGAGGAGGATAGTTCAGAGTCAGAAGACGAAGGTGCAGCACCAATATATTCTTGGTCTGAGTCGACTTCCACATGCGTAAAGCGTGAGCTTGATGCGTGGCGAACAGGTGATGATATGTCGGGGAAGGGGAGGTTAGCGTCATGCGCTGGATTGATGAATTGAGAATGCGGTGACGTCATGCCTCCAAATCCTGTCGTACTTCCTGATTGGGTCATATGAGGAGGTACGTCATGATGGTGACTAGTAGAAGCATGAGGTTGGGAAGGGTTTAGCGGGTTACCGTGCTCGTCGAGGTGCATGGTGTAGAGGTTTTATGGAGAATTATGTTGAGTCGAAGGTAACGGACAGTGGTTTCAGAATTATTTTACCCCCCTGCGGTGGTCACCAATGATGTCAAGTGTATTTTCGGTAATACGCGTGGTCCACTGGGAGTGACTTTATCCGAGTGTTTCACGCACGGCGGAGGAGGAGGGCGGAGATTGATTTTATCCTTAGAATACAGAAAGTAGCCAAGGACGGAGGCGGGCGATGAATGAGGGCAGCAGAGGAATTTTATCTAGTTTCACAAGAATCTCCCAAGGTGGCTGAGAGCGAAGCGAAGCACCAGATAAGGTCAGGGGCAGGCAGTAAAATAAAGTAGACCGTAAATATGATATACGGGCCACTCAGGTAATAAATCACTGGTCGCGTAAATATTCAGTCAGAACAAAGCTCTCGTCCAGGATCGAGGATCAAGGATTGGGTGGTGAGAATGGTGTTTTGTTTTATGAAAGAATATAAAGGCTAAAGCAAATTTATACGGGAGTTTGCAAACACGTAAAACCAATTTACGAGCTAGCACGGAGTTATACGGTAGGTAAAAGCACGTGAAACCAATTCACGGACTTTAGACGGCGGCGGCGGACGGTTACGGTTACGGCGGAGGAACAAACAAGCACACAGAGCAAGGTCAGGTCGCAAGTCAGTTCACGGTGAGCACACGAGTATTTCACTATACAAGTAGGCTTAAAACGGTGGCAGATCACTAGAAATCGGTCCTAGAGAGCTGCAGCGGTCACGGGTTGAACGGTTGGGGGTTGACAGAAAAGTAGATTTTGGGTGCCTAAATGGGACATTCGGTCGCTCTATATATACTGTTCTGAGGTGGCTGTGCTAAAGCTGTGGAGTGACGTTACCAGTGGTCACGTCATAACACATAAATACGCGAAACGACATGTAGATACGTCAGACAACATTAGACTGTTTTCGTAAGTTGACCCTTATTTGTGATGGCTAGACTCCATCAGTGATTCCATCATTTATACCATCATTTCATGATGATGGATTTCCCAGCCTCCAATTGGCGTTGGCTCCAAACCCTTTGGAGTCATGACAGCGGCGTGCGACGTGAGCAGGGCCTGCCGCGAGCGAATGGCGAGAAACCTAGCGGCGCGATGGGCGCGGCGCGGTATCGGGGATGCGTCTGCTCGTCGTTGTCTGGGACGAAACGGGCCGCAGGCTGGTGGTGATATATCTGGGGCTGGGATCATGGGATTGGGCCGAAACCTCGTCCAGAGCAGTGGACGGTCCTGGGCTGATGAACTGTCGACGGCAATCGAGGGCCCGATGCTCGATGCAGGCGGAACGACGACGAGCCACCGGGGGTGGTGGTGGTTGTTGTTGTTGTTGTTGTTGCGTCAGGGTCAGACTCACCTGAATAATCCTACATGTTTTGTCCGGACAATGTGAATCTATTATACTTGGTTCATTCTGTATGACTGGGAACTAGCAACGAGGTATTGGTCGGTCTGGAGGTACCAGGGGTGCCCGGAGGGCGTTATGTGATATGGTCAGCGACGTGCTGATTCATAAATTGATAAGTTCATCGAGGCTTTCAAAGAGTGAAAATGGAGTTACATGTTATCACGCCCTGCCACATCAATGACACGGTTCCGGTGAGAAGAAGGACTAAGCAGAGGGACTCGAGGTGCATGGTGGCAGCAAGAGGGGGGATAAGTCAAAGACTACGGGATGCGCTCAGAGAATATGGCGCACTATTTAGCTCACAAGGAAACCCGGACACTGCTATTAGTTCATCGCCGTTGACGGTTTCAACGGTATTTTGAATATTTTGTTCGGCATTTAGACCTCCTGTTTGGTGATATCTTGTTGCAAACAGGTCTAATTTTCAGAAGGCGTAGCTGGTCAGAACGGTCAAGCAACCGCCAGTAGAATTGAAATAACACGGGGAGTTTGATTTCAATGATTTGAAGGCACGCACCTCGATCGGTTGAAACTTGAGCGAAAGTCCTGATGAAGAAGACTGGCTACTGGCCGCGGACAAGGACCTCAGTGTTGAATTACTTACTGGGCAATCGAGACGGTTCGACTTGGATGATGGGCCAATGATGGGCTCAGAACCTGGGAAGGAAAGATTTTGGGAGCTCTCGTCTCGCGTTGGAAAGATACTGACAGTCAAACTGATTCAAAGCATTCTTCGAGAAGTCGCAAGGAAACCCAAGGGATAGGACAGCCGCCAGCGTTTGGTCTGAAGCAAGTCTGAGGGTTCTTAAACCCAATTGCCGACCGTCGGCATGGCCAAATACGGCGCAGCAATCATGTGACACGTGTTACGATCAACCTTTTTTTTCCAATTTTTTTCTTATCCACCCTTGGGCCTTGATCCACCCTTGGTCCCTTGCATCCACCACAAATCCACCATCCACGACAAAATGTTTCCGAATCCAGAGACGTACTCGCTGAGACTCAATCCAGCTGTGCAGCATCCCATGCTCCGCCTTGATAACCTGGATAACCCTCCGCTGGAGCTTCAAGTGAGTTCAGCTCTCTGATGCCCGATACAAGATTTGAGGATACACTCAGCGGACTGGAAACCTGCTGTTGATCAGGAATAGCGACAAAATGCGAGGTTGCATTCTGTCCTCCAAATCTACCCTGGAAGTTGAACGAGTGCGCTCACTTCTCCCAGTATGGTACGCAAATTTTGACACTGCTGGCATCCCTCCCCCGACGCAGTTGACGCGGCGCAAGCGGTCGGTGAGACTATCGCCGCGGTTGCTGGAGTTGAATTTGACTTGCGAATGCTCCCAAGCTTCGGCGATCTACCTGAAGAAGTCAGATATCAGGCTGTGGGCCCGTGTCTGGCCGTGGATCGAATTCCATCTGCATGGGCTACCCGGCAGGACGGCACTCTACACCACCCTCCTCAAATCTGTTCTCCATTTTCAGAATCACAAGTGCCGCGACCTTGTTGGGTCAACTCCCGTCCGCCCAATCGTGGGCGTTGCCTGGGACGCATTGATCGATACCAGCGGCGACACAATATCTTTGATATCCCTTTTCATGAAGTTCGATATTGCCCAGGGCGTGTCGCCGAATATTCCGAAGGTCTGAGCGGCGACATTGACCACATGGCCACTTTGATCTTGCAACTGCTGGCGCTCGCCTTTGTGGACGACAAGACACCAACGCCGAGGAGGGGGAGCCAGCGCGTCAAAGCCGTGCTGGGTTTCTTGTTACGGATCAACCACTCGGAAAGATATCGCGACCCGCTTGTCGCCGCTCCAGTCCGCGGCGGAATCATACCAGCTCTTGTTACTGCAACATGCTCCCTCGCGCTTGCTGGGAGTGACGATGATCCGGAGGCAGCTGGTATCGTTCTTGAGGTCATCGAACGCGTTGTACAGTACGCCACGATGGCACATGGGCGCCTCCGAACTTGTGAGGCGCTTTAGGCCGGCCTCATCCGGGCTGTTATCCTCGCTGCTACCCACACTTCCGACGAAGAAATCGACGAGCAAATAAATTTCCTTCTCGGCAGGTTGCCGGCCTACATGGTATATCGCAGTATCCTTGCATACCTCCCTAGCCTGCTGTGTGACGTCGAGGACCTCGTAAAAGCAGAGGCATTCGTGGCTTCGCCGGTGTACCCATCGTGGAGGCGGTTCCTGCGCTTGCTGAGGAGCGGCTCGACTTCCTTATGATATTTGATTCCCCGCCAATCGTCCGATATAAGGGCTGCGACAATATGAAGGTCGGCGGTTTTTTCTTGCTGTTGTCCTGTTTCTGATTTTGCCTGTAGTGCGGACAAATATGTCCCACATCCGATCTGCGCCGCTGTTCGACGTGTCTGGACTTGCACAATATACACACAGCAAATTTCACAATGGTCACAAGACCCGACGGCCCAGTGGTACCTTCTCTTCGATTATATGCACGGCCCTGTTCGCGTCGCTCTCCGCCCCTGGCCGCAGGATACCGCGGCAGAGTCCGTCAACAAACTTCCCCCGGACTGGGTGACACGGCGTGACGGCACCACAACCACGGTGTCCGCGCAGGCCAAGCGCGCGGCCTGTTGGAGGTACATGTGCGAGCCCGGAGATTCGGGACGGTTTGAGGGCGGTTGTGCGTAGGTAGTGATGTTCTGGCTTTGGCTTCAGGCCAAAAAGCCATGGCTTTTTGGCTTTGGTACCAGGGCCAAAGCCAAGCCAAAACCTTGGCCTGGCATGGCTTTTGGCCCGGTTCCGATGTATTCTAGGCCAAAGCCGGGCCATAAAGCCATGGCTTTTAGACCCCCCTTCGAACATCGTAGATTGGCGAACAAGATATCCAAATTCCACTTAGATATCACTCACACAAAATCTCCAGCACTCACTATGGTATCTGTACGGGCTGGAAATGTTCCAGGCATTCTTATTTGGTCCAAACCATTGGTGGGAGCTCGAATTCACGCGTCAGATATTGATGGTGACATCTCATTCCGCCGGTTGCGACAAGATAATCCCGCAGTTGACGCTACACGGGCTTCACAGCACATATTGAGGCTCTCAAGACCCTATTTGGACGACACATACCTCGGTTTTGTTGTGGTCTGAATTCCGCCGAAAAGCCATGGCTCAGGCCAAAGCCAGGCCAAGCCAAGCCAGAGCCAAAAGTTTTGGCCTGGCTTCGGGTATTGACGAGCCAAAGCCACTCGAAAGCGGGCCAAAGCCATGGCTTCCAGGCCAAGCCAAGGCCAGAACATCACTATGCGTAGGGTTGGAGGGATTTCGAGGGCGGATCTGTCGTTCGAAGAAACTGTGTCGGTTGAACTGGAGCCGTTATTGGGCATGGAGTTAGATGTTATTCACGAGTAGCGAAGAAATACGACATCGGCCAGGAGGCTGTCTACGGTTCAAGATTGAAAACATGGGATTGTCTCAGACTCTCAGTCGTTTGCTTGCGCCAATGCACCTGGAAAATTCGTTGCAAATTCCGCCTGAGGATGTGAATTGGGCCGTATCTCCGTCGCCTTGCGATTCTCTTTCCCCCACGAGGAGGGCCCGGGAGCATGACAGTACGAATTAAGAACGTGTCCGCCGACACAGTTAATGCTATGCGTCGGTCTGATCGGCCTTTCAACATTCATTTTTATCATCCTCTTTTAGACTTGCTTCTATGGCAGTGCGATTGCCGAGGCTGTGTGCTATTTGCGGTGTTGAAACAGAACGCAACCGATGGAGATTAAAGCTCGAGTGAGCACAATATCGCATATATTTCAGTCTACGGGACACTGAACTGTTGGAGGCTCACATTCCGCCGAGCCGGTACTTTTATAGATGGCCGTGGTTGCGACCGGCGAGTTGGGATATTGGTAGTGGTGATTCGTGAATAAGTGCGAGAGCAAAGCTCGCCTGAGCATTGTACTCTCCCTAATTTTGATGATCACCCTACCGGAGAAATTTAACGGAAAGCTGGAGTCAGTGCTTGCAACTGTGCTGACCGCGTCTGCGACCGATCCCATTAGGTTTGGCTTGACTTCCGGTAACTTCCGGTTGACTTCCGGGGCTCACTCACTGAAGAATTGATATCCTAAGAGTGCCCCTGGGTCCTTGCTCTCTTTTTCAGGGCAAAGGACGTACTAGTGGAACCCTTACTTCAGACCATCGAGGTTCGGCAGCCCACTTGCGTTGGCTTGCACTTGTTTGGTTCACCTTTGACGCGTGAGAAGACCACGTGCACCATTTTTTGGCAACTCCGCTCATGTCGCTCCGTCCTGCACCCCGACTGATGACCTCGTTTCCGTCAGCGAGGCTTCAACCTCGTTGGGTACCTCACATCGATGCCATAGGGACTGTGATACACAGGACTGGACCTGGAGATCGGCATCCAGACTCAGCCCGACAACCTCACGCTCCGGTCTGGACTTGCTTAAGTAAAGTTGCATCCCCAACGTATAAAGGCAGCCAAGGTTCCGCTGGAGACCTTAATTATCGACGAACAACTTGGCTGGTCCAGTTCACAGGCAGGTTCCTGTCCGCATCCTCGTCCCAAACACACCCTTGGCTGGCCCAAGCATACACTGTATCCATATCCTTCACCCAGCTTCTGAACGACATTACGACAAATCATGCACGTCTCTCGACTCATCCAACTCGCTCTACTTGGGGCCACTGGACTTCAATTCGCAGCCGCTACACCGATTCCCCACAGAGACACGACATCGTCGGCCCTCAATGAAACTTCCACCGACACACCACCGGTCAATGCCACCCAGAGTCTGGACGTTACAAAGACGCGGACTGGACACCTACACATATCAACCAGCACGGATGCTGACGATCCATCCATGGGCTTTTCGTCTACGATTGCTCTTGCTTCTGCGTCCACATCGCGAACACGTACAGCTCATGGCCATACAACCACGGATACGGAGACAGGCGATCCATCCTCGCCATCCTCTCTGCCACATTTGGGCCCCGCCGGCCCCGTATCCACGACGCGAGGGCATCACCACCCCATATCGAGCAGCACAGATACGGATGAGCCGCCCACCGGCCCATCGCCTACGACAGCGCCCGACCCTGGACCATCCTCAGCGCCAAACAATGGGACCCAGAACTCCACCAGCACGGGCGCCCCGCATTTCGTAGTCTACGCTATCGACACAGCGGACGATTCTCCTGGCCCGCCGCCTGTGGACAAGCTGACTGTGAGTTTTGCCATATTCCACCAGTTTTCATCTGATTCTTTGCACTGCCAGGGATTCAACGTAGTGTGCGCAAACTGTTTCTATTACAACGTATATTCATCTGATTTATATGAACAGTGCACTGGCTTTCTTACTCACCGACGGCAAGCCTGCAGACTCTTCTCAGGCTGAGCAGTGGCAACAGTTGGATGCGTCCAAGCGCGCAGAGGTGAAAGCAGCATACAAGGAAGCTGGCATCAAGCTCCTCGTCTCCTTCGGTGGGGAGACGGAGAAGCCCACTACATCCGGTGCGGACCCGAAAGACACGGCGACGACGGTTGCGCAGTGGGTGAAAGATTACGACCTGGACGGAATCGATGTGGACTACGAGGTGCGTCTGATCATTCAAATCTGAATCAGACTTGATATTTGGTAAAAGGACTTTGACGCGATGTCGAAGGGCACTGGCGAGCAGTGGGTGATCGATTTCACGACGCAGCTACGCATGGAGCTGGGTAGCGACTATTTGATTTCTCACGCACGTGAGTCTTCCTTTCATCGCGTCGCCCGCACCCAAGAGCTAACGCCTATTGCGATTCCAGCAATCGCCGGATGGCAAGTTGCAGATCTACGTCCGTAGAACATATAATCTGACACCTTTAGCAGGTTCTCCGCTCCGCGCTCCGACCTGCCCGGTGGCGGGTATCGCACGATCCATAAGTCCGTAGGGGACATGATAGACTGGGTAAGTCCGCCTTGCATCTCTCACTATTCGCTCACTGATTGACCTTTTAAGTATAACATCCAGGTAAACGGCTGACGTCTTCTGCTTTGAGATTCCCTTCTGACAGAGTTAATGATGAATCCTGACAGTTCTATAACTGTGCGTCTTTCTCAACATTTCCCGTCCCGGATAAAACTAACCTACATTCGCAGCCCCTGGTGAAGACACCACATGCGACAACCTGCTCATGAAATCGAACTCCTCGTACCTCGCGGGAAGCTCCGTCTTCGAGATCAACTCTCAGGCCCAGGTCCCGCTGGAGAAGATTGTCATCGGCAAACCTGCTACAGAGAAAGACGCAGAATCCGGGTATATGAAGGCCCCGTACTTGGCGACCTGCGCACAGCAGGCGGCGCAGAAGAAGTGGAGTGAGTGGCTGTCAACGTCATTTGAGATGCTAGCTGATTTCTTTTCGCCATTGCGCAGCCGGTGGAATCATGTTCTGGAAGGTCCGTTCGCTCGCTGCATGTACAGGGCCAGAAAACTGACATTTATGTGCAGTACACGGACGCTGCATCGGGAATCATGCAGGCGGCGCGCAAGCTGGCGTTCCCTGTGTCTGATAGCGGCAATGGCACCACGATCCCGGTTTCATCGAACGGCACTACCCCTGGTAATCCTCCGGATAACTCTACAACGCCCGCTTATCCCCCCAACCTCCCTGTTCCCGACAACTCGACGGTTCCTGTGGACGGCAACTCAACGGCTCCTGTGGACAACTCGACCGTTCCTGTGGACAACTCGACCGTTCTTCCGGACAACTCAGACATGTCGGTGAATGGAACTGAGACCAGGGCTATGAAACGCCGGCGCCGCACGAATCGTCAGTGAGTTTGGCCCTGTGGCGCAAACATTGGAATGTACAAATGTTGCTGTATTAATACCAGTGTACTTGCTCCGATATCATACATTACCGTCATCTTCTTCGCGGTTGAAAATCTCATTTTACACAAGAAATCCGGGGGGTGAGACTAAACTTCAGTTGAAGCGTATATACGTCCTTTCCTTAGGAACACTGCAATAGCTAGCGCTGCTTGTGCTAGCGAAGGATTAACTTTTTAGTTCTTTGCTCGTACTTAGGTTGCGACTAGAGAGGTCAGTCAGATAACTCAGTCTACGCCGTGGTTAAAAACCAATTGAATAAAAACAATGACCCATGAATGTCGTCTTTTGAACGCAGCAACGCTCCCAAAAAGTATTCAAGTTCGACAGAAAGTGAGGCGCAATATGATATATCCTCTGTGTTCCGTATCATGCCCCTGCCATGTCATGTCGACCTGATTCAACCTGATTCAGTGGCCATGGCAGCTCCAGATAGCCAGTGGTAACCCAAACAGAGCGACACAGATAACGGCACACATTTCTTCCACCACAACCACCACCATCTCCGCACGTCCGCCCCGATAAAAGATGGATCATACCCATCCATTCCAGATACAGATCATGTCATTACCGCACAGTGCCTCACTGGTCATCGAACCCCGTCCCGCTGATCTCAATGCACCGAAGCCTGGTTGAAACACAACTTCTTCCTGGATACGTTGACTCTTGAGACTCGAATGCGGCTTTTTTTTTTGAGCCATTTTGGCTGTCAAGAAACTCGGCTGAGACTCGGGTTCATACAATCGACTCCCCAATCTGACTGTGTCTGACATCTCAGACCCCTGGATACAATCTCAACCAGGCTTGAAGCACTTAGTCAACCGCTTCAGTGTACTTCAAGACCAAGCACGCTGTATTGAGACCATGAACCCTCACGCGGATGCAAACGTGCAATATCTGTGCCCTGATGATTTTCTGGCGGTCGATCGCGAAACCCCTCGATCGAACACTGCCTCCGTGGCAGTGCCTCTTGACGCCTTATAAGACCCGCAGAACTTGGGTGACGGCAACGATGCCCCACAGAAGCCCACCGTAGGCTTTTTGTTTTCATCAAGAACGGTCATAACGCTGATCCCATTTTGTGTCGTTCAGCAAACTCGACCCGTTTGATCCCGCTGACGCTGCCCGTCAAGACTTGGAATACCAGCGCGAATTTGGCGGTTCATGCACCCGGCCCCCACGCACAGAGATCTTCGGGACCTGGTACAATGATCCCAACATCCCAAAGCCCTGGTCAACTGACTGGGACGACTGGGAAGGAATAGTTCGCTACATTCTGAGCTCCACCTACGATGATAACAGGGACAAGTTCGAAAAACTCATCGAGGTTTTTGAGCTCCCGGGGAAAATTGAACCTCTGGCGTTCATTCCCAACATAGGTGGGGACGCGTTCCTCTTCGCCTCCGGAGGGCGATTTTATATGTGGACGCATGGGGACTTGATGACCCATCGTATGGCGTTCGCGTCGCCGGAGGAGTTTCTGAACCATGCACTTCAGCCCATGATTGGTGACAAGACCAATTTGCCGGACCTGCAACTGGTGCCGACTTCGGGGCCGGAGGAGTTTTATTGGATGTGACATACGTAGCTTGCCAGCCGTTCACAAGTTTGAGGCAGGACCGTACGAAACGGAAAACATCAGATAGAACAAACGAGGCATGAGTGTTTCAGATGCCTGCACTGGTGTGGGATCGGACCTCTCCTTGTACAGACAGCATGCGCAGCCGATGCCTTCTAGATGCCTTAACTTGTAGATTGCAGTAAGTAGACCGCTCACAAGTTCAACCCCATCATCAAAAAAGATGTCGACTTGTGTGTACATGTGAGCTTCGGCACCCACGATTCATGAGCCCTTATTGCTAGCGTCGCCGAATTTCGGGATGCAACACAGGGCGGAGAGATTCTGAGAGAATGAGAAGAATGGAGCAATAAAAAGAAAGGGCTCGAATGCTAAAGTGCACTGGGGGGAATCGAACCCCAGATCGCCGAGGAACCGCTGGATTCTGCCGGCGCTTGCGCCATGCACAACCGGTGCTTGCGGAACCTAACTTGACCTCGGTGTGAGTGGGCCGTTTTCGCTGCGATGCCATAAAGGCTAAGATAGGATGATGAAGATGTTTCGGAAATTCGTTTGTAAGTACTGTGAGTGAACTCGAACGCTTGTGGTGCGGTAAGTCGACTGGAAATTCAAGGGGGCCAAAATTGAGAAGACTGGTTAAAAAAGCCACCAATAGTCGATCGACCAATTGTGCCGACGTGTGTCCATACAGAACCGGCACGTCCTGGATTGTGCATATTCCGGGCTAGGTCTACCACTTGGGTAAAAAAAACGTTCAAGGATTCCTTCATGCACCAGCGGGGAATCGAACCCCGTGGCGTCGAGAACTGTGTCGAAATCTCCAACCTCAACTCTACGGCGCGTGTCACCGAACACCACTGACTCTTGATTCTGCTTCGACGGGATAAGTCGTGGGAAGCTCAATTATCAGTGAGAGTGCTAACGGGGGAGGAATATGGGAATGTGGGATGACGCGCTGCAGTCTAACGGAAGAGAAACGAACCGAAAAAAATACCTCTCGAGTAAATGGCTATGCACCAGCGGGGAATCGAACCCCATGCCGTCGAGAACTGTGTCGAAAGTGCCGGCGCGTGTGACCATACAACTGGGACTCCCAGCATTGACATAATTCGTGGTAAACGTAACACAAAATCAGTGGCTGCAGCGTACTAATGAGAGCCGAATATATGAACGAAAAAGCGACGCCGACTTGTTCAGGCACCGGTGGGGAATCGAACCCCAGATCGCCGAGGAAGTGCTGTGCCATAAGTTGCAATTGTATCTTGTCAGCGCGTGCGCCATGCACAACCGGTGCTTGTTGAATTTGACTTGACCTCGGCGTGAGTGGCGATTTCTGCTGCCATGCCCCACAGGGATGAAGGTGTGCAACAAATTTCGGCTCGTTTGAACATCGGGATTGAGCTTGTGCGTGCGGCGATGGGGGAATGGACAGGAAGAGACTGCCAAAAATGCCGCCACCACAACCTTGGAATGCATCGGTGGGGAATCGAACCCCAGATCGTCGGTAGACCAATACTCGATATACTGATTGTGCCGACGTGTGTCCATACAGAACCGGCACGTCCTGGATTGTGCATATTCCGGGGTAGGTCTACCACTTGGGTACGCAAAGCCGACCTTTGCTAGGTTCCACTCCCGGTGGATCCGGCCTCGCCGTCCACCAGGGAAATCGGGAACGAGGGCTAGGATTTGGGCGAAAAAAACGTTCAAGGATTCCTTCATGCACCAGCGGGGAATCGAACCCCGTTTCGTCGGTATACTGTACTATTACGACCAAAGGTTCAGGTGACGGGTGACGGAGGGTCATGAACTGAACCATTTTGGTGTCGGTGATGGTGACTTTCCTATTTTGTGTCCTAAATAGTCTCAAAAATGCCAAAAATTTGGGTCCGGCATCCGCCGGGCGTCCATTTATGGGAATTTGATGTGATTGCCGAGGAATGAACATCAAGTTTGGTGAACAATTTCAGTGACGGTGACATGGCGTGAACCTTTGGTTGTAATAGTACAGTATCAACAGTGGACCGCCGAACGATTGTGCCGACGCGTGTCCCAGACACAACCGGTGCGTGTAATCCGTTGTAACTTGTAAGTGAGCCCTACTCCCTCTGAATCCATAGGCGGCTGGGGTTAAGAGCCATAATGATACACGATTCGAACCTAGCCTCGATCAAGCCCGAGCGCAACATGTACACAAGCGCCAGAGATTAAGTACGGGGTAAAAGCGGTGCAACAAAAAATACGTCTCCCGAACGCTTATGCACCAGCGGGGAATCGAAATCCGTGTTGCTCAGAACTGTGTCGAAATCCCCAACACGCGCCGTTGAAGTTGACGTTGAGGTTGGAGATTTCAACACCACTGGTGCCTCTTGACTCTGTTTCGACGGGATAAGTTGTGGTAAGCTCAAATCGGAGCCTTGAGACTACTAACGGGGGAGGAATAGGGGAATGTGGGATGATGCGCTGCAGTCTAACGGAAGAGAAACGGACCGACAAAAATACCTCTCGAGTAAATGGCTATGCACCAGCGGGGAATCGAACCCCATGCCGTCGAGAACTGCAGTGTGTCGAAAGTGCCCAATGATCACGGGGTGTCACCGGACACAGCTGGTACTTCCAATTTGTGTTAAGTGTATTATTTTGACCCGTCTTGGCGGCCCGCAGCGCTCATGGTGGTGGGTGGAAAATGGTAGGGGTAAATGAATGGGATACGCTCCTGACCCCGCCTCCTTGTCTCAAACCCCTAGCCTGGATCAATTGAATTCAATGGAGTTTGAACAAGTTCGTCAACCATCTTCGGTGCACACTGCGGGGGGCTCTCTATCTCTTGTAAAAGCTCTCGAGCATGCAAACATGCAGCTGATGTACTCCACATGATTGTATTCCGCGCTATTCCGCGCCGTCCCGCACACCAACCGCACACAGCCCGCGATCGAACACTGCCTCCGTGGCAGTGCTTCTTGACGCCTTATAAGACCCGCAGAGCTTGGGTGACAGCAACGATGCCCCACAGAAACCCACCGTAGGCTTTTTGTTCTCATCAAGAACGGTCATAACGCTGATCCCATTTTGTGTCGTTCAGCAAACTCGACCCGTTTGATCCCGCTCAAGACTTGGAATACCAGCGCGAATTTGGCGGTTCATGCACCCTGCCCCCACGCACAGAGATCTTCGGGACCTGGTACAATGATCCCAACATCCCAAAGCCCTGGTCAACCGACTGGGACGACTGGGAAGGAATAGTTCGCTACATTCTGAGCTCCACCTACGATGATAACAGGGACAAGTTCGAAAAACTCATCGAGGTTTTTGAGCTCCCGGGGAAAATTGAACCTCTGGCGTTCATTCCCAACATAGGTGGGGACGCGTTCCTCTTCGCCTCCGGAGGGCGATTTTATATGTGGACGCATGGGGACTTGATGACCCATCGTATGACGTTCGCGTCGCCGGAGGAGTTTCTGAACCATGCACTTCAGCCCATGATTGGTGACAAGACCAATTTGCCGGACTTGCAACTGGTGCCGACTTCGGGGCCGGAGGAGTTTTATTGGATGTGACTTACGTAGTTTGCATGCAATATCCTGTCACGGTTCACACGAACACAATGTATGCGCCGGCGGAGCCGCTTCGTCGTGAATCGTCGGTATATGGTATCGCACCACATCGTTATCCGCGCGCTCCACGCACAATCGTGTGCTGCTTGGACTTGCTTTGGGGCGATTTTCGAGGCAATTTCATGGATGATGAACCGATTCTTGCCCCATCAGAACTAGCTGCGCGGTGCGGATTACACCGCGAAGATCTCTTTTTTTCAACAACCCATCATTCAAACGTACCCCAAACACAATCGGTGCGCAAAATCCAGAGGAAGGGAACCCCCATTGGCAGGGGCAGAAGGCATACACGGCTCGGTACAGTCAGTTCATTCGCGTTTGACTGAAGCCCCGCAACAGTTTGGACGCAACACAAGCTGGTGATAAGAAGAAGAATCGAGTCAGAAAAAAGGATGAGTTTGGATGCAGCGGTGGGAAACGAACCCGAGAATCATTTTGCTGTGTAGCTTCAGGTATTAGATGCTCTGCTCACTGCTCCGAGTACAGCACTTGCCTGGTCTTTTTTTTTGGATTGTGCATATTCCGGGGTAGGTCTACTACTTGGGTACGCGGTGCGTGTAATCCGTTGCAAGTGAGCCCTACTCCGTCTGATTCCATGGGCGGCTGGGGTTAAGACTTAAGAGCCATAATGATACACGATTCGAACCTAGCCTCGATCAAGCCCGAGCGCAACACAAGCGCCAGAGATTAAATACGGGGTAAAAGCGGTGCAACAAAAAAATACGTCTCCCAAAAGGTTATGAACCAGCGGGGAATCGAGCCCCTCTCGTCGAGGAGTGTGTCGAAATCTCCAACCTCAACTCTACGGCGCGTGTCACCAAACACCACTGGTGCCTCTTGACTCTGCTTCGACGGAATAAGTTGTGGTAAGCTGAAATCGGAGCCTTGAGACTACTAACGGGGGAGGAGAGGAATGTGGGTGATGCGCTGCAGTCTAACGGAAGAGAAACGGACCGACAAAAATACTTCTCGAGCGAATGGCTATGCACCACCGGGGAATCGAACCCCTCTCGTCGAGAACTGTGTCGAAAGTGCCCAACGGGTACGACGCGTGTGACCGTACAACTGGTACTCCCAGCATTGAAATAATTTATGTTAAGCGTAACACAAAATCAGAGGCTGCAGAGTACCAATGAGAGACGAATATATGACCGAAAAAGCGACGCCGCCTTGTTTAGGCACCGGTGGGGAATCGAACCCCCGATCGCGGAGGAAGCACTGTCCTCAGTTGCAATCGTATCTTGTCAGCGCGTGCTCCGTGCACAACCGGTGCTTGTTGAATTTGACTTGATCTCGGCGTGAGTGGGCAATTCTCGAGGCAATTCCCGTGGATGAGACGCTGACGCAAAGGTACCATTGGCACTGGCCTTGAGTGGATCATCGTCAATTGCGACGCGGAGCAGCGAAAAAGGTATCTTATCGCAGTAACCCTAGGAGATTTGCTTAAGCAATGGCCGTTGCAACACTAATCCCGGATTAAATCAGTGTTTGATTAATCATTGCCAAGGAACGTTGGGGGCAATGTTGGAATTGAGCACCTGATTAATCGCGTTGGTGTAAACGGTGATTAAACGGGATTAAACGGCTCATTAATCATGCCCGGGGAGATTTAACTCCCAAAAAGGAATACTTAAATGATCCTTGCTGATCCTTGATGTTCCGTGAGTTCCGCGCACCACGTGTGTCATATGTACGGAATATCATCCGAGCACTTTCCCACCGTTCAACCACGGTTCGATGTTTCGCAAAGGCAATTGTTTTGATGCGCGGCATACTCTAGGATGCCCACATGCATGGCTGAGCATTCCAACATTCTATCCCTCTGCTTTCTACTTTTCTCTTCTGTAACTCTTCCAATGACGACGGTGAATTTGACCAATTCATGTAGCTTTTGTGTGCAATCCAGTGATGTACATGTTCTGTTGCATTCAATCTACTCAAAGGTACCCATTCAAATCACCCTTGAGCTGGAAGCCTTTCAATGCTGGTAACTGCACCAGCAATTCTGTCATTGGGAATGTTGCCGATGTCGGGCAAGTGTTTTAATTCTGTCCTGTTTGGCGGGCTTTATTGCTAAGCTCAAGTTCAATTTTCAATCATCTGTTGACCCGACAAGACATGAACAATCTGTCTATATATCGCTCACTGGCTGTTCAGTCCAGTTTTGATGTCCTTGTGAATCCGTGTTACAATGCATGTCAACTTAGAAATTGGGCATGACAAAACATAGCGGGAGCAGTGAGAGGAAGATGGTCAGTTTTCAGCTTGGGGATTGCCTAGTTCACTGCATGGCGGCGTCAGGACGACCCCACAGAGAAATAAACACTCTGATTGATGGGATGCGGAATCCGCGCCGGAAGATATTTTTAACTTGATTATTGATTGGCCGAAATAACTCCCAAGGAGGCAGTTGCTCCGGATAGAGTTATATTTTAACCCATTTTGATTTCCGCTGATCTGCCTAATCGAGGTTGCCGAAATCAAACTTTCATGCCGCATTGTACAAGCTCCAGGATCCCCAGAGTGCTGATTCCATCGTCATATAATCTCGGATATATGGTGAGTTCTCTCTCTTTTCTTCCTCTTTTTTCTTTCTTTTCGCACTTTGAAAACTTGATTTCGACGGAATCTCCACAGACATAATTAATGAGCCGATTAAACCGCGTTTCAACGCGATTCAGCTCACGGGCGCACTTGTTAAAAAGGGTGCAAAGAGGGGACTGAACCAGTGATCTCTCGAGGGAGACGCGGTTGGGGGGCTGCTGACCAAATGAGCCATAGGGCCGTTGCAAAGGAAGTCAGCCTACATGGCCACATGGCCCCCAAAACATCTATGTGCAGGTTGTCCATAAAAACTAAGAACTAATTGTATCGAGAGGGTGATGAGTGAACATGATTAAGTCAAGGGGTCGAACAGAGGGGGAAGTGATTAAACTGTTTTAAATGTGGTTGAACGGATTAATTGTCAAGGAGATTAAACGGATTAAACGATGATGGGTAGACTGGAGACGCAGGAGAAAAAAATTGACCAGAAAAAGGTTATAGCGGGGTACATCTAGATTTAATATAAGTATGTTTGGCATGTGTTCTGGCGTGCACTCACAATGCTCAGTTTGAAGCATCTTGCTCCTTTTCGAATGCCTCCTCTTCTTCATCACTTTCGACCCATCCCCTGCGGGTCACATGAGAGTGGCACATGAAGGGTGGGCAATATTCCACTCACACGGTGCGGCGCTTGGCAGGGCTTAGGCCTGTCATATGCACCTATTTACATCGCTCATTATCGGTGCCATTGCCCAGTGGTTCACACTCCTCTGATTCCATCCATTCGGAGGGTACTGAGTTCGAGCCTGCCCTCAATCAGTTTTTGTCCCCCAGATTAAGCCAACGTTTGATCCAGTTTAATCCAGATCAATCACTGTTTCAACAAACCGATTAATCGGGAGTTCAACTGACACACGCGTCCCAACGCCCCTTGGCGCTGATTAATCAAGCACTGATTTAATCCAGGATTAGTGTTGCAACGGCCATTGTTTAAGCAAATCTCCTAGGGCTTCTTCTTATCGTATCTGCATCTTTCGAATGCGGCGCGGAATCGAACCCCGTCTCAGCGTGATAAGAGCTTACTGAATAACCACGCGTGTCCGTATGCATACAGTGCACAACCGGTGCGTCCTGGATTACTGTGACCGATCGACCAGTGTTACATGTAAGACTTGAGTTCAACATGTATGTATAATTCACAGCGGAAGTCTAAGCCCGCTTGCTCGTACCAGGAGTTGCTCAAGCCGTGTCCCCTGTCCATCAGAGAGAAAAACAGGAAACCCTTTGCCAGAGTGCTGCGCGCTGATCACTGAGCACTTAGGCAAAAAAGGGCAAAAAGCGTTCATGAACCAGCGGGGAATCAAACCCCTCTCGTCGAGCCCCTCTCGTCGACCCCTCTCGTCGACCCCAGCCTCACCCCAACCTCACCTCTCCGGCGCGTGTCACCAACAGCACTGGTGCCTCCGAGTCGTGACTCTGCTTCGCCAGAATTCGAATACTAAGTCTTGCCGTGGGAAGCTCAAATAGGCGTGCGAAGCTCAATTATTACATCAGAGGCGCGAGAGGAGAGTACTAAAGGGCGAGAGGAGAGTACAAACGGGCGAGGAATATATGGACGAAAAAGCTCGCAGGGAATCGAGCTAGGGTCGGCTTCCACAAGGAAAGGGAAGAGAAGAAGAGAGCGTGTGCAGCCATATACAACTGGTGGTTTGTGTGCTTTCTCCGCGACGGCGGTATCAGGCTTTAGCAATCTTCAAAGCTTCAACCCCGCTGTCTTCGCTTCCCAGCCCCCACCCACCCTGCATCACCCAACCCAGATACCCGCCGTTGCCGGCGTCCATCCCCCCGCCGGCCAATCCCAATGGGGCACGTTGCACGGACCCCCGAATGAGGCCCATCACGACACCTCGCGCAGGCTAACACGCACATACACCCGCCTGTCCTTACTTTTCCTTCGACCTTGCATCCGCCCCTCGTTTGCGATGTTCTCGTGCGTGTGTTTTTCTGTTCGTGCGGGGGTTTTGCTGACGTTTGGTCGGACTTTTGTTTCCCCTCACCTTGATACGACGGATGCGATGGATGCGATGGATGCGATGGATACCTTTGCTGGCACGGATGCGATGGATGCGATGGATGCGATGGATGGGACGGATACCTCGCCCGTCGACGCTCGACGTGGACGCCGACGTCGCCGCCGCCCCCAGCCCGGACACCTCGCGGCGCACCTCGCTCGCCATGAGCACCTTCTCCGCCACGCCCTCCACGCGGCCCATCCTCTCCTCGCCCATGTCCGCCTCATTCCCCCCCACGCCCACCTCGCGCGGCAACCTCCTCGCCCCGCCCTCCCCTTTCTCCGGCGGGGGAGGGGGAAGAGCGTCCCCGACGAACTCGCTGGCGGCGAACTACCTCCCGAGCAAGTTCTCCAACGCCGTCGTGAGCCGGCGGCGCAACCTCTACTCCTCCGCGCCGTGGGACGTCGGGGGAGGGAAAGGGCTGCCGCGCGGCGGGGGGACGGCGGCGTTCCGCGCGGGCGCGGCGCGCATGCCCGGCGCGGGCGACGAGGACTACGACGGCGTCGACCCGCGCGGGCTCGCGGGCAAGCGGCCCAAGGCACCGCGGTGGACGCGCTTCAAGTACCTCCTCGTGCTCGCCAACGCGCTGCTCACTTTGTACGCGCTCGCGGGGCTGCTCTTCTGCCTCGCGGTGTACACGCGCCTCCTCCCGGCGTTCCCCATCCTGCTCGTCGCGCACAAGACGGAGCTGGCGTTAAGCACGGTGGCGGCGGCGGCGGGGCTGGCGACGGCGGTGGTGGGGTGGCCGGGGATTCTGCTGAACAACCGCGCGTTTTTGGCGGTGTGGGGGGTGTTGCTGTGGGTGTGCTTTGGGCTGCTGGTGGTGCCGGGGGTATATTACGTATAAGAGGGGGACGTTGAATTTGGAGGGCAAGGTGTGTGGCTTTCGTTGTTTTGCTTTGCTTTTTCCCCCTTGCCCCATTTTAATGTCCCGCTGTCCTCTATCCTTCTATCCATTCTACCTCGCTATTCGTCCCCCCTCGCCTCATTCCTCCCCCCCCTCGTCTATTCGCTTCACCTCCCCCCTTGATTACTTTTTCCATCGTTTATTCTTCCCGCCCACGCTTCCTCTACCCCGTCCCTCGCTCCTCGCTTATGCTACCGTCCTCGCGCGCTGCGCGTTGCCTTGACGCACGTCCCCCTCCTCACGTGTCTCCCCCTTTCCCTTACTCGTCTTCCCTCTCCTGCCATCGGCCCTCCGCTCCCTCCCACGTTCGCCTCCATTCCTCGCTGCATGCTTCCTGTCCGCCTCTGTCGTGCCCCGTTCATCGCGCACCCGGCGCTCCTTCCCTCGCCTTTTCTGCTCCCTCCTCCCCACCTTTTCTGATCCCTCCTCCTTCTCGCTCCGCCTACCCTCTCCCTTGTGCCTTACATGCTCACCCGTCCGCTTCGCGCGCTCACTTCCCTCACTTGACTCACTTCGCTCTCCTCGTTTCCCTAACGCCTGCGGCTCGCTCCCGGCTCCTCTTCCTCTCGTTAACTCCGCTCCCCGCTCCTCTCCGCACCCCGCTCACCCCTCTCCCCGCTCACCCCTCTTCCGCTCCCCCCTCTTCCGCTCAACGCTCCCCCCACCTACCCCTCTCCCCGCTAAACGCTCACCCCCTCCTCCCCCCCCTCCCAACCCCTTTCACCCCACCTACCCCCCTCTTCCGCTCAAACGCTCTCCCCTCTTCCTCTCTCCCCTTCTTTCACCCCCCCCCCCCCCTCCTCTCCCTCCCCCCCCTCCCCCCCCCCCCTCCCCCCCCTCCCCTCTCCCCTCTCCCCTCCCCACCCCTCCCCCCTCCTCCTCCCCCCTCTTCCCCCCCCCCCCTTTCACCCCTTTCACTCGTTGACGCCCGTCTACCCGCCCAGGTCAACCAACAATGGTCCCAGGCCCTCGGCGGCGCGGGCCGCCTCGCGATCCAGTCCGCGCTCGGGTGCTGTGGGTACTTCTCGCCGTTTGTGAGTCTTTGTTTGTGTGCTTTTTTTCGCCCTCCGTCCTCCCTCCGGTCTCGCAAAGACGGGTCACTGCAGCCGGGCATTGCAAGACGAGGATGTTTGCGCGCGCCGCGCGGACATCTTCGGTTCCGCGAAGACGGGTCGTCGAGACGGGGGTGCGCATCTCGATGCGGCGCGCTCGTCCTTGCCCGCGCGCATCTTCCTCATCCCCATCCTCCCATTCCCATCCCATCCTCACTTTCCCATCTTCCCCATCCCCATCCCCATCCCATCCCACCTTCCCCATCCCTTCCCCATCCCCATCCCATCCCATCTTCCCCATCCCCATCCCCATCCCCATCCCATCCCATCCCATCCCCATCCCATCACATCTCATCTTCCCCATCCTCACTTCCTCATCCCCATCCCCATCCCCATCTTCCTCATCCCCATCCTCATCCCATCCGGTTCCTCGCGACAGTTGGGATTTTTTCGACGAGCTCGGTGACGCTAACGCGCACACAGGTCGAGGCGACGGTGAGCGCGGGGTGTTATGCGCGGAGCGTGTTGCCGGGGTGTAAGGTGGGTTTTCTTCTCTTCGTCTTCTTTTCGTTTCCTTCTTCCTTCCTCCTCACCCATTCCTCTTTCGCTATTTCGCTATTTCGCTATTTCGCTATTTCGTTGTTCTCCCCCTCTTCTCCTCTTCTCCCCCTCTTCTCCCCCCTTTTTTATTGGGCGCCTCGGCAATTGCGCACACAGCGGGGCCAAGCGACGTTGATTCATCGTCGTTGTCGCGCAACCGAGCGCTGGGGATGCGCGGGTGCAGTGGCACAAACGATGAGTCCGCGCTGGTCGTGGCAGTGGTTGTCGTGGACGTCGGCGCAGGCGATGGTGCGCGTTGGTGGATTGTTGGAGCCACACGTTGCTTGCGAGTCACCGTTGTCGCGCACCCGAGCGCTGGGGATGCGCGGGTGCCGGGGCAGTGGCACAAGCGATGAGTCCGCGCTGGTCGTGGCGTGGTTGACGTGGAGGTCGGCTCGTGGATGTCGGCGCAGGCGATGGCGTGCCGCTTGGGGAGCCGTGGATCGTGGAGAGGGTGGAGATTGTTGGAGGGTGGATCGCTCGTCGCCGCCTGAACGATGGGAGCGCACGTCGTCTCGACGATAGGAGTGCGGTGCTGCACCTCGACGCCGCTATCGTCCGGAGCTGGAATGGAAGCTGGGAGCCAGAAGCTGGAGCCGTGGACGGGGACGCAGGCGGGGCGGTTGGTGGCGTGGCGATGATGCGCGCGTTGGTGGTGCCGTGGAGGGTGGAGATTGCTGGAGTGGTGGAGGGTGGAGCTGGGGCCGTGTCGCTCGTCGCCGCTTGAACGATGGGAGCGCACGCCGCCTCGACGATAGGAGTGCGGTGCTGCACCTCGACGCCGCTATCGCCTGGAGCCGGAAGGGAAGCCGGAAGCTGGGAGCTGGAGCCGTGGACGTCGGGGCGGTCGGGGCGGTCGGGGCGGTTGTTGGCGTGGCGATGATGCGCGTTGGTGGATTGTTGGAGGGTGGAGGGTGGAGGTGGGGGGGTGTCGCTCGTCGTCGCCTCAACGATAGGAGTGCGGTGCTGCACCTCGACGCCGCGACGCCGCTATCGCCTGGAGCTGGAAGCTGGAAGCTGGAAGCTGAGAGCTGGAGCCGTGGACGTCGGGGCGCAGTCGGGGCGGTTGTTGGCGTGGCGATGATGCGCGCGTTGGTGGATTGTTGGAGGGTGGAGATTGGAGCTGGGGCCGTGTCGCTCGTCGCCGCCTGAACGATGGGGAGGGCGTACGATGTACACAGCGCGGTGTTGTATCTGGACGCCTCGACGCCGCGACGCCGCGACGCTGCTACTGCCTGGAGCTGGAAGCCGGAAGCTGGAGCCGTGGACGTCGGGGCGGTCGGGGTGGTTGTTGGCGTGGCGATGATGCGCGTTGGCGAGGGGAGCCGTGGATCGTTTGGGGACGTGTCGCTCTTCGCCGCCTCAACAATAGGAGTGCGAGGATGTGCTGCACCTCGACACCGCGACGCTGCTATCCCCTTCCCACCTCTCCTCGACCCCCATCTCCCAAACGACGTTTTGGTTTTTACGGAACTGACGTGTGTTTGTGGTTGATTGCAGGCGGACTTCCTCGCGTTCGAGAAGAAGGTGCTGCAAAGGTGGTTCACGGTCGTGTTCGGGATCGTGCCGGTGCATGTTGGTGCGTCGCGTTTCTTTTTCTTTTTCTTTTACTTCTTGTATCGGGAGTTTTTCTTTTGGCGGATGTCGTTTCTTTTCTCGGATGAGGGATGCCGGGGATTTCGGCGTCTCGCTATTCTCTCATCCCAATTTTCTCCGTCCGCTCTATACTCCCCTTCCCCGCTTTTCCCCGCGCACTGCGATTCGTTCGTCACGTCATCCTTCCATTCGGTTGTCTTCACGCTTTCCCCTCTCTCGCGCACCGATTTCGCTCCCTCCGTCGTTCCCCGGGAGAATCGCTTCCTCTCATTCGCTCTTCCTTTCCTTTCCTGGAACTCTGCACGCCTCCCACCGTTCCACCCTTTCCCCTTTTGTTTGGTTTTTTTTGCTACGCTCCTTCGCACTCCGTTTGAGGTTTGGGTCGTGGATTTTCGCGCTGGGGCTTGTTCTCCCTCCCTGCCCTTCCATCCATTCATCCATTCATCCATTCGCGATGTCAATCTGTTTTTCCTTCACTTTTTGCTATCTCCCCCGGTTTCCTCCGCCTGCTTCCCTCCGCTCCGGAATCCGCGGCGCGTCCTTGTCTTCGCCTTCCGCTGTCTACACACCTCCCTTTTCTTGATGTTTTTGTTCCTCCGAGCATCGTTTTGCGTGCTTTGTCTTCACCACCCCTCCCCTCCCCCATTCTCCGCCCATTCTTCCCTTTCTTTACTACCTTAACCGAACGTCGTGCTCACATTTTCTTTTTCCACAGCGATAATCGCCACGGCGCTCCTCTGCGCGAACCACGTCACGTACCGCTTCGGCAAGGGCATGATGCCGCCTGCGTACCGGCTCAGCGCGGAGGCGGCGCGCGCGATTTTGGAGGGGTATGAGAAGTGCGTGGTTCGATTTCGATCTCGATCTGTGTTTTTGTTTTTCGGAGAGAGATGGCTCTCGCTGCATCCCTATCTCGACGGCGCGGAGTTTAGGAGAGTCTGCGAGGAGATATTCTGGGGAGCGATATGACGCGGAGGGCGAGCGGGAAGATGATTGGGCCCGGAGTTCGAGTCCGCCGAGCCGCGATGTGTCGGTGCGCGGCGAGTGAGAGTGGAGAGGGGAGTTCTGCGTCGACGGCGGGCGGCCGGCTTGGGGCAGAGGGAGGGTGGGGTTGTATGCGTGTGCGGGTGCGGGGTACGTCCTGCTTGTTGGCGCAGAGCCGCACTTTTTACCGTACCGAGGCGGGCGCGGAGTGCGGAATGTAGTGTGGTCGCGGTGCTGCGCAGGGGTGGCTCGCCGCAGATCGATTGGCGGATCCCTCCTTCCTTTCTTCTCTCCACTTCTTCTCCCTTCCTGCTCTGTAAGTTACGCTTATTGACAACTCGTTCCCCGCAGGCAACTCGCAGAGGAATACGGCCCCGAGGCGGCTGCGCAGATGATCGCCGGTGGCGACGCTGGTGGAGGTGGGAGTGGCAATGGGGTGTAGTGAGTGTTTTTCTCTTATTGTTTTTGGATTCGTTGCGGGGGGATTTCTTTGCCGTGCATCGCGGGTTTTTCGTGGCGGCCAGAATGATCTCGTATCCTCACCTGCGACGCCTTCGTTCCATTCCACATTCTCGCGCTCCTTCGTCTCTCCCTCTTTCACGCGTCTTGCTTCTTTTCACTTTCCTTCGGGCTCCTTCGCTGTTGATCGCTGACTTGTGCTGTTAATTTCACAGCCGCCGCACGCCCTTTGAACACCACTCCTCGCCCGGCGCGTCCCCCGCGGCCTCTGCCTCCGACCTCAACCACTCCTCCGCGCACCTCGTCCGCGACCAACAGGACCAGCAGTACCAGCAGGAGCACCAGCGGCAGCAGGCGCAGCAGCGCGAGCGGGAGGTGACGCGCGAGGAGCGGGAGGCGCAGAGGCGGGAGGAGTACGCGCGGCTGGAGCGCGAGCAGGAGGGGCAGCATGGGTATCAGGATATGCAGCGGCAGCACGGGGGCGGGCATCACGACGAGGGCGAGGATGGCGGGGACGGGGGGTACGGCGATGATGGGTATGATTTGAGTGCGTATGGAAGGGAGAGCGCGTATGGGGGTGCGGGTGGGGCGTATGGAGGTGAGTTTTTTTCTTTCTCTCGGAAAGTGGAGGGTTGGAGGGCTGATGATTTTTTCGGGGACGTAGGGACTGGCGAGCATGCGCAGCATGACAAGTATAACTTCTAGGCTGCTGCGTTACTGCCTGCCTCTGTGCCGCCGGTATCGGTCTACGTTCAACTCGACCTGCGTCACGATGGTACGGCGCTCAAAATCTAGTGTGTGGTTCTTTGTATATAGCAGTTGGAGAACTGTAGGAGGTTGAAGTAGAGTGAGGGGAGGGGGAGGAGCAGCAGAAAATGATACCCGTCGTTCCTTACTGTGCATACATACATCCTACGTATACCCATTCATTGCATCGGAGTTATGCTGGTAAGACAACCACCACGCGCGCGAGCATCGGGGTGGGTGAGGTTTGGTTTTTCTCAGGGGTTAACGGTGGATTCGAACTGATTTATCGACACGAGTCGAAGGGGCGTGCTCGAATCCAACGTTGTTGTTCGTGTTGTTACGGAAATTTGTGGCGTTGCCACCAAGGTATTATACTATCTGTCAAACGATTCAGAGTTAGGGTTCTCTACCTCAAAATTCCACTGTGGTTGCGGTAGATAAACTTCACGGCGGATCGGGGTTCGATTCCCCTCTGATGTATGAGTAGAACACCTCCTTTTTGTCCAATACTTGTGAGCACTCATATACATCGAGAACATAACTCGACTGGGCGTAAGCTACATCCAATCTATATATTCCGGACCCGAAGTCGGAGCAAGTTCAACATCCGGCAGATTGCTCCTGCCGCCAATGCTGGGCTGAAGTGCATGCTTCAAAAACTCCTCCGTCGATGTGAAAGCCATTCGGTGGGCCATCAATCTGTCATTGATCCACATGTAAAATTCGCTGCCCGAGGCGAACAGGAAGACATCTCCCTCCATGCCGGGAATGAACGCCAGGGGTTCGATTTTCCCTGGGAGCTCGAAGACCTCGACAAGTTTTTCAAACTTGTCCCGTTCATCATCGTAGGTGGTGAGTCGGATGTAGCGGACTATTCCTTCCCAGTGATTCCAGTCGGTTGACCAGGGATTCAGGATGTTCGGATCGTTGTACCAAGTTTCGAAGATTCCTGTGCGGGGGGGTGGGGAGGGGCAGGGTTGAAGCCATTCGAAGCTTCTAGCGAAATCAGATTCGTCAAACAGTAGTTTGCTGAGTAACAGAGACGTGAGCAGTTGAGCGATCGACTATCACAGCAGGGCGCTTACGGCGAGGGTTCGCGGACTGGGGAGGAAAACGACATGGGTATCGTCGCCCAGATTCTGCGGGTCTTATAGGCGTCAAGCAACACTGCCACCGAGGCAGTGTTCGATCGCGGGCTGGCGCGGAATGGACCAGAATACAATCATGTGGAGCACAGAAGCTGCAGATTCGGATGTTCAGCAGGATGGCCTCGAGAGAAGGAGCCCCTTGGCATGCACTGGATATGGACCATGGTTGACAAACTTGTTCAGACTGCATTGAATCCAGTTGAACATTGAATGATGATTCGATTGGCTTCAGAGGTCTGAGACAGGCTGGAATAGGAGGGGTTAGGAGCGAATTTTATAATTTCCCACGGCATCTCGGCATCCCGCCAAGTACTAATACAACATAACAACAGCACAGCATTGCGTTTTCCTTCCTGCCATTGTCCTGCCACCATCTTCAAGTTCTGGCCATCCTACGCATCCCTGTGGCTCGATGCAAGTAGAACAAGAAAAACGCCTCGGCGGCATTTATTTCCATCGTTGAGGGTTTTTAACTTAACGCTGCCAGCTGAGAGCTCACTGACCGCGCGGCAGACGGTACCAATTTCGGGGTTGCTTGTAGTTTCAAGTGACTACCCTATCGCAGCGTACCATCACGTCTCCTGTTGTGTGATGTGCCGTGGTTGTGGATTACTCGACTTCCTCAATTCTTTGACTATTTACGCAGGCGGATTACTCGCGCCAGATCGGGGACCCAGGCGCACTACAGTAACTCAGGCGCCCATGGCAAGTGTGCCGTTCTTTTTCTTTCTTTCTTGTTGGGGGCTAAGCATTCCACGCGATTTTTTCTCTGTGTTCCCTGCGGCTCGCTCGGCAGCCTCAGTCTTTAGGGTATCACCGATGTTGACAGGCATTCGCCGATCACTCCCTCGTTCCGTCTTACCACCATGAGCGACGTTCTCCCCTGCACGATCCCTGCCGACCCCGACATCTCTGGCGTCGGCGTCCGCACCGCGATCTATGCGCAGAATCTGCTCAGCTTCATACCTGTCCTGTGGGCACTTTGGGACGGAGAAGTATCCGATTACGAGCTCGAGTGTGTCGAGACCCAGTCCACGACCATTCTCGTCACCGCTTTTGCCATCCTGATCTCAGCCCTAGTCCAGGGAACCCGTGGGCTGTCGAACTTTCATGCCAGCGTCGTTCTCGATCTGAGCTGGATGAACAACACAAACACGTTTATTTATTTCCTGCTTTATGTGCAGCACAAAAGTCAGCCTGGAGCCGGACAGATTCCGTCGACGTTGTCTGCCTGGATGGTTCATTTCAGACGTTGCTTGTCACCCGGCAAACTCCGTTTGTCCGATGCTGAGAGTAGGCTACGCTACTTTTAGCAGAAACAATTCTGATACCGTTCCCCAGAGCCTACGATTACGGACTCGGAGCCTGAGGAGAACCCGAAGGCTCGTGGAAATCCTCAGCGCAGTAATCCCTTCGTCCATTCGCCGGGTTGCAAACTGAACCATGCATCAGTAGCTCGGCAACATTCATGGATCAAGGCGGCATTCAGACGAATAGTAATGGTCCTAGGATCACTACATCTATCGCTAATGGCAGGCCTCGGTATCTGGCTTTGGAGCGACCCGCGGTCATTCGGACCAAAAGGCTGCCTGGTCGACACTGCCAGTATTGCAATTCTCGGTCGAAGCGTCCCTCTAGGATCGGCTGGATTGCGCGGATGGTCTTTCGGCATCTACTCCCTGTTCCTCGTCCCTGGCCTCAACTTGATCTTGCCGATGGCTCTATTTCTCGGGCTTTTTCTTGGGTATCAGACTTGGAACAGTAATCGCATGTCCAAGAAGGAACAATTGGTGTCAACCTCCCGCAAGTTCGTTGGTTCCCGAATCACCAAGGCAATCCATGCGTACAACAATCTACCCGCCGCCCCGAGCGTCTTTCCCACCATCGTTGGTATGGGCTTGCTGTTTGCGACCAACCTAATATTCGTGGTCGACATCGAGCTCACTCTTTGGCGAAATCGACCACGCCAAGACCCCGGTGAATCCACTTGGGCGTTCGGCCAGATTCTGGCGATTATTTTGTTGGCACTGCCGTTGCGCGATCTGGTTGAGACTGTGCTGGCACGACGCGAGACGCAGCGTAAGGAGGAGCTTGCGAAGCGTGAAAAGCAGCGCCGAGACGAGCATACTGCGTCTTTTCGAAATGGCATCCAACAGAAAGCGGCGATGAAGGTCATATTGGATTTGGTACAAAATGGTGTCGATGTCAATACGAACGTCAAAGGTTGGGGTCTTCCGAATCCCGCGCTATACTGATCCAGTGTGACCCAGATTCCGAGTACCCAACGGCACTCATTTTGGCGGCTTCGAGGAGTGACGCCGAGGCCATTGTCGCGTTGCTAGCCCATGGTGCCGACCCCAATATCAGAGGTGCGTCGCCGGCGGCCGTCAGCGTTTCCGAAATACCGCTGAATCAATGAAGGCGGAAAGGACGGATCACCGTTACATGCCGCATGTGCCAGTCAAGATGACGACAGCTATAACGCCGTGAAGATCTTGCTTGAAAATGGCGCGGACCCAAACGCGAGGGGTAAGCACTATATCAGGTTTCTGCAAATGCTTTGATGTCCGGTCTCAAGGTGAATACGCGCCAGCGATGTATGCCCGACGCTGGGACTGGCGCTTTTATGAAACCATTCAGCTGCTTCTAGACCACGGAGCAGACCCGATTATATCGAGTTCAAATCCCATCCAGTCGGCAGTGACAATGTCTGATCCTGTCCTTTATAGGTGACGAGTGCAGGCAAAGATTCTACACCGCGTGCAAGGATCAGCAGCCCGACGTTGTTAGACTCCTGCTTGAGCGCGGGGTTGACCCCAATATCCACGGTAATCATTTGGTGACTTGCGAGGCAGATGATTGAACTCCTATCAAGGCCCGGAAGGATCAGAGTTATATGTCGCCTGCACCGCTGATTGCTTGGACACCGTTAGGTCGCTTCTCGACCACAAAGCAGACCCGGATACCACCGGTGAGACGCGAGGCTCTCAAGTGGCATGCCGCTGACCCGAAAGGAAGACGGCCGCTTTTGTTCACCGCTGCACCTCGCGTGTGAGATGGGACACACGGACATGGTGAGACTGCTGCTCGAACGTGGTGCGGATGTCAATATCCAAGGTAAACCATGCGCTTAGTATTTATGACCGGTCTGAATAAACAAATACAGGTGGTGACTACTGCACGGCATTGCAAGCGGCGGCGTACTATGTGGATAACGAAATCGAGATGGTCAAACTGCTTCTTGAGAGCGGTGCGGACGTCAACATTCAAGGTACACGCGATCTCGGCTGGGTCGTGAAGCGGCACCTAAGCATACTCCGTGCAGGTGGAACCCACGGTACAGCCCTGCAGGCGGCAGCAGGTCAGGAGCGGCTCGACGTTGTCGAAATCCTACTTGCGAATGGCGCTGACGTCAACATTCAGGGTGAGCCCAGTTCTGATTCTGTACGACCCCCAGCTTTTTGCATCGTAGGGGGCAACTGCTGTACCGCACTTCAGGCAGCCTCGGGAGCGTGTGCCCTCGAGATTGTGAAACTCCTGCTTTCAAGAGGTGCGGACGTCAACGCACATGGTAAATATTCTCGTTCGGTGCTCTTTCATACCTGAGATTCCACCTCTGAATTTTGTAGTAGCCAAACGTTGCACGGCCCTGCACGAAGCCGCATTTTGGGGATGCACGGCCATTGTGAAACTTCTTCTTGAAAGAGGGGCGGACATAAGGATTCAAGGTGACCCCAAATGGCCGTTTCTCCGCAGCCCCAAACCTGTTTGCGTTGTAGATGACTGCTATGGCACGGCACTCCATGCTGCTGCAGAAACCGGAGAGCTCAAGAGTATCAAAATCCTCCTTGAGTCTGGTGTCGATGTAAATAGCCAAGGTGAATGGTGCTGCATAGCTTTTGTGCGAAGTGTTAGAACTTGATAATCATAGGGGGTCGTTGGGGCACCCCCCTGCAGGCGGCCTCAGTAACAAAGTGGGGCAGCGAGCGTGCTATCAGAGCCGTCAAAACCCTGCTTGAAAGCGGCGCGGATGTCAATGCACAAGGTGACTACTCTGGTCAACTTTAATACCTCAATTCAACCTCGTTAATTTTGAGGCGGGGAATATGGCACTGCATTGCAGGCAGCGGCATATGCAGCTAATTTCGATGTTGTTGAAGTACTTCTTGCAAATGGGGCCGACGTCAATCTCCAAGGTGCCGTATTGTCGCTCTGTCTTTCATTGCCTAAGCTTCCCAGGCGGGGAGTACGGCAGTGCGCTGCGGGCAGCAGTTTTGATGGCGCAGGATGATTCGAATAATCGTTACCTGGACGGCCTACTTCTCACACAGACTCTTCTCGAGCACGGGGCAGACCCCAACCTTGGTGGTACGCAGTCAATCTGTTCGATCTACCCATGAGCCATTGAATGAACCTAGGTCATTCGATACTTGAGGAGGTTACTAGGACCCGGCTTTTGAAAGTATTCCGCAGCCATGGTCACCACCCGAAATCGCTGGAATAGCCGGATGATGTGTTTCCTCGATGCACGAGTTTCGGTGGAAGTGGGTGTAGATATCGGCCGATCGTGCTCTGAGTCTTTGGCTTTACAATCTGAGCTCAATCCTGAACGGAACTTATAATCAGCTACGATATCAACAACATGCCTGTTTCGATCGCTTTATAACGTGGGTAAAGGCTTCGATTGCCCCCGGTGCATGTGCGAAAAGACACGTGCGAGGTGAGCCGTGGGAACATCTCCGGCCATCTCGGACATGTTGAAAAAGGACGGAGCCACGCAAAGCTCAAGGTGCCGAACAAGTATGTGTTTGCTCATTATACCTATCGCATATATACCGCTACCGGCAACGGACTCCGCAACTGCTTGGGATATTCGGCGAACTGTACGATTCCCTGCTAGCGCGTTCGAAATTGGAGTTGGCTTTTCTTGTATGTGGTACATACATAGTCCTCTTATCATGTTTTGTTCTCAACTTCCCCCTTCTCGCAGATCCATAGAAATGATTTACATTTGGAGTTGGAGTACAATAGATTGCTGAGCACTCTTAAGTGGGAGCAGATACGCCGGCAGTGGTTGACAGGGCATGTACACTATCTAGAGAGCATGGTTGGTTAACGAGCTATTCACCTGCTGATGTCTCTATTTTTTTGAACTTCGGTGTAACTGGAATCCTGAAAAAAAAAAGATGGTCCGGCAGTGCGATTGCGGGGCTCGCGATCGGACTTGGAAGTCAAAGTCATACGTGTGCCCACCACACAGCCTGCTTGGCCTTGAAGCGGTCCACAACACCTCGTTGAACCTGTATTCAGGGGTCCGATACGTAGGGCGGACACAGCCAGGCTGCGGACTTGATGCTATAGCTTCTCGTTGAACCCAGTCTTGGCGTGCTTTTTCGGCAGCCAAAATGGAGCCAAAAATCGATTGAATCTAGCGGGGTAGAAAGTCAGAAGAGAGCACCAGTTGTGTATGGAAACATGTGCCGCGACTATAAGTGTCAACTGAAAATGAACGCGGCGAGAGGGTTGGTGCATGTACTTGCAGCGGCTTGGGTGGCTTTTTTCTCAGCATCTCCTCGGATTGTTGATCATCTTTTTCGAAACGCAATCTGTTCGGACAGCCTTCAAAGCAGTTACCGAAGGAATGACGAGGAGGATCTGAGATTGGAGGGCGAAAGGCGAGAGAACTTAGAAGGAGGGATCGGGACAAGGGCCTGGGTAGATGGACGTGAAGTCGTGGGAAGGAGATTGAAAGTGGACAGTCGGCGGAAATATAAACGGGATGGACAGAGGAGCGGATCTCAGAGCATCAATCACATAACAGATAGTAGGAAGTCGCGACGAGCAAAAAACAGATGCAACACGCACCGGTTGTGTGTAGTACACGCGTCGGCACGATAATTTGGACCAGTATGACTTGTCGACGAGCGGGGTTCGACTCCCCGCCGGTGCCTGCCTCGTGAAGGGTGTCTTTTTCTTGCATGCCACGTACTGTTTCAATCTGGTTCCCCTCGCGTTGTGGGCGTTGTAGTGTTTTTTTTCCAGGAGAACCCGGGTGTCCTGGCCATTGCGACTAATTAGAGCTCCGTACAGCTGAAGATCAGCACTTCTGAAAAAGCCACAACAGGTCCAATAAGCACTGGTTGTGCACGGAGCACACGTTGGAAGAATATCGCAGGTGTATTGGATATCTCGACGATCTGGGGTTCGATTCCCTCCCTGTGTATGAGCGGTGAGTTGCTTGTTTACTTTTGCACGTCCGAGCAAAATGGTGGAAGAGATACGTGAGATGTGTTGGATTACATCTAACTCTACTGTCCGTGCACCTCCTCATCCAGCTCGATATGTTAGACGAAACATCGTCCACACTAGTTTTCCCTGTTTCATGCCATGTCCTCTCTCCTTGTTGGAAAAACTTCAATCATCGAGGCGCCATGATATAATTGTCTTTGGCCATGGTCGCGCATGGAAACAGAACATTGCACTTGAGGAGAGTCAGCACAGGCACGATAAGGACTGGTTGTGCACGAAGCACGCGTTGGATTAATACATGTGATCATTAAATCTCTCAACGACTCGGGGTTCGATTCCCCACCACTGCGTAGGGTGTGCCTTTTCCTTTCTTTTGACGGCCGATGATAATGGCTTTGCTGTGCGGCAAATGCGTTCAATTACATCTAATTCCGCTGCTGCTTTTGTTGTCCATAACAGGGAGACGAGGCTGCTTTGCCTTTGCGCTCCCGGCGTTGCGCGCCATGACTTTAGGGCTAATTAGCCGCACTTGTGAAGAATCAGTACAGGACCAATAAGTACTGGTTGTGCATGGGGCACACGTTGGAAGACTATAGCGTAGAACGAGGAATAGCTGAACGGACCGGGGTTCGATTCCCCACCAGTGCATAAGGGATATGTGACTGTGATTTTTCGAATTGGGTGGGCGAGCAAAAAAGATTATCCATGCGAAGAAGGGCCAATGAAAACAGTGGGTCAGAGTAAGTCGAAGGCGCGGCGCTGTGAAAACGAGGAGAGCTCCAGCAGGCACTGGTTGTGTATGGGACACACGTTGGAAGGAAATTGGATGTGTATCGAATATCTCAACAAGTTGATTCCCCACAGTGCATAAGTAATGACGGATACTGTCTTTTTGGAGGGGCGATGATACTGGCAGATGCGTTCATCAGAATCAACTGCATCTAAATTACACTTCCGATTGTGTCAATGGTAGGGAGATATTTCCTGCCCCTCTATATTTCGTTGGTCTGATAGCAAGATGACTACACGTGTTGTGGGAGGACCACGACTAATTAGAGCCGAGCGCAGTCAAAGTAGTACAACTCCGACAAGAACTAGTTGTGTACGGCGCACACGTTGGGAGAATATCGCGTTCATGGGTAATGTTCAACGAACCGGGTTCGATTCCCAGCCGGAGCATAAGGTTGCCGCGACTTCGTTATTGGGCAGCCGAGAAAAATGGAGCGAGAAATGCGTTGAATTACATCTAAATTACACTGCTGCTTCTACTGTCCATGCTCCCCCTCGTTCAGTTCGAGATCTTCGACGAAACGTCGTTGCTGCATCAAAGTGAGTCACCCGTCCCATCGTTGCAGCAAGAGAACACATACCCAGTCAACTTCTCGTACCCCGAGCGCGCGGCATCCGTGATCTTCTCGTTCGTCGCACGGCTCTCGCTCATGCCCTCCTTTTTCTCAATGAAGTCGAGGCCTACAAGTCCAATCAGCAACGCGCGACAAAGAAAAGGAGAGCAGGGAGCAAAACACACCCTTGTCAGCGTAATCCTCCTGCCCGCCAACGGCGCCGCCTTGGGTGTTCATCTGCCCGCCACCGGTGTTGCCGGACGTGCCGGAGCCGGAGAGCGCCTCCTTGGCTTTGTTCATGAGGTCGGACATCTCGGATGTGGTTGGGTGGGTGGCTAAAGTGTGTGGGTGGGTGTGGGTGGGTGAGTTGAGGGAAGGATTCGAGCGCGCATTTTGTACGGTTCTGGTAAGCGACGTCATGCTCGCGTCATGGCGCGGATCGCCCGATTGGGCGCGTCCCGCTCCAATGACGAGCGCCAAGGCGCAACATAAGCCACATTGATGCGCACCGGCGCCAACCGGCACCATCGCGATGAAGTAACAAGGACAAGCCATCAGCACAGCTTCGCTCTTTTGCTTTCTGCCCGGTCGCGAGTGCTCTTGTCCGCAGTAGTAGTCTGCCCCTCGACATGGTTAATTTACGCCTACCCAGGCACAGTATCCTAGGCCTAGCTCCTCCCCGAGCCACGAAGACGCAATCAGGACCTGCGTTGGCCACCGCCGCTTCTTGGCCGCTTCTCAAAGTATCTATTATCTATACTTAGTTCGGTTCCTCACCCGTTCAAGCCCAGTGAAAATCCCGTCTGGCCGGGTTCGCCCGTATCCGCCATCATCCGCCACTATTTCGCCCAATCTGGCGAGAGCTGCCGAGACTTGGCATCATGTATATAATTAGTTTTGATCTTGCTCGGAACCAAAAAAACTTGTGCTTCTTTTCAAAGCTGGCCCCGACCACTCACTTGTCCGCCACGCATCTCGAAGAAAGTTAGAAGTCAGCTCAATTCAGCAGCCTCAAGACTCTTCCCGACGTTCTGACTGCTTCCCAGCATCGTGCGCTGTTCTTGTGACACGTCCCATGCCCCCAAAACGTTCTCGCGTCGCTCCCCGCCCCCGCGTTTGTAACTGTGAAGTCAGATGCCATGGCTACAAGAGGGTCTCTCAAAGTACATTTAAGCGCCATCGCCGTTATAGGGAGAAACTGCGCACGCTTGATCTTGATGCAAGTGATCATTCGGGCTCGGGCTCTGAAAGCGACACAGAGATGTCGCACGCCTCATCTAGTGCTGCATCTTCTCGTTCCACGTCCTCTCGTTCAACGTCTCGCTCTACATCTCGTTCGGTGTCTCGTGTCTCTTCGAGTCCTTTCAAGAAGAGACGTTTGCAAAGTCCGGATCCTGATCCTTTCGATGATCTTCTGGATCAAGCCAATCCCGACATGGTATGTTCTTGATATTTTGCTGGTTCCAGGGCAAAAACTCAACCAGCTAATTTTGTAGAGCGATGACAGCGGACGCGCGTCGCCAACAATTTCCGACTCTGGCAGTATTGACCCCGGAAGTCTGGCCGACTCGCCGCCCGAGGATTCAGACTCGTCGGACGAGTCTGAGCCCGAGGCAGACAGAGATCCTGATCCCACTGCCAAGGTCAAGGAGCTGAAAACCGCCCTCATGTTCATTGAAGCTGTCAAAAATGCTTCGCTCGACAACGGTGATTTAGATGAAGATGCATTACACCGGCTGAGGAACCCCTCTCGGGAGCCTGTTGATGTCTCCGACCCTGCCGAACGCTATTCTCTTGCCCTCTTCCTTGCTACAACACACGGTTCCGAGCAACAATACAACGACCTTCGTGACGCGTATCTGGAGCGTCATCCAGAGAACGAGGTTCTCTCACTCGCTCAAATCAAGCGGAAAGTCGCGGAATGGAGCGGAGTTGTCCCTATCGAATCACATATGTGTCGAGAAGGTTGCGTCGCGTATACAGGTCCATATGCTGACCTAGCAGCCTGTCCAACTTGCAGTTTACCACGCGTTGACATGACTGGCTCAGCCCAGCGATTCTACACCATTCCTCTCGGCCCCCAACTCCAGGCGCTATTCAGCACCCCCGACAGCGCGAAAAAAATGCACTACCGGCGAGAGAAGACCGCGGAAATTTTGGCGTCGAGGGATGCGCAGGGCAATATCGAGATCCCAACGTATACAGAGCTGTTTCATGGAGCTGATTATCTCCAAGCCGTCATTGACGGACACATCAAAGACGAAGATATCGTCATCATTGGATCTACCGATGGCGCCCAACTTTACCGAAACAAACACTCCGACTGTTGGATCTCGATTTGGATTGTCGCGGAGCAAGGTCCCAAAGATTGCTACAAGGTCTGTGGCATTTCTAATCCAATTCTTTTTAACACTGAGATCCGCTTCGAGGTTCGCGCGGTATTACCCGACTCAATATTTCCCGGTCCCCATAAACCAAAACACATGGATTCATTCAAACTACCTTCCGTCCACCATCTCGCGGCCATTCAAAAGGAAGGACTTCGCATCTGGGACGCGCTCGATCGGAAAGAGGTGATCTCTCGACCGTTCCTTTTGATGGAAACAGCGGATGCTCTGGGAATGACGACTCTGAATGGTCTGGTTGGCCACCACGGCTTCCATGGGTGCCGGCTGTATTGTGCAATGAAAGGCCGTCACAAGGACAGGAAACCCCATTATTATCCGGTGATGAAGTGTCCCGACAACTACACCATTCCTGGCTGCAGCCATCCCGACGTCGACCCAGAATCTCTGGGGCCTCCCTCCGAGGAACTTTACGATGCGAATCTCAAAACACTCCTTTCCTCGCGCAACGAGACAGACTTCAAGGAGCAGCGCAAAGCAACTGGGATTTGCAAACCCAGCTTGTTTAGCGGCATCGCGCGGTCGCGGCGACTTGGCATTCCTGGCATGTTCCCGGGCGATATCATGCATTGGGGCGGCATCAATTGGACCGACCTTGTCCTTTCCCTGTTTCGGGGGACTATGCGATGTGAACCGCCAGATTCCAAGGCCGCGTGGGACTGGGCAGTTCTGAAAGGCGATGTTTGGAAAAAACACGGCCAAGCTGTTGCCGATGCAACGCCGTATCTTCCGGGCTCGTTCGACCGCCCACCGCGTAATCCAGCGGAGAAGATTTCAAGCGGGTACAAGGCATGTGAGTTCCAACTGTACGTTCATGGTCTAGCACCCGCACTTTTCCTCGACATTGGTCTTGCCGAAAAATACTGGCAACACTTCTGCAAAGGCGTCAGCGTAATTCGATGCTTCCAACAGTACAATATTCCAACTTCCCAGCTCATCGCCTCCCACGACCGTGCTCTCGAGTATGTCGACGAGTTCGAGACGCTATTCTACCAGCGAAAGGAGTCTCGAATTCATTTTGTCCGGCAGAGCGTTCACAACATGACTCATCTTGGGCCAGAGACAGTCCGCGTTGGCCCACCCGGTCTCTACGCACAGTGGACGATCGAGCGCACAATCGGGAACCTCGGCCAAGAAATCAAATCTCATTCCCAACCATACGCCAATCTCTCCGAGCGAGGTCTCCGCAGATCTCAAGTGAACGCGCTGAAAGCCATGATTCCTGGCCTTGATCGCGCCGAGAAGAAGGGTCTACCTCGTGGTTCCATTGATCTTGGTGCTGGTTTCGTCCTCCTACGGGCCCGAGACGAACACCAGCATTATATTGACGGGAAAGCGGGTCAAGTTATCCGGGACCATCTGGAAGGAGCAGGGAAGGGAAGGGTCCGCGGCAACTTGGCAGCGATTCGATGGGCCCGGTTGCGTCTCCCAAATGGGCAGATTGCACGGTCAGCATGGAAGGAGAAGCGCAAACCATTGCACAAAGTCCGGATGGCGCGCAACGTTAAGGTTTTATTTTCGTTTGTATTCTTTTCACTCAAGTGCACTCTGACACAACAGCTAGACTCTCATTGACGGGAAATATGAGATCGGGGAAGTCCAATTCTACCTGCGAGCAAGCATACACAAAAAAATTAGCGCATTTGCGCTCATCGATTTTTACTCGCAGCCTTCCCCGGACCTGTTGAGACGCTCCTTCAACACTCTCTGGTCGTGCACTTTCGAGCCCGAGTCCGATCTTCGCCTCGTTCCGGTCGAGTCAATTCTTTCTGTGGTTGCGATGGTGCCGCATCAGGTTGCAGGGCAAAGCCGGTACTTTCTGGTTGAAAAGCCGGGCCTGGATACAATATGGGAGGAGGAGGAGGATACAGAGGAGTAAGCTGTAACTTCTTGAAGGAAATAATTTCAGCAGGCGGACTCGGCGTTGTTTGGTAACCCCGTAAATTGTGATTCAACACTCCGGGCGGCGGGACTTGCATTCGCTCTCAAATTCTCAACTGCTCGAGCCGACACACAAAGTCGGCTTCAGAAATATTACCACAGGCGATGGCACAGATTCCCAGGAGGCCAAACACATTGATTTTAGGTGTCGGTTGATACTGTGTACCGGGATTTCACTCATTTACCAGCCCAGCAGTTTTCAGGCCGCATTTCCGTTCAATAAAGAGGAAATTACAGCCAGAATATTATCTCGTACTGGTGGAGGCAATCCGGACGTCCTATCCCATCACCCGATTCATGAATTTGCTGATGGCTGAGTGACAGGACGCGTCGAGGTGTTACTTGTGACAATTACTCTCTTCCTCTTACTTCATGTCCGCGTCGGGCTCGTCCTCAGGACGACCTCAACAGCAACAGTTCTCCCCATCCCAGGATGGCTTTCTCAGCCCGCTCACCTTTACACCGGATCCTCAGATGATTCACGACCTGCCTCTTCCGCTCGATTCCTCCGGCCAGCACCAGTTTTCTTCTTGGGTTTCTCCACAGGCCAGTCTAACACTACTCCATAATGTTCTAACGCGCTGAATCAGGTCCTAGATACGCGACACAGTACGTTCTGCAGACCACGACACTTTGATCAAATTCCAAAACGCAGCATACTCAAATGTACTCTCTAAATACCATCAGCTTTACGCTCGGCACGAAATGCTGATGTATGGCTGCCCCAAGCTCGATTACAGTATTCTAACCTTGCCCTAGTGCGGCTTATTCGACCCTGGCCAGTGCAATCCCGCAAATATTTCATTATATCCCCAATCCCATGCAGATCCCTATCCCGTCCTCCTCTGCTGCTGGATCCACCTCAACTAATCCCGCTGTGAATCCCCTTACGACTCATGCTGAAGAAAACTTCCCCGAAATTCATTACTGGCGACGGAAAGAATTCTTGACCGACGATGTTATCGACCTGGACAGCGACACGGAGAAAGTGGGAAAGCTTGGGTTCCTGGAGCACGTCAATGGCATACGCTTCACCGCCGAGGAGCTCAAGTCCGTGCGCAAGCACGCGTACGAGTCCTTTGCGGATTTGCTTGAGGATGGTATTGCCCCACAGAAATGGTCTCAGGCATCGTCAACCGCAACTCAGCGTGTGCGTCATGCAATAATCTCACATCATCCCGAAATCTCCCTATGCGCCGATAATTGGAAAGTGGATGCCGTTGTCACCGAGACTTACGGGCAATGGACGACGCGGAGAAAAGAGCAGATTGCAGCTAGTAGCCAACGACGCCAGCAAGTCAAGGAATCAACCACGAAATCTAGGTCTTCCAAACGGAAGCACGAGGGCGGCGCGGACGACGCGGGTAGTAGCAAGCGCAGCAAGCAACATGGTGAGGCGGAGCGTAGCGGGGTGATGAACAAGTCAAAGGAGAGGAAGAAGAAAAGGAAGCACAAACAGGACGATCCCGATCTCCCTCCTCGCTCGGTTTCGCCGCCTGCCTCCAACAACGCCGAGATCGACATGGACATGGGCCTCGACTCCGACTTCGACCTTGGGCGCGACCTGGACCTCGACTACGATGTGGATGAGGATGATGCTCCCGTGAACGAGAAAAACCTCTCCAAGCTCTTGGACGACGACGACACTTCAGGTCGCAGTCCCGGTTCCTCCTCCCACGAAACTCGCCTCGGCATCACTTCCTTCGCAACTCCACCTCCTTTGAATGGTCCCGAGGACGCAGATTCAGTGGCTGGATCCCCCGAGCCGTCGCCAGCAAAACCCAAGAAGATTACTCTATCGAATCCGCTGTTGAGGTAAGTTCATTTGTTCGGGCTTACCACAACTCATCCTTCCCTCTCCAGGGCCAAAGCAAAAGGCGGTGCGAAGGGTAAAGGCAAAGAAGCTGCCGCTTCCGGCGAGTACAATTTCAGATACATTTTTCGCGGTCTTACCCCAATACGCAGCTGATGTAACAAATCCTCCTGTAACCGCCGCACCGCCCGCATCTACTTCTCCCACCATCCCTCCAGCTTTGAATAAAGCCACCGCTGCCCCTACTGATCTGGCAAATTCTACTGCTGCTGCGTCGGGATCTTCCTCCGCCCCGACATTTGCATCTGCATCGCCTTCCACTGCAGAAGATCCTTCAACAAACTTGTCAACACCCGCTGTTCCTGCGGCGGCGGCCGGAAAGCCTAAGAAAGCGAAAAGTGAAAAGCTCTACAAGCCAGGCGAGCCCGATACTGCGTGGTAGGTTCTTCTAGACTGCAGCTAAGTACAACCCCTCACATTCGCCACAACAGGAATCTATGGACCCGCGAATATCAAAAGACACACTCAGCTACGGGTAAGGAACTGCATGAGATTTGGGATACCATGGACAAGACGGTCGGTTTATCCTCCTATATATTCGTCTCATTCCTCATTTACGTCCATGCAGAAGTATCAGGTTGCCGCCGCCGCGGCAAAAGAAAAGAAAAAGCAAGAATCCGGAGAGCCTCAAGCCATATCAACCAAAGGAACTGCTCAGAAGAGCGGCGCGACGAGGGAGGGATAGTGTTTATCGCTTGTTTTGAAGAGACTGCACCTTTGCATTAATTATACTCAGTTGTAGGCTGATCTCGCCGACTGAGTTTCTATTCCGACCTGTCTGAGCGCTATCGAGGCTGTTAAATAAACCGAAAGTATACCGCAAACGGGGGTCTACACATGCCAAAGTCAGTCTCTGTCTAGTACACTTGTGTGCCATCCTCGTTGATTCTTCGTACGACGCTAATGAGCGCGGTATTTGTGTTTGTTTATGTGTCACCGTAACGCGTGACGCCACGCGTCTTTCCTTTACACCATCACCATCGCGTCTCATCTGCTCTTCCCCTGGCCCTCTTTCTCGATCTACCGTCACCAAATGATTTCAAACCCCCGGATACACACTCTGCGTGAGCTCTGGCTCTTCTTTCGCCCACACTGAACATCAAACACGGAAATACATGATTTTCGCGAGGATCACCAACAAGGACGCGTAGCTCTTTGCGGCTGCTACCCAGAGTTCTGGAAGCCGAGCCATGGGTACGGATACACACCATACAACCCTTCAATGTTCCAAATCCACGCTGGGTATCGACTACGTGGTCCAGATTGGGTGCACGCGGCGCAGAGGCATCTCCACGGTGCGCTCCATTCTTGTATGCACTGTGCATCTCAAAGCAACACCACACTATCTTAGACATGTCATCCTGGCCGCCGGAAAGCCCCTTGGTGTGTGTAGATGGGATTTGGTTGATTTCTGCCCCTCGTTCCTCCCTTCGGGCTGTCTTCGCTAGCTTCCGGCACTCGCCTTCCCGTTGCTTCGCGCTCCTTCTCCCGCTTCCTTTGCCAATAGTTCCGACCACTTACAGCCTTTGCAGAGCTCGTCGATCACCGGTCCTCGATGTTGCGCGATATGTGGACGATGGATGTACGTCCTTCTTTCGCCCGTCTCCCCGGTGCCATTAGCGTTTCTAACAACCCCCACGGCGGCCATAGGATCACTATGCGCGCGCCCCGTGCAAGCACGCTCAACGCGCGAGCTAGTTTTGGAGGAATGTGGCGGCCAACGCCCGCCAAGGCAGGAGCAGCGGCTGGTGAGTGTGCATTTCGTCGTCCTATGTCCCTTGTCAATTTCTGCTCGGAGCTACGCATCGAGTGTGGGCCCCTGGTACAGCCATCTCCGCTTGAGCCTTCCGCTCCACCTCCCCGTCGTCTGCATACCACCGCCGGATCGCACTTGATTTCTCAATCCCAACTCACTCCTGCTGTTTCTTTCCCCTTGTTCCGTCCTGCTTTTCCACTCTCTCTGGCTTACCCTCTCTTTCCAGTGAGGCGGACCGACCGAACCTTCAAAGATAGTTCCACCCGCTACGCAAAGTGAGTCCACCGGCTTGTATTTTATGAGAAGCTGGGTCTGACGGGCGTCCCCATGACGAATATAGTTTGCATTTTCATCGGGTTCCTGCTCGACGTTTACACCAATCTTATAGTAAATATTTCGCTGCTTCAAGGTACCCATTCGACGTTTTTACGGTGAGCGCTTGCTCCTGCAGAGCTTTTGCAACGCGTTCTGAGCTCTCTGATAGTGTGTGTATATGTAATGACTGCGTCTGTTACCGCATCTACGTCCCTTCTATCCCCATTCTATTCACATCTCAACTAACGTGTTCTACATATCCGGGCCCGACATCGATTCCAGACGGTTTGCCTCGCAGCGCTCGCTAACCCATCCGAGACGAGCTTAGCGAGTTCCTGTGACTCTTTCGGGTATTCTGGCCGCTCACGAAGCTCTTCCTCGCGTTACAAACATTCTTGAACTTGTCTTTCGTGCGCAGCGCCTTCCAATGTAAGCAACTTTCTTTTACCTTGGGCGTTCACTCAATCAATGATATACAGGACTATAGCGAGTTTGGGCGACACACGACGTGCGCTCTTGTATGTTCTCGTGAGTTCTTCGTCTTTGTTGTCCGCATCCATACTTAGTGGTTTGTGATACAGAACACGCGCAACTTCCTTGGACCAATATGGGCTGGCGCGGCAATCACGTACTCCGATGGGATGGCACGACGGCGACACACCAGGGCGGCATAGCGAAGATGGCGCTATCTCGCTGGGACGGCACAGGACGATGAACTCTGCAACGGTGGCGCTGGTTAGCTTCATTTTTGTAGTCAATAATTGCTTTGTATGCATAAATTTCAATACATTATCTATTATAATTGGTGGGCAGAATAGGGCGGACGCGGGCAGAAAATCGGCAGATGATGGCGACTTACGCCAGAGAATCCATCTGGCAGGGGGGTCAAACCTCTGCCCACCTCCGGCAACATCTGACAATATCTGGCCGATTTTAGGGGGCGGATGATGGCGGATCTGGGCGAACCCGGCCAGACGGGATTTTCACTGGGGTTCAAGATCGGAAGTCGATGCTCTACGACACGATGCTCCACAGTGCTATTTCTCGATTATCTTTTGCGGCCCACCAGCGAAAATTATCCAGGAACGACAATCTCAGTGGTTGAGGCTGCGCGTCCATGCCCCGTAGACGTGCCTGACTGGCGAATGTCTTTGGTTCACACTGCACCGTCGCCTCGTCGCCAAATTCGAGCGCATATTCCTGACGCCTAGTTTCAAATTTGCGACCTACGCTCAAGATCTGCTACGCCACTGAGCTCTCAGCTCGTGGTGAAGAGTTACTCTGGGAACGCGGTGCGGCACGAACTTCCGTGGTACGCGCGTCAAGGCGGGCGGGCGCGGTACTTAGTCACCCTGATCTTGCTGCGCTCCTGGTGCCCATTCTTGGGTAACGTAACAAGTAACACCTGTGCTTTACTTCCCACCACCGTCTACCGTCCAATGCCCGTTACAAGGCTGAAGGCTGCGAGCTTACCATCGGCCGATCACCACCACTTGCTTGAGCTTGCCGTCTGTTTCTGGTACGAAAGGCTGAAGGCTCAAAGCTCTCGTATTTCTCTCCGTTGACTCTGGACCCTGCAAAGACCCTGTCTCGAAATTCGCCGCGCAGCGGGCAAGCATTCACTTTTATTTTCTTTTTGCGTAGCTGTCATTGTCCGCATCGTGCGGCGCCGAGGATCAGTTTTGCAGCCAGGTTTCCGGACCCAGATTTCGTCCACCGTTTGTTCATACACTGGCACGAACCTTCAAGACAGAATTGCAGGTCGAAGAAATTCATCGCAAGCGCCATGCACTGAGGTTCTCTCGTGTACTTGGGAGGGAGGCTTTCTCTGTAGCGACGGCCCGCTTTGAGTCGCCAACTGTCTGGTGTTTTCTCATTCTCATTCTCAGGCGGCGCGCGGCGCGCGATTTACCTTGCACACCCTCGTTTCCGGAAGCCAGCAGTCCTGGTAGCTAGTACTCCGCGGCCCTTGCACACCGTCAACGCCGTCAATAAGTGTCCAGTACAGTCCACTATCCGCTTTTCCTCTTTCACCTGCCCCAGGATCTGAAAAAAGGAACTTGACAATCGGCGAGATTTCATTTGGATTACGGTGAGACTATTGACTCGAGCACATTCAACGACTAACGATCAATCAGCGTCTCAGCCCGGGGGATTGCGACGCGCGATGTGCTGCGCATTCTTTTTATCACTGCCAATACGAAAGCTAACACAAGTCAGGTAGGTGTACGTTGTATCCACTTTCTGCCGGAATCCAATTTTGCTTTTCATTTATAGCGCGGTTCCTCGCGCGTTGAAATTGTGAGCCGATGCGAAAGCCCGCAAGTCATCTTCCTGCCCCGATACGATTTTTTTTTGACTCTCATTTAGAGTTCAGTTCCTCCCTCGTTCCAATGCGCGAACCACGGCACTCCACAGTTCTATCTGCTCAGTGCCTTGTGGCGCATGGCCAAACTTACCCAGGAACGCGCTGCTAATGTCCGTGAGTGCCGTGCGGCACCGACCGGTCGACTCCCATTAAATTTCCTTCTCACACACACTCAGGTCGCAGCAATCCAAACGCATGATCTTGACGCCCATGTTTACTACCACGCTCAAACTCTACTATGCTACGGAACTCGTCGGTGAAGAACTACTCCCGGACCCCGTTGAGGCAGGTGGTGCAGAACTATTCACAGACCCAGTCGCTGTAGAGCTGCTATTACCGGACGACAGCCCGCACGCTTGCAAACAGCTATCCACCCCTGCCGCCAAATTCAACTGCATCCACACAAACTCCGTCAGTTCTTCCCAGTTTCTGCACAGAAGGCCGAGGCAGAATAACGCACCGGCAAATGTGAGCGCCACGCATTGATGCTGCTCGCGCCGATCGTCTCGGGGAAGCCCAGTGCCGCGTTCACGACGTCCGACGGGAGCATCCAGTAGCTTGTTGCGATATCGCTGCGCCCTGGATCTTCGCTGTTCAGCGAGGCAACGAAGACGGCTGGGGAGCAGGTCGGGTTTTGCTGATAGTGGATGCTGCCCGTGGATATGAGCAGCCAGACTTGCAAAGTCCCAGATATACCGCTCACCTCCCCATCGGGAACACCGTCGCTTGGTATTTTCCGAGTTGCGTTTCGATTACGCTGTTGAACCCGTTTTCTTGCACCAGGCTGCCGCAAATATTGAGCCGACGCGAGATAATGGGTGCGAAGGAATTATTAGACGAACCCAGTATCCAAAATCCCCTCAACGACAGTGAACATCTCATTCGCGCGCGGATGGAGATGCGGGATATTCAATCCACACGGCTCTACAAACGACACACCGGCCGATATTCCGAGGTCCTGCAGAATGGGGAAGTTGTCGACGGTGGCGAGGAGGATGGAGCCGCCCGGGGTGCTCGCAGTGGGCCCCTGGGTGTTGAAATCGAACACGGTGAGCTGGCGGAGGGCAGAGCCGGTGAGCAGCGCGCCGCTGCTGTCGGTAAGCAGCTTCTTGAATCGATCGACGGTGCTGGCCGTGGTCTTGAGGCCTGAAGCGACTGCGGGAGCGTTTGGGAGGGGTGTAACGGGGGGCGGGTTGGGGATTGTCGGCGCTGCGTCGAGTGAGAGGGCGGAGGCGAACAGGACGATCATGGCTGAGGATCTGAATCGCATTGCGGAAGGGAAGCCTGATCAAACAATAACCAGGTTAGAGAATGAGATAGGCGCGGGTAAATAGCGAGATGAATTACTGACGCAGACACGCAATGCATCGCCGCCAGCTATGCCTCATATATACCGTTCCTCTCCGGCGACGGTGCCGACCTTGAAAATACCGGTTCGTGTGAGCTTGTGCGTGGCGAAGACCTTCGGGCTTATCGTGGGTCACCCTTAAGTTGGCGGATATTTTGGTCCCGTTATCTCGCCTTCGTACCTTGCGCACCCGGATACGTTGCGCAAGTTCTGTTGATTTAATGCTCTGCTTCGTGTATTCGTGGGCAAAGATTGGACTCACAGGAACGCTCTGGCATACACATCCCCCCCCCAAGGCTTGGCTGCTTGCGCCTCCCAAAACAGAGTGTCGGACATGGTTTGGGGTATTACCAGGTCAATCAGGATTCTGAGGCGTTCACCCACCTGTATTTGTAACGTCGGTAAGGTCATTCGCCAGTTGCCCGCTGCCGTGTATAATTCACATGCTGCTCGTGGACCTTTCTCCCAGCTAAGTTGGGACTGGACCAAAATTGGTGCCGCAAATATAGCCAAAGTAATTTTGCATACACCACACCGTGGCGGGTTCATATATGAAGGATCTGTAATTAGAGATCAGCCTTCATATATGCAGACCTCTAATTAGAGATCTGGTTTCATATATGAACTCACAGATACTTCCATTTGGGGTAGGCGAGTGTTGGCAGTGAGCAAGAGGGTGTCGCCGCCGTCGACCACGACGACGACGAGGTTGCTGCTTTGGGTTGCTGACTAATATCCCAGATGGGAAAAAAAGATTTTATTCGCATTAAAAAAAACGTGATACAGCAGTACATCGCCGGCGACAAACAGCAGCGCAGCCGCGTAGCAGCCCCGCCTCGCGTGGTGGCATCGACGCGTCTGCATCAGCACCCACTACGGACGTGCTACTCGGCGCGCGCCAATGCTTCCATCCCCGCAGTGCCGTAGTCGTCTGCCCGCCGAATTGAGCGCACATGGGCCGATCGCACGGCCATGGAGTCTTCGCCTCCCCCCTGCGCGACCGGCTCGAATCATGCCTGACACCAGGCTCATCCCGCTCTCTCTCTGTCCCTGATAGGCATTAAAAAGCACCCACCTGGATCTGCCCGCCCAGTCTCCCGCCTCCACGCTCCGTATCGTCTCCGAAGCGACACGCGGCATTCGTACACCCCCTGCAATTCGCGCCGTGGCGGCGCTCGAAGCTGCTGAGGCAGCGCCGTCGCGCGCTCAATCGTGCCGCGGCGCAAGCCGCCGAGTGCGAACCGCCGTGCTGGCACCACACCACCCTCAACCGGGCGACTCATCGCGCGCAGCTCCTCGAGCGACTCCATCCGCCGCCCCATCGTCGCACACCCACCGTATGCCGCGTGGCGGCCGGGGTCAGCCAGATGGATGGCGAGGAGTGCCGCACATCCACCGCGGTGGTTGGGCTTACAGGAGCACCGGTACGCGCATGAAGCGTGCATGGAAACCGAGGCTGGCGCCCGTGCAAGGGGGTGGAGAGTGGCACCATCATGCGATGCGCAGCGGTGCTCCGAATACAGTCCACGTGTGGGCGGTGCGGCGTGCACCAGGGGCACCTGGGACGATGGAGGATGGTGTACGCACCGATGCAGGAGACAACACTGTTTTAAAAGAGGGGAAAACTACCATTAAGCTGCGACGCACCCAAGATCCAATGAAATCATGTTCCAAGACCCTTCAAAATCCCCCTTATGATGCCTCGGCCACGGCAGCACCGAAGTTCCCGGTGCTTGTGGCTGACGAAACCCGGATGTAGTGTCCACTGAGGTACACGTCTTGTGTCGACAACCAGCGGGCGGATGGTTTTCATAAGCCGAGAAGCGCGCGTGTTGCCTGCGGGGAGGGTATCAGAGAAGTCTTGGGTCGCTCGGGTAGGGGACGGAAGAGATACGCCCAAGGGACGTGAGGGAAGAGAACAAAGGTGACAGTTGATGTCTGATCAATTTGTGCTTGTCGGTGTCCCATCAAATTTAGCCACCGAAGTTCTACTCCCCCATAGCATGAATATCGCACCTGTTTTGAATCTGAACACAGGGGCACGTTCGGGACATGTAACCTATTCACTACGCGGTATCAGAATGCAGCCGGCGAGTGGTTGACTTTTAGCCACCAGTTCAATCCGTCAAAATCCAAGGTCTGGGAGTCGATTATGAGTGATTTAGCACCTCAGAACACAGAAAGGTCACTGTTAGTTCATTATTTAGCTGAAATTATGAGGTTCCGGGTACATTTTTTTCGAAGTTCACATTTTGACCAGTTACAACCTTAGAAGTGCAGACTCGTTAGCAATCCCAGACCTTGTTCCCTTCCCTCGCCAAATCGGACAAGAAAAAACTGTTCTGGAACTGTGATAGGGACTCTGAACCACCAGTTTGATACTTCTGGACTGACATCTGGGCACTTATCGTCCCGCAAATAGTGAAAGCTTCGCACTGTTTCATCAAGTTTGATCAGTTTTCGATGGTTTGCATACGGTCGCAGGAGTCAGCGCGTCGCTCGGGGGTATTTTTCTCGTCAAGAAATGCTCTTTGACTCTCCCCCTGCCCTGTTTCTAATTCGCACCGCTCGAAAAAGGAGAGCGGATGGAGAGACTGAAAACAGTGAAAAACCGGCATACCTGGGTTCAAAACAGTACGAGGGGGCAAGGGGGAGAGCAAACTAGGGAATATATTGGACAGAGGGGATACAGGTTGTGATACAGCCTGTGATATAAACAGGTAGGGGCTGTACGAAGGACTGTACGTGCAGCGGCGCGATGCGGGACAAACAAGCGCCCACGGCGCTTAGCCAGGCAGAAGGCATACGGGGTGCCAGGTCGCATATGTGCAGCATACACAGAGCAACAGTTTAAATGACGTCCTGCAGATAATACCCTACGAAAGTAGCGCCGAGAGGGAGGCGCGCGTGGATGCGGGGCAGGGTGGGTGTCGCCCGGTAATCACGCCGCTGCGGGGCCTGCAGCGCACGTAGCTACGCGCAAACACCCAGAAAATTGGCGGAGACACGCACAGCATGCAACCAACAGGTTCAGATTGAGCGCATCGGATTTGCAGGTGCTAGGGCCAGCCGGCGGCGGAATCGGGTGGAGCCGGTAAGCGCTGGAATTGGTACAGCGTGCCGCGCCAAACCATTCAGGCACCTCTAGTCGCTTCATATCAGTACACCTTACCGAGCAGTGAGGTAGCCCGAGGGGTGGGGGCAGCGCGGCGGGTGGGGCCAGACTGACGAGCCGGGTAGCGCGCCAAAACGCGTGCAGCGCGCAGCAGGGCACGCCAGGACATTTAAGTGGCACAGATGGAATCATATTGGTCTGTAGCACCGTAAGCTGCAGTAGCACTATTGTTCGGCGCAGCAGGGGCGGGGCAGGATTGAGGATGCGCCGTGCAGGCGGGGAGCTGAAACACGCATAGCGCTCGCCACAGGGGTGCCGGGGCAAATCGAGCGATACAGAGGGGTCGTATTGGTGCCTGCCGCTGTGCGCTGCGGTCGCGCCGGTGCAACGGGCAGCGGGGCGGAGCAAGGAGGGTGGTGAAGGCGGAGATCACAAAGAGGTTGCATCATAACAGCGGCAAACAATACGCGCATCAGCCAATTTCGGGCCGCCGCCCAACCACCACCACGCACCCCACACGCAGCGGACCGGCCAAATCTTTGGGAGATGAGGCCGATGAGTGTACACATCGTCCTCTTATCAGCATGAGCGAGCGCAGGCAGGCGGTAAAGTTGCCTAAAGGGGCAGAAGAGCGCCGCCCGCCCGACAGCGCCGCCGTGCATTGAGCGGAGCGACGCTCGGGTTTAAAGCCATATATGTGAGTACTTGTGAGCTCATATATGAAACCGCATCTCTAATTAGAGCTCTCCATATATGAAACCCCGTCTCTAATCAGAGACCGTTCATACATGAAAATAGCATTATCCGCTGTTTGCATACTACCTGGTCCTTCAACGAGTCGGCTTCAAGTGCAAGAATCCGGCACGATCCTGGCGCAATTGCTACACGAGATCTATATGAGGTGAAGCCCTTGTCCCTGACACGTGGGTTCGCCGTGGGATTGAGGTACGAGAATGAGGGGGAGGACGGCTGAGGTTCGAGTTTGAGCAGCGATGTCGGCGCCAGAAACGGTATACTCCAAGTCGCACAAACAATGAGACCCTTGCATGCATTTGTATGCTTGCCACCGTTTTTGCCACCGTTCGCCGCAGTGCCGAAGGAATGCACGGTCCGCTCTGGCTGAGATATAAGTACATATCATGTCTTGGGGGAGTCATAGATATGGACGTCCGCAAACAGATATTCGCCACGCGATCCGTCGTGGCGCTCACTCGGATTCGCAGGGTTTGAGGTGGTGGTCGACCGAAAGAAGAGCGCTGAATGCTGTGCCTTGTGTCGATATCTTTGGTCTTGCCGGTTATCGGGCCTCGGCAGATTCGGCACCCAGCTCGTTTGTTCGATTCTCGGCGCAGTACTAGTGGTTTTTTTGCACGTCGCAAGGCGCCGTCTGTAGAACCACATAACGAGGATTGATGGGTGGAAGGGCCATGAGGAGATGTGACAATGGCAGCCACAAAGCCCCGGCCATTGATCGATCGCATTGGGTAATCGCTGTACTCAAAATGTGCAATTTGGGCAACAATGGGAGCTCTAATGCGACTCGGATGCTAAGCGCCGGAGTATATAAGGAAGGCAATCACGAGCACTACTCAAGCTACACCCGCATCAACCTGCCCACTTCCTTTAAGTTTCCCTCTCATAATTCATTACCATGCCTGTTGTTTCCCAATCAATCGCCTCCCAGGTACGCCTCGTTACTGTTCCATGCTGTGCCACTGCAAGGCTGAGACACCGAAGCACGGAATGCAGGTCATTTCGGAACGACTGGGTGGAAATGACACTACCATTGGTCTCCCTAATTTCTCCGACTCTCTGGGTACGTTCTCAAGCCACCCAAATTCATTTCGCTCTTGACCCTTTTCAAGCCCATGCCACTAAACCTACTGGGCCATTCAGCTGTCCCTCAGACCATTTCTGGACCGCCTGCGTCCCGAACCGAATCATCCCGCTCGTCGGCATCACGGTCATCCTCCTGGTGCTCATAATCACGCCTATCCTCGTACACTATGAGGGGCCTGGAGAAAATGCCGCGCCTGCCGCGCAGTGCCGCGGCACTGCCGCGGCGTTGACGCGCTGTGGTGTTGTGTTCAAATTTCAATGTCTTTGGCCTAGATTTCCATTCTAAAGATGTCATGAAGTGTCCAAGGGCCTTGAACTTGTATGTGAGCATGATTTTGGCCCAGAACATGAGGGTGAAAGTTGGATTTTTCGATGAATTTCATCTTCAGCTTCCAAAGGCCAAGCCTGGGAGATTAGTACGCATTGAGGGGTCGAGATACGACTCAATCTTGGGCACAGAGCACTCTAGAGGCATATCTAAGATGTGTCGGTGTCGCGGCAGGTGCGCGTCACGGGCGCGGCAGCGCCGCGTCAATTCTCTGCACTGCCGCGGCAGTGCGCGGCAATGCCTCGGCACTGCGCGTCAATGGCACGTCTATGCGCGGCAGTCCCTCCCTCCATTCCTCAGTTCATGTGACACTGAACTCCCGCCTCTTGTTGTGCACATATACCTGGTGACTGTTGTGTTGTCCTGAAAGTAATAACTGCTCTTGAATATGCCGGAGCATCCAACACCGGGACATATGATCATTGAATAATTGGTGTGGGATCTGGCAATGTGCGTGAGTGCCGCGGCAAATAGCCTTGCAGCCTCCGAGTCAGCCCCCGCGTCAAACTACATCGGAACTACAGTACTCCGACTTTATATCTCGGGCGAGCAAGAGGAAAAGTGGGATAGTTCAAGACTTGCTCGCTAGTTTGCGACAACTAATCCCAAGATACAATCCCCGCCTCTCGCATCTAACTCGCGTTGACTCAGCCAATGTGCGGTTGCCCGTTATGCATTTCCCTTTTGGCCCACACCATAGTTGCTTGCCATAACTCCCTCTTACACAGGCTTTCTGGCGGATATGGAATTCAAGCAGACCCGAGGCTAGTCTTATCATCTGACAAGTGGGTGATTACGCAGACGCCAACAACAAAGTGATTGGTTGTTTCAACCGTGGGAGTTTATGCGTGCGCGCCCGTGTGCCTTCAGTTCCAGAGGACTGCATTCTAACATATATCGCTGGTAAAAACTTAAGATTGCGAACATTTCTCCGAGGCAGACCTGCTATTCAATATCTCAGCACTGAGAGTTCGAAGAGTTTTGAATAAAGCAGTACTTGGTTAGGGATTCTGGCGCCCTGCGCGAATCCCATGGTTCAACCCTTCTTCAACCCTTCGATGTCGCGTCGCAAGCGGCGAAGCCCCGGCGTTCCGCTGCGCCCACTCAACATTCCGCCCCTCTTGTTTTAGACACGAGCTCGAGCTGCTTCAATGGATGCTTCGAGCGGCACTGCGGCGCGTCATTAGCACGCAGTTAAAGGATGGCAATCAGGCCGCGGCGTCAATTGCATGGTCGAGGTACTGCACGGACTGAGATTACATGGATACGAGCTTAGTGGTTCCCACGGTTGAGAGGGAAAAAACTTGAGGTAACCTCCAATTGCGTGGCATTAAATTTACTGGCAGAGCGACAAGTGGAATGCCGAAAAAAGTAAGAATAGCGGAGTCCTGCACTGTTTGCGGGGCTACGACCGTGACGCGCTGGCTCTCACTAACGGAGTGAGTGGTCCCCCCGGTTAATCAACGTAAAATCAGAAGTGATTGTGTTTTGCCGCGCAACCTGGGTGCAATCGGCATTGTTACTATGTTACTATTGTGAACACCACCTATGCGACATGCGTCGCTGAGGTACGACCGAGGTCGTCCACGGTGGGCCGTACAAAGAATTACATATCGTCGATCGTCAATCCTTCCAACCAATGGCCGCCTTCCATCTATCAGCAACTTTTTGCGTCTTTTCTTGTTAGCTTTGCTCAAGCCCAACGAATCGTTTCAGTACAAAGGAAATTTATTCCCTATTGTTCCTCCGTAGTAGCTAAGGTGTTCAAAACAGGGACTTGGCCAAGGAGCACGGAGTAAATCCTCCGACAAGCAAACCCTCGGGGGTTTTCCGTGCGCGGCACTGCCGCAGCAGCATTACCAAATCAACAAGCCTTTCAGACAAGCCCCTGGGAGCTTCCAACCGCGACGGGTGGTGTGGCCTTTAAACCAGGACGCGTGTTGAGTCAGAGGAATAATTCGGTTTTTTGAACATGTGTGGTAGATCAAGACGTGGATGTTGGTATATCGTGAAGATTTTGAGTCTGAGGGATTGCACTCGTGCCTGTCGAGAAATTCCCTATATTTTGTTGTTTGAACCACCAGTGGTGAAACCTCGGAGTGGAAATCATGCTACATTGGATACCACATCTAGTAGGTACGTTAAATACCCTCAAGCTTCAACTTGACCCTCGGGAATCGGTGCAGAGGTTCTGGTGCAATACCTTATTCGGGCATCTCGACCAAATGCAACTTGAGTGATGTAAAGAAAAATTGGGTGTCCTTTTTTTGACTCTAAGTCGTGTAATAGGCTTAGGCAAAGCTAACAACAGCTACACAGAGCTCGCAGAGAGTTCAATCGAAGATTATAGACTGCGCGGCATTCTGCCGCGGCAAAACACAGCCACCGCCTCGTCAATGCGGCGGTCAATGTAACCCTTTGTTGAATCGATTTGCATGCCCAGCGCTACGGTAGACTTCATCAAAACTCGATTTAGCATTGTTGCTCAAGATTTACAGGCTCGCCCGGCTAAAAACAAACTTCCTCTATCCCGTTGGTTCAACGAGTATATACCAGAAGAGTAGGACTAGGACTGCCCCAGTCCTACGGAGTAGGACTCAGTCCTATGGAATAGGACTCAATCCTATTGTTTCGGCTGATTATTACGTCGGATCGCGACTCGCCTAACATCGTTCTCGCGAGTACATGGATGAAGTGATGTTGCATACACGATCTTTGCCTTGACATTAACTTTTATTTATTGAACAGAATGATCTACTTACGTCGCATGCACGGTTCCAACTGTGTTGCAGGTTCGCTGCGCTTAAATCGGTGGAGATTCGGTGTTGCTTCAACGGATTTAACAAGGTCTACATGTCATGCAACTGCAAACTTAGTTCGCAAAGCTTGCTTGGACCTCTTCGCAATGCCTACATAGGGAGGGTACAAACTTTGCGTCTGTGCAAGCTTTAATTACTTACTTTGAACTTTTAGGATTTGCGTTGTATCTTGATTCTGGCTGTGTTGGCCTTCATTCAACCTTCAAGTCTTTACCCTTCAAGCCTTCACGTTGATTCAGTTCATGAACCTTCCTCCGGGTCCCCAATCCATCAGTCCACCAAGCTATACTCGCAGATTCACTATTACATCTGTTGAACCGTGAATCTTCATTGACAAATGAATGCAATTCCAGCCGACCTTGTTCATGTCGCAAGTCCAAAATCAACCAGGTCAAGTCAAAATTATCGCGAGTTCTTATGTCCAGTTCAACTGTTCAACCGCACCAGCCCTTGGACATCATGATCTTGATAAGTAAGGTTCCGGTTCTTCACTTTATTGATTCTAGTTCCTTGATGGTTGACCGGTTGGATTTGCCTCCAACCGGATGGAGTCACAGTTGACTTCTTCGTACATCGAACACGGACCTTCCTAGCAATTGGCAGGACATCTTCCTTAATGCAAACAGTTTTCGATCCCCTGTCCTCCAAATATATCGAACGCCACGTTGTCATTTGGCCGGTTTCAATGCCTCAAAAGTCTCAATGATTTTGTCTTAGACTGCCCCCGAGACCGGGTACCTGAAGATGTACCGGAGGGCGCGATGCCCGATGTCGCCACCCACGCTGAGATAACTGGATTGTTCCTTATAAGCGACTGGAGGTGATGAAAGCGTCATTCAATGTGGAGTGCTACGAAACTTCGGTGCCCATCGTTGGAAGAGCTGTGAATGAGTATTCTCTTGATTTCTGGATGTGAACTTTCCCCTGCTTCCCAAATTTTTCTTGTGGTGAGTGGCGTAGATGTACTTGTGTGTGTGCTTGAACATCAGCAGGCTCATGTGCAGCGTGGGGTCAGTCAACTTATTACTTTGTCAATATACAAATCTTCCTCGGGGATCTCGGGCATGTCGAATCTCGAGGCAGGGGCCGCAGGGCAGCAGATTACACTGAAATTTCAGCCCCCAGAAGGGAGATGACCCGCGGGTTCTTTCAAAAGCCCTCGGGGAATTTTCCACTCATAATTCTCCCATGTTGCGGTGTCTTCCTCCGTTTTCCTTTTTCTCTCCCTTGTAGTTCAACAATCAAGCTGATTGGGCGAGACGTACAGGAGGGCAACCACGTCAGCCGCCTTACACTGCTAGAAGACCTCAGCAAAGCTGTAGCATAGCATGCCCAGCGAAGCCGTACCAAGATGGGGGAAAGAACAGAATGCCGGAATGCCGACGATATCTAATTTCGTAGCGATCACTGTCATTCAAGCGACGATTAACATCCGCTGTCTGGAGTCCTACTTCAATAGGACTGAGTCCTACTTCCATGGGATTGAGTCCTACTCCATAGGACTGGGGCAGTCCTAGTCCTACTCTTTTGGTCACTCCTCTGGTTCAACCGCGTTCGAACCGACGGAGTGAACATTACAAGGACAGAGCAAGGCAGTCTATGTAGTACACCTAGTTGAGATTAAATATGTCTAGGAGAAATGCTCTGCACCCAGGGCATTGGTGCAACGGTTCTTCTAAAATACCCTATTCGGCAGTCGATTTGGGTACGAAGTGTAAAAAATTGGGATTGTTTTTTTTTGGGCTAGAATCACAGATTGAGCTTAGGCGAGGCTAACAACAGGTACTCAGTGTCCACAGAACCTTTTAACAGAAGTTATAGCACTCGCGCGGCACTGCCGCGGCAAAACACAGCCACAGCGCGTCAATGCGCGGCAGTGCCGCGGCAGTCGCGGCATTTTCACCCAGCCCCACTATGAGCACCGCAAGGTCCTGGCATGGATGGAAGCGCGGCGGCGCAATGGCTTGAGTACAGCTCCCGCAAGCCTCGCTATCGAGATGCAGCTACTCGGGGCCAGGCGACTGGGGGAGAGTGCAGCTGTGACGCCGGACATCGAGTTGTATCTGGAGTGGAGGACTGCACTGTCGCGGCCCGTATAATATAAGTAACGCTCATATCGCTGATGAAAAATGCACCCTTTCTCCTTCTTGCAAAAAAATCCCCCGGGCCTTGTAGTTAATCGCAAGACAAATGCGCTTTTGTAATGGACTTGGCGCTGTGATAGAAAAGTGGGCAGACTAGAAAGCTGTTGCAAGGCAAGTATTTCCAACACTAAAGCATCCGCAACGTAGGCAAGTCTCTAGCGACTGGACCGTGCCGTGTGATATTACCTACCGACCTACCTACCTACCAGATGCGCGATGGGTTAGTTGCAGAACTCTCGAAGGTACTGTTCCGGTTACATTGTGAGATCGTGCAAAGAAAAAAGAAAGTCGGTGGATGTCAAGTGGATGTGTTGGTTCAAATGCTGGGATGTGTCAAGCATTTGTGGATAAAGCCCTTAGAAGGAATCCAAACCAGTTTCTCGAAAGAGCTGGGAACGCAATGTGATTGGGCAACGGGCGGGATACAGCCAGGAGTCCCAGGACCGAGAATTCGACGAAGGTCTGCGGATCAGAAGTTGATCAGAGGCGGAATTACGGTGGAAAGAAAGAATTAATGCACTAGTTCTCTTGCCAGCAGTGGTGGGAAGGGAGAAGATTAACCGTTCTTTAACGAGATGGCTCGTAAGCTGTGCCTTTGCCCCATAAAGGTATATCTCCTTTTCGCGTTCTCTGCTCTCCCTCCTCCACCGCAGCGTGCTTTACTCCATTGGCGATGGTGTAGGAGGTCTTGATGGGGTCCGCCCTTTGGCGCTTCGCACTGCAAAGTCTCGCCGAAGGGCCACGCAACATGCCGAAAATCTTCAACCACGGCAGCAACGCGCAAGTCTCCTGTTCAAGTTGAACATGTGCCCATGCGCAGCCTGAAATCTCATTGCCATTACCACATACAACTCAGTGCCCCAGAGGTTTCACTGAACGCACTCCAAGGGGTTGCAGTACAGCCGCGATGCAGCTGACCCGTGCACAGTTCAACGCAGCAGGGAAACCACCGTTTCTCCGACATTTTTCCACTATAAATGGACGGCTGTCCAGCTTACCAAAACTATCTGCCCTTCCCCTCGCCTTCACTCACCACTCCACCGCCGACAATAAATGCAAGATAACACAAAGTTGAACAAACACTGCCACAAGCGTTGCATTTCCGCGCATCCCATCACCCGTCTCAATACCAACGACGTACAACAAACCTGGGCTCTCCCCAAAATCATTGTGGTCCAATCTTTCCCTGCGTCGAGCCCGCTCAATGGTAGTCACTGCCTAGGTACCTATTTGGCAAGCATTCCTGTTTACGGCCCTGCCTGGCCTCACCAGTGGTCACCACCTCAATTTTGAACTGCCTCAAACGCAAATCTTTCCTAACCGACCCGTTCACTTGCCTGGGTACTCTTTCATCCTCGCTTTCGTCGCCATCGACATGTCGGGTTAATTTCCGAGGCGTACTCGTACTACCAACATCTTTTCAACAAGTATCCACGAACCATGTTCCGACTGCCTCCGACACCGGTGCGTCACTCCACCTTTCAAGAGGGTCTGCCAAGGGCAAGGGGATCGAGTCGGGCTGGAACTTTCCTTTGGTTAGCTAGTCACCGCATCCAGCAACTGTTTCTTCAGAATCATACAGTATCTTACCCACTTCAACTACAATACAACATATTGTCTTTGTTTGAATGTTTGTTGAAAAAAAAATGAACGCACAACGTGTTGATATGCATGAGTTCTCGGAAGCTGCCAGAGCGAAGCGACGGCACGTCTTGTAGGAAGATACTTACGTGGCGATAAGCACGTGGCGATGTCGCGATAAGCACGTGGCGCTTGTGTGTGTTTGCTTATTGATCATCGCGTCAGACTCACGCATCTTGTTCCGAACCACCACTTCGCCAGCATCCTACTTTGGCCTCAGCGAAGCTGTCAATCGAAGGTCGGAATCTCTGTCCCGGCTTAATGGATGCTGTAGTGGCTTGGCACCATTGCGATCCGAGACTTCCCCCCGAGCTGGAACGCATGATCTTTGAAGTTGCGGCTCTTGCGCGCTGGACAGAAATTCCAAGACTCGTGCGGGTAGCCTGGCGTGTCAAAAAGTGGTATGTGTTGCTAAACTTTGCTGTATCTGCAATCTTCGCTCACATTGGCGCCTTTGCAGGATCCAGCCACTATTGTATCGCATTGTCCTTCTGACGTCTCACTGGACGTCCCACCAAGCGGAGATGTCCGGTTTTCCGATCGTGCCGATTGGTACAATGGTCGACGCAGTCTGTGAGCAATCCACGCCATTTCTTGATTCGGCCGTACACCACCTCTTCTTCGACTATGCTCGAGAGGAGCACCTTCCGATCTCGACCATGAACATCATCCTCACAAGATGTCGCCATGTCGCCCGTCTATTCACCTTCGACACGCCAGATCTTGAGCACCTCAATTCCCTTCACTGTTTGCGTCGTCTCACGCTCGATACCTCTTCTGGCTTTCCACACGTCACCGGGGCTTTCACACAGCCACTTTTCCGCAATGTGACTCATCTAGAACTGCTCAACGATTGGGATGGAGGAGACTCTGATGCATCTTCTCGCTTTTGGACGGACGTGGGACTCTTACCACATCTCACGCACCTTGCTTTCAATTCATTGATGGAGAGCCCGACCTTCCACCCCGGACTGCGTGCAAACACACGCCTTCAGTGCTTCGCCTTTCTGCACCGCAGTGCCAATATTCTGGACGCCGTGGTCCTCTCGGATGATGAGCGCTTTGTGTGTATCCAGCAAACAGATTGGCGCCTCGATTGGCTACGTGGGGCAAATGGCGAGGACGATTTCTGGGTCCTTGCAGACGAGTTTATCGCTGCAAAACGCACTGGAAAAATCGACCGTCAGCTCTTTTTTCCGTGTCAATTGGACTTCTTTCATTCTTCCATTCAGGCTCTCTGTTCAGTATCAACGATGCAGATCACTGGTGGAGAAATTGAGGATATTGACTCTTACTTCCTGTCGCCCGTGGTTAGCCAAAAGTTTGCCAAAAGTACCTCAACTGTAGTTTATCGCTGTACAACTGCTCGATCTCGCTTTCATCGTTTGTTTACCTCGTTTGCTCAGAGCTTGCAGACGACTCCTATTGAAAGTGCTCAACCGACTGTGATTCATCTCCGACAGAATCGAATGGGCCATTCACGGGCGATGCTCACTGCGAGTAATCGGTATCACGAAGATACTGATACGATGATGTGGGAAAGACACCATTCATGTGTACGACGAATCCGTGGCGAAGCGCACTGAAGCCTTGCGCGACGCATCGAGGGGAAACGAGCTATATCGAGGTTCCCGGTACCTTCCTACCCACCGCTTTCTCGGCCATCTCGATAAGAAGGCCCTTGTCCGCCGACTCGTGTATCAAGCTCCGCAGGCTCCCACCTTCCTCTACTAGAAGGTCCTTAGGTGTGCCGAATTCGACCTACGAGAAGTTAAATATCACCCAGCTGAACAAAATGAGTGCAGGTATTACCAGACGACCCGCATCGAGGACCAGCTGGCCACGGAAATCAGCTTGGAAAGGCAGCTTTCGGCAAAGGGGACGCACAATCTTATCCGCATCCATTATGGTCTAAGGAAGTACGGTCAGTTATCACTTTTTTTCGTTCCTTAATCCAAACCCCCCACCTGGAGGCGATGAGCAATGGTTATGAGGGTCATATCGTCCTTGACTTCGGTGCGTAGGGTCTGTTGAATGATTGCGTCCGTCTTATAGTCTGCGAAAGAGTTCCAGTCTATTCGGTGCAAGCGAAGATAATGTCCTCACCGACTGCGGATGTCGCTGGTTGCATGATCAGAACAGGATGCACATTTGAACGAACTTAACTAACCCTCGTCCAATATCAAGATCTTGCTGCGCCGAACCTCACCTTTAGTCAGTGTTGCAGTGAATTTGCGGTCCAGAAATACACCACAATCTGGCGTTCGCCCACAGACATGTTACCTCCGCCACTGGCGATGTTGGTATCGAGAGTAAATTTCTGATCTTCGTGCCCATCTTCGTGGAGGGCGAAAAGACCAGCCGCTCGTAGCGCATCATTCAGGGTCTGGTCGTCGCAGAGCTCGAAAGGATCGAGATTCCGTCGGAGGCTCGCGTTCAAGAGCTCCGGCTGGTAGCCTTGGTCAGAAAAGCAGCCATTGAAGTACCGAAAACACACCATCTGGGGGATGATCGTGATACTGTTGCGCAGATCATCCAAATTGATGTCGCCCGTGGCCAGTCCATCCAAATATACTGTTCCTTCCGTGGGGATGCACCTCAGGAGAGACAGGGTCAAAGAGCTCTGCAAAACCAGTCAGATCGAGCTTGGCGTGGACGGCTGCACCACTGGCTTTTCCAGAGCCCGTCCGTCCCACTGTGAGGGATCAGCGGAACGGTTACTCCCGTAGAATTTGGCTACGCACCGACCCCGATTCTCTCCCCGGCGCGAATATGGAACGACACGTTGTCCAAAGCTCTGGGGCCATCGACAGAATACCGCGCAGAAAGGTTCTCGACACGCAAATCGCCGCTGGCGGGCCAGTAAGCGGGAGGCTTGCCTTCTTTGGTTGCCGGGGGTTCTTTGTCTGCGTCGACATATGAGTCGATACGCTGGTGGGCATCAGCGGATATGTTGACATAAATGACTCATGTATCGCACCTCCAGGGAATTGGCTGTCCAGCAAGTATTATTTCGGAATTTTAATAGCAGTTGAGAACTGCGGGACTCACCAGATAACTCGAAGTCATTCATCGCGTAGACGAACCAGAGAATTTGACCGGAAACTAGACATAACTCCGTAAAGTAAGCAGCGCGGTTCCGGTGATTTGGACTTACACGCAGCTAGGACGAAAATTTCAGCAGATGCCTGTCAATTCAGATCATTCCACTTACCAGCCTGGGCCAAACAAAACCCAATTTCTGCAGCAGTCGAAGTACTGAGATACACCATGTACGCAGCGAGCGCGGCTTGAAAACAGCCACCGAGGATGTCAAGTCGCGTAGCGATCCAATTCACCATGTTCACGTATGGTCGGATAGCCCTAGTTTTTCTGTCCAGCCTCGAGAAACTTTCGTTGATAAAGGCAGCTTGGGCACCGTATGCACGGACAGAGGCTAAGATGCCTCGTCAGACCCTGGGGTGGTTAAGGGGAAGGAAACATACCCAGTCCGCCCACTGCCGCGCCAAGGCTGAGTATTTGAATTTTAGGACAGAAGTTCGGGGACAGAGACAGCACGCACTGGCCCAGAATCAGAGCCTGTGGACCTTGTGAGCTGCGTGGAAAGATAACCAGGGTAGAACGTACCTTGGAGTTTGACACTTCGCGTTTGATCCCGAGCTGTGCCGCCATGTAGACCTGGCGCCGAGTAAAAAACAGGGGACATGATCTTTGTGTATTTACCTGGCCCAGGATGTAGCCCAGAACCCCCACAAAGAGTCCGACGAAGGAAATCTGCGGCACAACTAGAACTATGGAGCATAATTCAACAATCATGAGGGTAGAAACGTAGATAACATCCTTCAGCATGGCGGGTAACATCCCATCCACTGCGTACAAGTGAGTTCTCAGTTATATTTGCATCAGGAAAGGCTCACGGGAGGCAACATCAGCTGTACAACGGGCGATGATACGGGACACCAGCGTGGTATCTAGCCATCTACGGGAGGCTTAATATTCAAGTGCGAGGAGTGACCAATCTGGGACGTACCTAAACGTCGTCTGCAACACCGATGCAATGAGAGACTTATGAATGGCTTTTGAGCCACGGATAGCGGCGAACATGAACAAAATAGCGTCCAGCGAAGTGAACGCCAAAGCCACCGTGATGATGGAAACTAAGAGAGTTGAGTGTAGCACCGATGAGCGGCACTCTAGACTCACTGTAAACCCCAAGATGGCTACAGCAGGAATCAGTTTCGATTCCGCACCATAAATGTGGGCAACTCACTATGAGACAGACACCTCGGAGGGATCGTGGTCTCCGTACAACGCGCTCCACTTCACACCGAGATAATACTTCTGGATCACGGCAGCGATATGCGAACCAAACAAGCAGCAGGAGTAGGCGACCGGGAGGAAGATCGTGTGCTTCCCGATCAACGCAACAAAGTACGGCCGCACTGGAGCGCGCTTTGTTTGAGCAGGACGAGACATGGCCGATGGTTACCTCCTCGGCAAAGATCAACTTCCCGCCGTCGGGTTTCACGGTTTTTTCTGCCACAGTAAAATTCTCAGCTTTCTCAGCGACTTCGGTTTCCGTTGTCGTCGGGCCGGTGCAGAGATCCTTGTTCGCGTCTATAACGTCAGAAGAAACCTTCCCCGTGATCACGTTGTTCAAATAATATAAAAATTGGTGAATCCTACAGAGGACGAATCACTTGTTAGCGGTGTCGAACAAGGAAAGTAATACGACGCACATGGTCCCCAGTGAGTCAAATACGGCAATCGAACTGAACACGACGGCGGGTGTCAGGGGTTGCTTCATCACGCCCGCCTATTCCGGTCGTCGTCAACACACAACAAAGAGATTGGGGATGGTGGGTAAAGTACGTACACTAAAGTTGATCCAGCCAGCTGGGGTACATCCATTCAATATAGAAGAAAGGAAAGAGGACGTACTAGACGACATAGCTCGCGAGCATGCTCACGGCTGGGAGCACTTTCCTACCATGTCATTGGATTTTCATCAGCACCGTGCCATGGGAGATCTAGACACAACAAGGCAGGGCGGAACACACCCAATGACAGTAGTCGCGACATTTAACAGCTGCGTGCGCCTGACCCACACCAGCTCCTCGGCCCGCTTTTCGTCGATCTGCCGCTCCGAGAAGAACATCCAGCCGAAGAGTTTGACCATGCGGAGGACGGTCATCGCTAGCGAAGAGAGCAGTCAATGCTGGTTCATACGTTGCATGCAACAACGGAAAGGGAGTAGAATGATTGGGGATACGAAGGGAAGCAGAGGGATAAGATATCAATATGCTTACTCTCAGTAACCTTCTGCACCCTCGCGTCGGTCGCATGCAACTGATTGATCTTGGCGCTGCGGATGAGCTTCGCGACCAGCCCGGGGATGGGCGCCAGGAGGACCATGAGTGCTAGGCCGACGAATGCACTGCATACACAGGAGATCGGGCGCAGCTGGGGAACAAAGGGGGCCGAGACGTACCTCCATTCCTGTTTATCCAATACCAAGTCACGGGTTGGAAAACAATACGGAGGAAAAAAAGAATGAAAGCAGAAGAAAGACGCACCAAAATCATCCACAGAAAGTATGTGCCAAGCACAAACGATGCCGGTGCATACACCAGTAGGCGCAGAACGTCCGTGCCCCTGTTGGCGGCCGTATTAGCGTCTGTGGCGATGAGATTTGTTATGCGCCCGAGGAGGTTGGTGCTTGCTGGGGCTGAGTTCTTCGGGTTTGCACTTGGGTTTTTGTTCGGGGTGGACGACGAAGAGGAGGCAGGGGTGGACGAGGACGAAGAGAGGGTAGAAGAAGAGGGGGGAGGTGCATCAGCCTTTGCGCGAATGCGCAAGGCATGCTCGAACACCAGCGACACCATGATCGCTTCCGATTCGATCATGACGATGTACTAGGTCCTTTAGCACTCTGCCACTTCTACCGCATGGGAGGGACTTACCATCATCGAGTTATACGCTGTCCATGCTCCTTCGTCAGCTTCTATCGCTTTTTTGAATTGAAAGGACGTAGACACACCCTCATTGAGCACTGCGCCGAGCACCGCGCCCATGGACAGCATGATTATCCAGACCCAAGGGCGGACGATTGCTTCGGTGGGGCACTCAATGTAAGTGAGTAAACGGTTGATGCCGAGGGCGGAGAGGTATTCAGCGGGGACACAGAGAGTCATGTACTGTGCGGATTTGTTGGTTGGTTGTGCGGGTGCGTGATAGGAAGAGACGTACCACGAACGCGAGAAGGAAGCGGAAGCGAAAGGTCCAGAGGAGGCCGGTGAAGAGATGGCGTTTGGGTGCACCAGAGAATTCGTCGAGATGCTGCGGGTAGCAAGTCATCTCACAGTTTAAAAGAAAAGAGACGGAACAAACCCGAAAACTCCACTTCTTCAAATTGACTGCATAGGAGTAGTCCGCTAGCGTCGGCAGATCCTCGTATTCAAACTTTTCCCCGCGTTTCTTGTTAACAATATAAATCGTGCGGTCCAGGAAGGAGAAGAAGAAGGAGGAGAGGATGGAGGCAGTTTGTTCCTCGTTCGGCGGGATCGGGTCCTATTGCGCGTTAGGATTCATTCAGCTGAATCCAAGGTAATAAAGGGAGGGAGGGCGAAACATACTTTCGGATCGACGGGAATATACGCCCTCGGCACAGTAAGCGGCACCCCCACCGACGCAGCGAATAACAACACAATCTTGACCCACAGGATGCCGCCCTCATCAAGATCTAACGGGAATTTGGTATATGTGGCCAGCGGGTAGACGTCGCGGCAGAAGTAGAATGCCGTATGAACACCCACGAGATTGACGTGGTGGATCAGGATGTGCGTCCATGATGCGGTTTTAAATGACAGGGCGCTCAGGATTGCGGTGTAAAGCTAAATTGGCATTAGTTGCTTCAAGGAAGAAGGGCACGGGAAGGGCAGGAGACGCACGAATGTGAGAATGGCCGTGAGCTGCTGGCCGTGTGCGGCCCATTGCGCAGAAGCGATTCCGGTGAGAGCAACACAGCACGCGAACCTGACGACTCTGAAAAGAAGGTCTTTATGGGAGTAGATGTGAAGCTTTTGAGGATGAGCCAGCGCGGCCTGGCCTATCAGGAGTAACAGTATAACACAGAATGCGGGGATAAGCCTGCATTCGCCTCGGCGCTGAGGTACGGAAAGTGCGTAAGATTGACAGGATACTATGTGCCTTTTGCTCACCGATGGCGAGCCCAGGGCGATTCCGTCGCGGAGAATGGGGCGTGCATTGCAAAGCTGCGGTGCTGTACTGTGAGTGGGTTAGTAGGAGGAGGCAAGAGAGCTTAGCGGGTGACCGTTGTGGGTCAGTTACCTGTAGTTCGAGGCTATGGCCGGACCATCAGGGAATTCGGGAAAATCATAGTTGATGTTGTGATGCTTACAGTTGATCCGCAAACTTGCCGCCGCATTGGAACACAATGTAATGGCATTGTAAGATTGCCTCAGCTTTGCGATGGGTTGCAACAAGCCACATAATTTGTGGGGCTATCATAAAAAGCTGCAATAACGGTAACACAAATGTATTTTCTTGACAAAATTTGCCGCCCTGTGAAAACCCTCTGTATATACTATGCGTACCCACTTCATAATCCCAGAGATCCTTGAATCGAATTCGAATGCTCTTCGGCTGTACGTTACGCGTCAATGGATCTCGCGGCCGAGGGTACACTTAAGAGTGGGGCAATCACAATAAATTAATTAAATGCTTCACTTGCGCAGCACGACGTTGTCGAGTCGTTCCGAAATTCGAACGAACTTTTCAAGCCCCAGTCCGTTCTAAGTATACGAAAGCACACACGGCCCAGGCACGGCCACGCGGGACATAACTGATATCACCGATCCGCCAGATGGCCATCAAATGATATAAGTAACATCGCAACGGAGTGATCTCGGTCATGTTCTATCCTTACCAAAGATCCCCGAATTCCCTGATGTGACGCTAGGACCCCGGTTAATACCTTCGGAGGCCTGATGAAAATCCTGACAAAATTTTGAGATTTTGGCCTCTATGCCTGACCAAAATCCTGACAAAAATGTGGCTCGGGGACGGAAGGCCTGGTGGGAAATCCTGACATTTCGGACCGTCCTAGAAGCCCTGTTCGGATGTCCTGACATGACGGCCCTCGTGTAGAGGGTGTGCCCTGTGCAGCTATTACAGCGTCGAGTTTTATTTTGCGCTCAGTGCAGCGTTCGATCCCTTAACAAGCACTTTTTTTGAGACATACATACAGCAATGACGCGGTTGTGTGCGCATAATATGTTTTGAGTCCCCCGTCTTTTTTTCTCAGCATCAACACGCCCCTTCCATCGAGCTTTCCATCGCCGCGGGGCCACGAACCATGCCCCGAAAGGTATGGGACCTTTCCGCCGATGATCCGCCCTTCGATCCCGACATATGGATTGGAAAAGGGAAAAAATTTCCAAAGAAAGCCACCCAATTCGAGGTCCACGACGCCCTCGCCGACGTATTAAAGTTACCCGACACCCACACGTCTCTGATTCCCGCCCCCGACCTGCCACTTCCCGAATTCATCCAGCTGTCCTTCCCGAAGCAATCCACTGCTCTTGTCTTCAGCAAGCCTCAATCCTGGTTTAGCAAGGACCCACCCACAACGGCCATTGACTGCCTTTTAACCCGCCCGATTCCATCCCTTGCACTTCTGGGCGACCTCGAAAAGGCAGTTGGCCAAGCGTGGCTTGATGGGTCCAGGTCTATCGTGGACTCCCGCTACAACGAAGGGCGCGACAGATTGCCGTTGTGGGGCTTGACGTTGTGGATAGAGCTCGCTCGGGTAGTCCGTGATCAGAAGATGTGGCAGAGAAGTGGGCACTGGCTTACCACGGAGCTGGGAAAAGCTGGGCTGGAAAGCAGTGATCGGGAAGCCTTGATGACGGCGAATTCCCTCCTTGGTACACTAGGATGGGACACCAGAATTCAGGGTGAATGGACGATGGCGAGTCTCGCAATAATACTCACCGACGCATGGCTGTCGGATGATCACATAAACATGATGATGATCGACCTCTCTGCGAGGGTGGCGGCAGATCCAGAGCTTGCCGCCAAACTCCTCATCGCACCCCTCGCTTTCTCGGAGGCCATTAAAACAGGGGCTGCAAAAGCGAAGTACACGCGAGAAGAAACCCCACTGCTGTCGAAATACGAAGATCACATCAAAAGGAAATGCCTGGAGCAGCTTTACTTCCCGGTGCATATCAACGAAAACCACTGGATAGCGGGGCTTGTGGACTTCAAACAGGGTTTGATTGGCACTGGTACGTCAACAACAATTGACGAGCTCAATGAATTACTAATTGACTTATATCTTAGGTGACTCTCGGGTCCGCCTCAGTCCGCCCGCTTTCCAATTCCTCCGAGCATTAAAGCGGTGGCTCAAAAAACAGTTCGGGCGTGACTTTGTCTACCAGGGAGACAGCCTGGAACACGGTGATCAGAAGGATTCATCCTCATGCGCAATTGTAACTCGCAATACCGTTGCCGTGAATACCGTTGGAGAGGTGTTGTGGGAGCAGAAGCATGCGGCCGCAGAACGGGCGACTTGTTTCGTCAGACTCGTGAGGAGTGCAGCTATTCGCGAAAAGGTCAGTGCGAGACGATCTATAAAGTATACTATCTGACGAACCTTTAGACACGTTTCATCCCCAAAGCGCAACCGGAGCTCACTGCGGAAACCCCAGCTGAAATCAGTATTGCAGTTGCGATAGGCGACCACAACTTTCCTGACCTCGCGGAATTCGCATTGCATATCCCTCCTCGCCAAAGCCGGCCGACGCTGGCAGATCTCATGAATCCAGCCCCCGAAGCCCCAGGAGTAGCGGAGTCGACGGCGCCGGCTATGGACATGGATATGGCTGATACACTGGCTCCCGGGTATTCCGACGCCTACGTTGGAGACCACGGGGATATCGATGCTATGGAGAGCATGATGGATGACCCGCATGCCGCTGACGAGAGCCAAGAGCTGGAGGAAGCACCCATGGACGTCGACGAGGAACTCCCAGCTCCGCGCAAGAGCATCATGTCGTACTTCGGTGCAAGGGGGAATCAACTTTCGAAATTCGGATATCCGGTCGGAAAGTTTTCTAAGCCTCAATCCTAGACCCCCCCCCCCCCCCCCCAGACCAGCCTATATGAGGAAATGATTTCCCACGGCTAACACGGCAATCAAATGTTTGGTTCAGTTATTTTAGCAAGAATCCTTGCCGTTTGGCCGAACTCAGTCAAAACTGGTTCAATTCCCATGTATACAGTGAGTAATAGCTATAGTAGATGATAGAATCTATTCTACATGTGCTGTCTGCATGAACAACCAAATGTGAAGATGTTCCGGACTTCAATCCAAATTGGGTAGTTGCGATCAAAATATCGGAAATCCTCCCTTAAATTTCTGAAAAAAATGTTTGAGGTGTTTTTCCAGCGTTTCAGCCAGTTTAGAAACTATTTCAAAATGAGGGTCAAAAAGTTTTTTAAGCCCTGCGGGGGGACCCCCCCCCCTCCGACCCGGTGTCCGAAATTTGACTGTTGATTCCCCCTTGCTTCGGTGTGCAGGACAAGGGGAAGAAGAAGCCAGCGCCAGCAGAGAAGTTGGGGAAGAGGTCGCGGGACGCCGCGGACTCGGAGCTTGATGAGTCCGTTGATATTGATCCCTCGGCGCCAGCAAAAAAGGCCAAGAAGGCGAACGGGACTGGCAGCAGTAAATCGGCCGTCTCAGCACAGAAGACTCGTGACGCGAGAAAATCCGGAGCCCTTACCGTTGCGACTGCCGATCCAGTCCGATACAGAAAGTGGCAGGACACTCTCAGGAATGGGAAGGGCGGAAAGAATGGGGATCCGAAGGTCGTGTTCCATGCGACAGACGTCAAGAAGGCTCGCCATTCGTTGTGCGGGTACTGGGTGACGATGGGCGAGGTGTACGAAGCTGGCCGGTGGAATTTGCATATGAAGTCTGCATGTCCTGCGCTGAATCCTGGGAAGAAGAAGAAGATTGGAGACGGATTACTCGGGGTCCCAACGCTGCAGGGGCTGGGATGGGGGGCGAAGAAGGACAGCGACAAGAAACCCAGCAGGCCGACTTTACCCTGCCCGGGCATCACGCCAAGCACCTGTCCGCGCTTGCCAATATACCTGAGGCGCACGGGCGCTTCTGGAGGCGGGGCTCGCTCGGTGACTGCTATAGCCCGCTCATTGTTTGGGAAGCTCGCACTTTTCAGGCGTTTGACGGGAAGAGACAGAGAAGACGTTGTTGACACTCAGCGGCATGAGCGGCAATGGGTCAATGACCATGCCAAACAACGCGTGTTTTCCACGCGCTGCAAGAAACATGTACTCGCCGCTGGCCTCGACGGCAGCCGCACACTCCCCTGCAGCGAATGCTCCTTGATCCTTGGGAATGCCAGATTCAAGCAGGCAATCCGCCTTCCGATCCCAGATGACGAGAATTATATCTACGTCAATCGGCAGTTCCGAAATCAGGAGCTCGGCGAGCTTTATGCGCGCACTATTGGGCTAAAGGAAATTATCGAGACTACTGTAAGTTTTTCTTATCTTTGTGTGAAATCCCCGGATTGTTAACCAGCGGCGAGCAGGACGCCAAGAATACACCATGCATAAAGTTCGCTCAAGGCACACTCGAGGGAAAGTACACCGACTTCAAGGTGTTCGGAGGCCTCGTAGAAGCAATGGTCCAAAAGGCCGACCGGGTCGAGCGTGGCGTCGGGATGCAGAACTTCAAATACCCACCAGCTTGGGACGAGATGGCGCACATCATCAACATCCACAGTCCGCGGGCTGCGAGAGCCTTGGGGAAACACATCCCTATCCGCACGCAGCGCAGCTTTCGGTTTGTCTATCTCTCGTGGTAATTGGACACACTACTTACACACGTCGGATATCAGGGAGAAGGAATCTCGGGAACCCCGCTTCCCAATGGAAATCGAGGACCGTACATTCACCTTGGTCAAGGAACACCTTGCCGCCTTGAACTATGATGGCCCCGTCGGATTGAGCTGCGACGACACCAAGCTCTTTGCTGGGCTGCGCCTTTATACAGACAAAGATAAGCAAGACTTCTTGGTGGGCGGTGTCGACGGCCCCATACGTGTGGCCGATCCTGAGGCCATGAAGCGGCTCCTGGCAGATCCGACGATTGTGAAGGGAACCAAGGTTTGTTTACATGCACCGTGGAATCCTGGGACGCGCTGACCGTCAAGCACGCCAGGTTCGGCTGTGGTGTCTAACTATTCCGCTCCCTGGTATCACGCCGCTCGTCGTCGCCGCCCTCCCTATCCGCGACAATATGACTGCGGACCAGCTTCTTGATCCCCTCGAGAAGATTCTGTATGGGCTGTTGGACCTGAATATCCGGGTCGTCTCGTACGCTGCTGACGGTACCGAGACCGAGCGGCTACTCCAGCGGAAGCTGGTGGAAAAGGCGGACAAGGTCATCCACTACAAGATCACCAATCCTGTTGCCGGTGCCCCTGACCTCGAGCTCCACATCGCCACCTTCCGCGGCTATCCTGTGGTCATGATTCAGGACGCAAAGCACGGCCTCAAGACGTTTCGAAACAACCTATTCACCGGCGCCAAACTATTTACGATGGGAAACTACACGGCCATATTTCGCCGGATATTCGAAATGGCCATGGCGCGTAACTCCCCTATGTACCGTCGGGACGTGCTGCGCCTTGATCGGCAAGACGACGCCGCCGCGTGTCGTCTCTTTTGCGCAGCGGTGCTCGAATGGCTGACTGAAAACCATCCCGAGCACATCGGCGAGATCGTGTACCTCTTCATCTTTGGGGAACTCATTGATGCGTACCAGAGCCGCGAGATTACGCACAAGGAACGAATCAAGCTCGCTCTGCGGGCGCGTTACTTCCTCGACGCGTGGGCAAAGTACCTCCAAGTTGCCGGCTACAAACAGCAACAGTACTTCATGTCTCGGGAGGCCGTCGACATCGCGAAGTTTCTTATCGAGGGAATCATCTCCTTGATCATCGTCTACCGGGACCATGTCCCGGGCGTTGTTCCCCTTCTTCCGTGGTTCCACTCCAGCGAGCCGTGCGAGCACACGTTTGCAGACTCTCGGAACATCGTCAAAGATTTCACATTCCTCGACTTCATCTACATGGCTCCGAAACTCCGTGTTACCATGCGCGAAGCAGTATTGTCCGGCAAGGCCTCAGACGAGAAGTGGGCAGCCCAGGGCTACAAGCACACCTATTTCGACACTGTTGGTGCCGATATCGCGAAGCTGGCGACGTACCCGTCCGACGACGAGATCAAGCAAGCCTCCGAAGAAGCTGCCGCCGAATGCGAGTCTGTCATCGCTCTTCTCGGAATCTCTCCGGCGCAGCTGTATGAGAATCGTGCGGCGCCGCTTCCAGGTATTGGCACTTGGTTCTCTGATGAACCTGACGACGTCGAAGACACCGTCGAGGATTTCGACGATGAACTGCCTGACTGCGACGCCGAGGAGCTGCAAGCTCTTATCGATGCAGAGGAACGGTTAGATGCTCCGTCGCGCTCTGTGAAGGCAGATCGCGAACTCATGTCTCTTACATGTGCGAGCATCGCTGTCTCAGCGGACGACTATATGCGAATGTATGTCCTTTCAATTTCGACTTTATACCCTACTGATATAAGACCCGCCGCAGCCAAGAGTTCCAGCAAGTCGACGAAGACCTAGAGGAGGAGATACTCGGCGAGGAATTCACGACACTCCGAGACACCATGGCCTCCCTCGCTGCACTGCCTGCCGTGCAGCTACCATCCGAGCCGTCAAAGCCTTTTGGTCACGGCACAAGCACCACCTTCGCTACCCTCGACTTCAAGGCGCTGATTCGTCAGCGGACAGCACACCAGACGCGGGAGGCGGCTCACAGTGCCCGAGTCAAAACTACTGCCGACGGGGACGACGAGACCGACGACATTCCAGTTCCAAAGGAATCCACCCGACGCCAAATCCTTCGGAAATATCATGAACTCCTGAAGGAGTCGGACCAGACCCGAGCGGTCAGGCGTATATGGGGTTTTGATACATCACGGCCCCTGGTTTGACCGAAGTGCCATGATGTATCAGCCTCGGTAGTCCACCAAAGTGGATGATACATCACCTATCGACATTCCCATATCGGGCTCCCCCACCCATGCGCAGGCGCCCGCGCTTGTTCGGGCATTGCCTGGTCCGTGCACGCGGCGCGCCCGCCATTCCCCAATTAGGATATTTGTTGACACATGTTAGCATCACACTACATTACACCTCCTCTTCCACCCTCCATCGCTTTCCCTCGCCCGGGCTCCCTGGCGGCTCCCTCGCCCTCGGCTTTCTGGCGGTACACGTCCCCCACTACACATGTGCTACTGTGCTTCAGGTGTGCCTTAATTGCCTTTATATCGCGTGCCCTGGCCGGGCCCGCTTCGGCGACAATTTCCTACAAAAAGGACGACCTGGGCACCACTCAGGCTTAAACTTGGGCTGAATACTTCTGGTGCTGGCCCCCCTCGCTTCTGAGTCTGTTTCTGTCGATATCGGTGCCCTGGTTCGGCCGCAATCCCGCCTACGGCCGCTTCAGCTTGCTTCTCCGCACCCGCCCGTTCCTTGCCCTCCTAGCAAAATCCTGGCATCCCGTACACGCTGCGCTGCTCCCATACCCTGCACTTACTCTCAGCGGTCACAACGACAGCTGCCAAGACCGCGGGCTCCAAATTTGCGCTACCACCGTTTCAGGACGGGGACTGACTGCTGCCGCTACGCGGTTTTTTTCTAGAAGCTTGGACATTCTCCGGCTAAAATCCAAGGCTGGGTGCTGCTGGGTGTGCGCCTGCACCCCGGTTGGACTTGTGTGTTCCACGAAACCTTCCTCATATTACCGGGGCCATCCGCCACAGCCTTTACGCTGTTTCCCCGCCTCATACTCCATATCTCAAGTGCGCTCTGACTCCGAGTTGACGAGGGACACCCATCTTTCATGTAGTGCTGTGCTTGTACGGGGCTGCTGCAGGTCAATATACTGATTTCTACCTCACTCAAATTATGCACTCCCTGAATCCACACAGCGCTACATCCCCGCGCAGGCATGTTGGCTCCCCACAGATTCATTCCCTAGCCCCGTTCCTGTATACAGAATATCTGTGAACGCGATGTTGATGCAGTATTCGGCTCTGGACTCCATTTTGATTGTGGCAGGCCGTCCTTATTGTTTTTAGTGCAATCACTATTTTTCTGGGATAGGACGAACCCTTCTTGTGTCAAAAGGTTGTGATGTGTCCCTACCTCGCTTCCCTTGCGCGCACCACAGGCGCAACGAAGACATGAGTGGGGTTTTGATGGGGTCAAAATCCGACGATTTGTGACTGTCCAGTTGCTTGGGAGGATAGCAAGTAGCAGAAGAAGAATACGGATACGATTTTGAATCCCCTAAGTCCCCAAATCAGCAATTTGATTTTTTTTTGGTACCTGAACATCGCTCGAGTTCAAAGCCAGCGTACTACTGCAATGGGTTTTAGCCTTCGTTTACGGTTGTTAACAGACACGTTCTGTGTATATTGCTTGTCACAACCCTCCAAATGATAAGCTCTTTTATTTTCGAGGTCGGCTTGTATTCCTGACCCTGGCTACGTCGAAAGATCCTGGATTTCCGCAAGTCGCGGCGCCGTCGCGACGATTTTCGCAATAGGTGATAATTTGAGGAGGCCCCGTTTTCGTAAATTTTCAATTTCTTTTGGATATTCAAGACTGGTTCATCGGGACGGTGCTTTCTACGATGTTGGAGTACATCCCAGGTGGCCAGGACGGCTAAACGAATGTGGTTTTCATTCCGGTGACACTGTGGGAATCCGCGATGTCACGCTGTAACAAGAGTGACACTCTCTTCTTCCCCACCACGGTCTTCGTCCGCCAGGTCCACGCAACACTCTCTGCCCCCAAATTCACGCTGCACCCCTTTGCTAAACCTCTCACACTTATCCTTGTCGACCCCCAGTCATTTTCGTCCCGCTATTCGCTCGATATCGTGGTTTTTCCACTGCTGTCATCTTCGACCGCAATCTTCGGCCCATCATCCCTAGGAAGCCTGCACGACCTCCTCCGCCGTCTCTCGCCTCCGTAGAAACGTCTCGTTACCGCCGCTAGGCGTTGCGCTCCTCGTATCTCTCGAAAATCGTGGTTTTACCGACCCAAGCAGGCTGAAGGGCGCCAGCTGTCTGTGGGCATGGGAGGAAGGGATACATGCATGGTACTCGGTGCGTCCATACTGCTGGTAATATTCTTGCTACTTATCTCACTCTTCCCGCTGTTACCACCCGTTTGGCGGGCGGTCTCTTGCGTCGAATCACTGATTCACGCCAATGCCGCAGCGCACACGGCAGTCGTAATCTCTAGGCTGTTTCGAAGTGTCCGCGACGCCCGCTTCTGTCCTTCCCTCGTCCCTCGTCCCGCCTCCTGCTGCCGTTGCCATCCGCCGCCAAATCGAGCGCACTAGGGAAGCACCCTCACTCTCCGCTTGCCGCCCGCGGCGCGGTGGTCATGCTGGCGCGCTTGCCTGAGCTGCCCACGGCGCGGTGGTTATGCTGGCGCGCTTGCCCGACCTCGCAGTGAGGACACGGTGGCGGTACGCCAATTGGGGGAGGCGCCCTTGGTGTGTTGTCTGCGCCGTTGGGGCCGCGATTGCGGGCCAGCGCATTTGTGTCGCGGTCCAGTTTGGTGCGGCCGCGCTATCGCAAATGGCCAAGGGAGTGGTCGCGGCCGCGGCCGTGACCAGTGGCGGCGGGCGGGGATTGACCGCGTACCTGCAGCCCCCAACGCAATTGCCGCGGCACGCGGGGGCTGCCATGTACGCCACTCGGCCGCATGTGCGAACTTGATGCCTGTATGCATTTGTCCCACACTACACGTACGTGCGCTGTGGCATCTGGCAAAACGGAGCGCGCATCGCATCTTTCGAGACACAACAGCACTTACCGCCTCGTTACGCTCGTGGCAGCTTTAGAATTTACGCGACTTTTTTATGCTCGCTGTCGGGAACGACGACGAGAGCGTTTGATCGCTGTCTTCCTAATGCGGTTGTGTGAGCACGCCGTGCAGCACGATGCCTACACTGGCTTGGGAATGCGGGGACAGGTCGCTGGGTGATATATCAGCTGTGCTGGTGGAGTACCGGGGGTGATACATCACGCCACTTCGGTGGTCGAGCGATGGTGATATATCATACCCCCAGGCTCTGGTGGAGCGGTGGGCAGCACCGTGGAGCGTGGTGCTCGCTGGACCACAGATCCTAAACCTGCTGCGGGAAACTCAGCCAATGCCGCGGCAGCGGCATCTGCTGTCGCTACCAAGGTTAGTTCTCTGTCAAGTCTCGTACATGATCCTGGCTGACTCAAATACTCACAGGCTGCAACGCGACGGGTGAAGCTGCTCAAGCAGGCGAAGATCCCATCCCAGCACCTCGCCGCGTTGGGCAACGCCGGGCTGACCCACTTCAAGCAACTCGCCATTGGTGATTTCGGGATTATCTGGACGGAAACAGGTTTGCGTGTTGGTCAAGGTCAGTTTTCTAATGGGTTCCTGCGCTGTCATCGCTGATCCCCCCAGTCGAGACTCTTTACTGCAAGGGCGGCGGCAAGAACGGTAAACACGGAGCAGTTACCGAGCACCACAACATCAGTGCCTTCTCCCACATCGGAGTCAAGGTCTTCGAGCTTGCGCATGGCCGTCAGTTCCGTGCGTACCCTACGGCGACATCATTCCTGCACACCCACCAATTTCGTCAACTTGGGCCCTTCACGTTCCTTTCCCGCCTTTCGGGTGTACCGTCCGTCAATCCTATGGGGGTCGAGCTCACCCAGGACGATGCGAACTTGTTCCGAGACCTCAGCGCGGCGTTTGGCAGCATCGACAATGCTGTCAAGTTGTCCCGGTCACGCAAAAAGGCGGCGGAGCTTGACGCCGAGGACGAAGACACGACTGTGGGGTTCTAAGGACATTCATTAAGGCTATGTAGCACATATTTCGAGTAGTAGCAGTCCCGGCGACGATTTTTACGCTATTTTAGGCTATTCCTGACAAATTTGGAGCATTTTGAGGCCTGTAGCGAAAATCCTGACTTTTTTGGACGATTTTGAGGCCTGTTTTGCCGTCCTGACATGCACCGAAAAATTTTTGAAGGCCTGTTGCAATCCTGACAAATTTTTGAAAAGTTGTCCTGACATTTTGCCTCGGAAAAAATCAGGCCTCCAAAGGTATTAACCGGGGTCCTGTGACGCTGTGGGAGGAATTGGAGAGGAAGCACAAAGCTGTTGCCGATCAATTGCCGATCTGTGATGGTTCCGTAAATGATGCCGGCACGGAAGATTCCGTGTCGTTGAACGGGCAAACGAGGCTGGGGCACTCTGCGGAGCGAGCCTGAACACGGCTTTCTTGTTCTGCTGAAGATCAGTGTCTATGGGGAAATTAATGTGCTGGGATCCAACTTGGACTCAACCCGCAAGCCGAGAGGCTGTTGGAGGCTGTCATGGGAAAAACCCTAAAAATCAGTCGTATTTATGGCATATGCAGTTGCCTTTACTCCGTTGCGACTCGGCAATCTTACTCTTCCCGCAGTACGGCGATACGTGACCGACAAGTTGCAGGGGAAAGATAAATAGTTGCGATGTTTCATCACCCCTGATCCCTCAGCTGCCCGAATCCACATTGATTTCTGGGGTAGGATGCGCCTCCCAGCTGTTGGTTTTCTGGTGCCCGGGATTAACACAACTCACCTCCGGGTTGGATGTTCGATTTTCCAAGCTTCCAAACTATGTGTATCAACTTCCCTTCCTCTCAATTCCAGTTTGCAGGCCCGTTTAGAGGCTGAACAGCTCCGGCGCCGCCCGTTCCAAGCCCTCCAACACACACACCACACCATTACTCTGTGCATTGCCTTCTAGGGCTAGTGTATCCACTCACTTTACTTTCAATCTTCCCCGTTCAAACTAGTGGTTCCTGTGTACTCTCTCTCAACCTGTAGGAGTAGGTGGATCTCGCACTGAAGTTTTAATTTGGATGGCTGGGCAGTTTTCTGAGAGCTTTTTCAATCTTCTCTGTTTGAACTAGTGTCATTTACTAGTCTGTGGACTCTCTAGCCATTCTCTTTGGTTCTTGTGTACTCACTCACTGTGCATTGACCTTGAACGTGGGGACTACACACTCACTGGAGAATGTGAATTTTATGGGCCGGTCATTGGACACTCTTTCGCCAGTGTTATCGACTAGTTTCTGTAAAATCTCAAGCCATTCTTTCTGGTTGTTGTGTACCCACTCACTGTGCACTGACCTACTAGGGGGGGAATACACACTCACAGCAGACACGGCACCCATCATTGCATGTGTCCTCTCATGTCCGAATTGCCTCTGTTACTCAGCCGGTGAATATGTGCGCAAATGAATTGTATGTCCGCTGTCAGCGTCAGCCCTAGGTCGGCTCAGCGAGACGGTGATCGGCAATCCCAGCCGGGACTTCACGTTGGTCGATAACCCGGGTGCTCCGATATAACGACAAGCCGGATACTCGTACCCGCAATCGGTGGGTAGAGGAGTCGGGTTGTTGGTTTTATTCGAGGGAGTATTCGGTGGGCCTTCTAGCGATAGGGACCGCCGCAGTACCACACTCAAAGGAGCGGAGGAGAGGAGATATTTGGGAAGAAGGGGAAAGGGCGGATTGTTGAGAAGGACGCTTCGTTGTTGCCAAGCCAAAGTAGCACTGGTATTAGACGAGGTAGAATCTACCGTACATGTAGATTCTACTGAGTATTTATACGTTTCTACCATATTCGATCAGGCCCAGGGGAAGTCCCTATCTCCTACAGATAGGGTGAGTTATGCATATAGAGTTGGAGAGGAGTTGTGGATCTCCAGGGCGATCGGGGGAGTTGGAAAGGAGTTCCTGTCCCCCTGTATGCCGTCTGAGATCCGTCTGTCGGGGTTCCATGATAACCCGGGCGTCATAGTCGGGATAACCCGGACGTTCCATGATAGCCCGGGTGGCGCAGTGGATAATCTGGTCCTAGGAATGAGGAGTTTCGGGGCTTCGTGATAACCCGGACGGCGTAATGGATGGCGAGGAGAAAAGGAAAAAAGGTAGCATGAGGTGGATCATGACATCCGCAGACGAACGGGGAGGCTAAACCCGCGCCTCGAACTTGTGACACGTGACGTCACACAGAATAGGGGCAATTTACAGACAATAAATACAGTCCATAACGCAACACGTATTGCCGTGGGGGGAACGGTGTTCCCCCCAAACCCCCCTTCTGTTTCGCTGCGCTGGCACTGGGGGGAACGGTGTTCCCCCCAGACCCCCTTTCTGTCTCGCTGCCGCTGGCACTGGGGGGAACGGTGTTCCCCCCAGACCCCCCTTCACTTTCGCTGCGCTGGCACTGGGGGGAACGGTGTTCCCCCCAGACCCCCTTTCTTTTTCGCTGCGCTGGCTTTCCGCTGCCGCGGGGCCTTATCCGCTAGCGCGGGGCTGTTTTCCGCTGCCGCGGGGCCTCTTCGCTACGCGAAGACAGTTTCTGCGAGTTTCTGTGGTTCATGGCAAGTTCATGGTTTATTGAATTAAAACATACATATCATAGAAGAAGTACAAATTAATCTATTGTCTACCAAATACCGTGGGACGGGTGCCTCTTTTGCTTGCTTTGTTTCTCGAAAGGGGCGGGAGCGTTGTTGAGCAATATCGGAGCGGGTGGGTCATCCGACATCTGTATTTCGTGTTCGGCGAGCCGTGATCCGAGACTGGACCCGTCTAAAAAGTGTCGTATCTCAGCGCGCGGTACACCGAAGTCGAGGAGGGCATGAAGAGCATCAGCAAGTTTCTGTTCCGCCGCTTCGGCCTGAGAGAGTCCAACGAAACACGCGGGAATATACCGGATGGAGAAGAAAGATCCACCGGGGACGATAGTGAGGGTGGGGAGCGAGGAGAATCAAAGTGAGGCAGGAATAACGGCTGTGTAGGCGATTCGGGCTGTGGCTGCGCGGAGGTAAAGGGAAAAGGCAACGAAACATCTCCGGGCAAATTCTCCACGATCGCGCTGGAATCAAGTGCGATATCCCAGACAAAACTCGGTGATCCGCGTCCGACATCCGGCATTGGGGAATCAAGATCCGAATCTGCTGAAACGGAATGGGAGGAATCGGTGGGTGAGTGCGGAAGGGGACCTGTCGAAGAGACCGGTGTGGATAAAATTGGGCTGGTTAGATCACCGGTTGGTTCGTTTGTCTGGAACGAATGATCGCCCTCTTCCGACACCTCGAGACACTTACCAAACCCTTCCATCTCCTCATACTCTGCGGAATCTGGAGCATCATCATCCTCTTCTGCATCGTCGTCGTCGTCCTCCATTTGCGCCATCAGACTCTCCTCAACCTCCTCGGACCATTGTGCTGGATCGTCTCCATTGGTCGCTGGAGCCGGCAGAGCCGTACTGAGAACAGATGTGAGCCACAGTTTTGCTGCTTCCGTCAGTTGTGCGCGTGTAGCAGTAGGTGAAACCGGATCCGTGAGTGGGATGCGAGACGATGTGGGGTGGGAAATTGGTGCGGCAACGGCAACGGAAGGCGAGGATAGCGTTATGGGCACGCGACGTGAACGCGGAATGACGGTGGCGTTGGGTTTCGGTGCGACTGTTCGCATATTATTGCGGTACACCTTCTGCTCCCGCCTCTCTGCCCATCTTTCCAACAACTCCGGCAGGACCTTCGTGATGACAATCAAAATCCAGAAATCAATGCGCGGTAGACGGCCGGAATGCATGTAAGGAGCAAAGTAGACACCCTTGAGCCGTCCATTGAAGGACTCGAGGTGGTTCGTCGTGCGAGCGATGATGGAGAGAGGGACACCCATCTTCTTCGCCGCTTCCTCGGCACCAGCAGGCGACCATGATTTCCAAAAGTCACGGACTTTCAGATACCCCTGCAGGTAAGCCAAAAAAGCGAGAGCACCTTTGCTCTGATCCTTCAACGTCGAACTGCAGTTACGAGCCTTTGCAATGTTCTTGAAATGCTGCACCTGCGAATTGAACTCGCTGATCGCAACGTCGTAATCTGATATCTCCTTGAGAAGTCGCATGAGAAATTTCGCGAGATGTTGCCGCACAGATTGGCGGTCGGGGCCCTTCTTTATAACGCGGAGGTATCGGTTCAGGCCGTTGCGCCAAGCTTGCCAGATGTGGAACAGGCAAAGGAGGAGGATGATGGCGGACCAATTTGCGCGAAGGCCGTGGCGTTCACGGGGATCGTTATCCGTGCTCCCAACCGTCGGATCGAACGCCTCTCCAGCATCATTCACGCCCATACCTTCCTTCCACAGTCGCAGCTGCTCCTCGAGAAGGAGTTTGTCGTAGTCCGCGTGGACAGCCTTCGTTTTTTGCTTCGCAGTGAACAACATGAGGGCGACGGGTAGGCCCTTGTTTTCGTCGTCTATTACCATCATGATAGCCAACAGCGCACGTCCGTTGCAGACACCGAAGGTCAAATCCATGAGCATCTGCTTTTTGTGACCGAATTTCCAGGCGAGTAACTTTTGCTCGGGGGTCATCAAGATTATACTGAAACGCTCAGTTTTGCCGGGAATGAAAGGGGAATAAGCGATGCAAGCAGCGGAGAGACGAGGATCAGGGGGGCAGGGTTTTTCTTCATTGAACCATAAATGGATATTGTCTTGAGCTGCCGTGCGTTGCGAAATACCGGACTCGTTAGCGACGGTGCGGTACAAGGACGTCGATTCGAAGTCGGAGAGAACATATCGGTGAGAGCCGTCGCCTACTGCCATTCCCCAGCGTGTGTGGGCCCATTCTCGGCAGTGCTGTCGAACTTGTGGGAGGGGAATTCTTTTGCGTAACAGGGAGAGTGCGTATTGGCGGAGGTCGGGGTGTAGCGGAATGCGCGGAGTTCGGAGCATCTCATCAGTGTCGAGACGAGCCGCTGAATGAGTGAAGTCGCCAATCACTTCGTCTATCGTGAGAAGGACGTTTTCTGACGCGGGTCAGCCTTAGGTGGTGATTACTGGGGAAAAAATGGGACACACTGGATAGATCATCGTTCTGACCATGCAGAGTTGTAGTAATCCGAAACCAGCAGCCGCAGTCAACATTCTCCCAGGGCATCTGTCTTTTCTTCGAAGCATGGCGGCCATCTGCGTGATCGGTGCCGCACTGGCACTGGTAGATCGCTCGGTAACGGGTGAAGATTGTGGTTTTGTCCTTGGATTTCGAAGGGACACTGTTGCTGGTAACAATAGCAAGTTTAGAACGAACGTCGCGCTCCACTTCGTTGGGCAAATGTAGTCCGAAATCTGTCACCACTTGAAACGCACGGTCTGAATTTGGATGATTGAGATCTGGGTCTGCCGGCAGCTTAATGAAGGTCACCTTGATCCGCGGGACTGTTGCTGAAGCGCATGGAGTCTATACCGACGTGCTTGATATGATGAAGGGCTGCTGTACGCGCCGCGTCTGTCATGCGAAGTTTCTTGAGGATGCTTTCAGGGTCGAGTTTCCTTTCCGTAAGAGCGGGAACTTTGGCAATGAGACTAGCTATTGAGTTCGGAGGGCCTGCCATAGCCGTAGGAGATGCAGCTGAGCCAGTAGGCCGGAGGGAAGAAGAAAGACGCGTCGACGCGACGCGCTTGGGCGGTGACGTCAGAGATCTGGCAAATCACGTGACGTCACGCGTCACAAAGTTCGAGGCGCGAGTTTGATTTCCGACGAACGGTCCGACGGATAGTAGACACCATCAAAAGAACCTCGCCATATCCCTACGAACGCCATGATCACCAGCGCAATCTTCTCGAGCATGTCCGTCTCCAGTTGGCATCAATCAATCAGCGTGGTGTGCAGACCTACGGTCTGTAGGTATCAACGGGCATGATGCATGAGCCTGGAGAACAGTTAGTTTGGGAAGAAGCTGGAGCAAATAGCTGACTTGTGCCCCAAATCATCCCATTCTCGCCAATCACCCGAATGCTAATCCTTCCATGGATCCTTGGGTCAGTTTACTAGACGAGTGTGTATGAGTAAATTATCTCAATGCGGATCCTTCCCCTTGGATTGGTTTATCCAGGGGAACTGTCCATTCCGACGTCGCTGCACGGGGACCCGCTACACTTCCCCTCAGGAATGTCCCTATTAGCTCAGTGGTAGATCGCAGAACGAGCCTAAGCAAGTATTGGTCATTCCGACGTCGCTGCACGGGGACCCGCTACACTTCCCGCATTTAAATAGGAGACTGTGGCGGTCCAACGGGAAGAGAGGTGTCGGGGATCTCTGGAAATTGAGATGTCGTGTGAGGGGGACGGAAACGGGTAAAAATATGGTTGATGGCAGATTTATTCATGGGGCGGAGGTCCAAAGAAACAAAAAGTGCCCGCTAGCCGGATTGAACGACTGACCTCATCATGGACTCCGTATTATACGAGTGACGCGCTCTCCCACTGAGCTAAGAGGGCATTTTTAACCTCCCAGGCGTCGTAGACGCACGCGTCCTGCACTCGACAGCATCGGTTCGGAGAGAAAAGTTCTCTCGTTCTACGCTCTCCCAAACTCAAAGAGCCGCCAACTTGCTCGCGGTCGTCCCCATCTGGACAATCCAACCCAAGGATCCGTGGGATGGATTCAGGGGAGGGGTCATCAATTCCCAACATCACAATTCCGGTTAACCCCAAAGCCAAATAACAAACTGACCCGAGGATCCATGGGCCTCCTGGCTTGAGCAGAGATAAATCCAGCCGACCGCTTTGATCCAACTCAGCAGCCAAATTGTTGCTGCAGTGTAGCCAGATGAAGCCTTTCAACAGCTAAAGCGCCGGTGGGTCAAATCTTTCTTCCGTACTCATCTTTGCCGTCAAGCCGCTGATCCGTGTCATCTCGGGATGTTTGAAGGACCAGAAAGATCGCGGGAGTCGGCGCATGGACTCTGTAGGAACGGTTAAACCGATGGACCTATTTTACGAGCAAGGAGCTCGTTGCTTCTATTCTGAGTCTGCACCATTATATTGTCGACGTGGAACAGTGTGCTCCTGTCACCGAAACGTCACCAACTCACAGCTGGCGCGTTACCTACGCTTCACTTCATCAATAGTATCCCTCCCTACCGGCAGACGACCATTGAATGTGCTCATGTCATCCTCATCCACAAACTCACTGCTTTTGTTCAACACCGTTTTGACCGGATCACGGCGACCTTTCGTTTCTGGCGACGATTGCACGGCATACCTGTGTTCCCCCACATTAAGCGTAAAGTCCCAGCGATGCGCCCACACAGTGTCTGGAAACGAGCGGACTTGTTGGTTGTCGAAAGCAGCTGATCAGCGGTCGTCGTGGCGGTATAAATTAGGCGAGCTTGCGTTTGTCCGCCGTTGAATCCAAGTTGAACCGACAACGCTCAGACATGAAGCAGAAAAAAATGATTACCAAGATGCTATTATGATTATGTATGATAGTCTAGGTTCGTGCAACTGGCATTCAATCAATCGATCTTGTGCCCGCATTGGAGGAGGACTGTGGCCACCACACAAGTCTCCACCAGCCCGGCCTTGACAACGGTCGGAGTGAGCTCTAGTGAGACCGTGCCGTCTTCGCCGCGAGCTATTCGAGCAAGCAGCTCAGCATTCGGAGTTCCAGCGGGGTAAAGCTGCCAGCGCGGGCTTAGCGACACACTCTGCATGATTGAAAGTTCGCGGGACTTACACATATCGTGCTCTTTTGCGGTGCCCATATGTACTGCTGACCATTTACTTTCATGATGCGATGGCTAGAGTGGAGGAGACCACATTAGATATATGCAGCCTTGATGGGGTTGGTCTAAAACTGACCTCGCATCAGCCGATAGAGGTAGCCAGTCGGAAACACGTTGTTTCGAAAACACATTCCGAATCTCTGCCAATGGACGCTCCTTCCATTCTATGAGTGCGACGGTCTTTCCATCAGGATTCTTAACGGCAGTGTAGCCAGGCATAGATGGATCTGTCGTGACTTTGAAGTACGGAAATGTGTTCTGGCCAACGACAGTGCAGTTAAGAATGCTGGGCTTGAAGACGGTGAAGTAGAAGATGACCAGATTGGACGCGGTGGGGTCAGCAGCGAAAGGGAGCGCGCCATGCACTGAGGGTACCCCGGGTACCGCTCGTCTGACGTTTGCATTTGACCAAGAAGCGTAGGGATTAACGTGGGAGGACATTTATGAGTGTGGGCGATGGCTGCCAGTATATCCAACCACCCCGAGTACTTATACGTACCCAATGTAGACGTGAGTCTCTCCGTCCATTCGAAGCATGAAGCGGTGATCCGTTTTCCTGGCGCTCTGCCGTTGGTGTTCGAGGTGCAATACAGAAAGCCCAGAGAGGTGATGCCGGAGTTCAACTGAGGAAGTGATCCGGTCAAAATATCTGTACGACTTCGCGACCAAGTGGGAAGTGAGATGGGCTGGGTGATACACGGACGTCGCGTAATACTGAAACCGGCCCGATATAGTCACTTCCTCTGGCGAGACTCCCTGTCGAGAGACAGCGAGGAAGTGGGGCAACCGTCGGAGTGTTCCTCGCTTCTACGCAACGGGGCGGAACGCGGACAAGAGGAGAGGTAGAGATCGGCGACCGCGCGCCAGCAATATGCAGTGAGTCAAAGCTGCGCAGAGAAAAATAGAGGAGCCATAATTGCGACATCGGACGGGTGAAATATAATCGTACAGTAAGGCGCTAAACGCGCTCTGGAAGCAGCAATTCAGTTCAACGTTAGGAATCACTCGCCTAGAGAAATGAGTCCGGGTGCGCCCCGTTAAGACCGATGGCCCATCCGTCGCGCATTCTACCAGATCGAAACAACGTTCCGAGTTCGTCGAGGCTGTTTCCAGCTTGGTGTACACCGTTGATCAAAGCCCGAGCATAGCCGCTGCGACAACTTCCAGATTTTCGTCGGATGGATTTGTGCGGATCCGGATGTGGGAGGATCCGCTTTACGTATTTTGGATGAAGGAGGAGATCATAATGTTGAATCTGATAAATCTGCTAATTTCAAGAGAGGTGCCGCGGGGCGAGGCTGACGCGGTCGGGCAATAGATATTCACGGAGCCTGATGGTGAACTTTCATGCGAACCAAACTCTGCGATCAACCAACCTCGCGAGATTCGAGAGTTGAATTGGAGGGGGCTGACATATTGCTTCATAAGCTTCTTGCACCGCATAGTCAGCCCACAGCCAGCGCCCGAAATCCCCTTAACCAGTGCGTGTAGAGGGAAAGACGTGTAAGCATATAGGGCAGGAAAGACAAGCGCTTACATTGTCCCGCGCTGCTCACGGCGGGAGATTGCGAGACTTGAACAGGTCGTGAGTCAGAGAATGAATGAAAACGATCCCAAGTTTAGTAATGCGGAGTCCTCCAATAGACTTCCCGTAGAATATCCTATTATTCCCTGCCACCGAGTTGTAGTTGTCTCTTGATTATCTGGGGTGAGGTAGAAGCATGAGGTTCGCCTGACAGGAAGCCAAAAACTGCACCAAAAAGAGATATGCGCGCAACGGTTTTGCCTTCGCTGTGTCATGTAATCACAATGAACTGTTCTCCGCCGAGGTGAAACTGGAGAGCTGGACCATATAGCAGACTGAAAATGAAAAGTTCAGCCACCCACGGAGCGAAACGGACACCAAACACCCTGACATATCATTTTGCATGTCTTCCCCATTCGTTCCTCTGTCAGCACTGTAACGGAGACTTGGGCGGACAAAATATGCAAGCAAGGGCGCACGATAAAGAATCGGGCGGGAGTTGGTTACCCGACGGGCTTCGCGGCACTGTTTGACGTTTGGCGAGTGGGCTCCGGCATGCGACGACCCAGGATCATAGTGTCCAAATTCACCACAGCCACATCCCTTGCCGCGGCGGATAGTCATGCAGCTAGCCTCTGCGCGCCTAACGTGAACGGGAACGGGACGCTTCTCTCTCAAAAAAAAGGCCCAGGTCGGACTTGGCAGTAATGTATTGTTCGACTCCGTAGTACTCGAAACGAGGGCGTCGAACCAGTTTCAAAAGGCGCCGACTACCATTATTAAGTTCCAGAATGTAAGCCTCCGAAAGCAGATACTCATCTGTCTGCGGCCCAAAATTCCCCGGTCTTTCGTGATGACGCCGTTGTCAGAGTATCACGGTGAGTAATCTATGTGTTGCAAGGAATTAGGTGCATACAAGTATCCCCAGCGGTGAATCTCTCTCACATGTCCTCAAAACCTGAGGAGGATAACAAAGTCGCTGTTAGCTGAGGCCCGATTGTACCCGAATGAAATGGTAGAGTGCCTGTGGCCGCCGGGAGTTACATTGCAGCTAGCAGGATCGCATCAGAAAACATAACGCCATGCTGACGAGCGGCATTAGTACTAGGATTGACGCGCACGGAGGTAATCAGATCGAACAAGGACCCACTATGTGTTGGGTTTTTTGTCATTTTGTTGTACCAGCGATTCCCTACGCGAGAGAGAAGATCCAAATAGGATATCTGGGGTGATGGACACGCACATGGCGTCGGATAATCGGACAAAGATTGGAACCGACACCTTAGACCCGTGGTGTTCGGGTCGATAGCTTGATAGGTTTCGTTGCAAATCACGCCGGATCGCAGGTAGCCTACCACGAGGACTCAGCGACGCTCAATAGATATGGAAGGAGACTCAGACATCCAACGACACTGAGACTCGTTACCTTTGACGATTCCAGCGGATATTGGGAATTTATAGGAGCAGAAACAGAAGCGGTACGGAGGTGAGGGGTGGAAGTTCCGAGCAAGCATGAGGGAGTGCAGCTTTTTGTGGTTTCCAGTGGTCCAAAAAGAAAACAAAAAAAGAACATCTGCCCTTTACGTTTCAGACGCGGAGTGCAGAGGTGACCTGCGTACGCACGCAGCCCTCGGGAGGTAGATGTCCCCCAATGATGACGACCGACGGTGTGGCTGCATCTCGGACTAAGGGACGGAGGCGGTGGGCCAGGTATCTGTATTGCTGGATTTGATAGTTATTTATTGACCTGGGGATAGAGGACAATCAATCCGTTCAAAATCTTGGAACTGCTTTCCCTGGTACACCGCTTACGATATACCGCGGCGCTGGCTAGGCGGCTTGTGTATGAAGTCTTCGTGGGTGGCTAGCTATAAGGGTTGCCAGCGCCGCGCCCTTGTGTCCTGGCCCAAGGTTCTGGGGAATGTCATCGGCTGTTCCGGCGTCTTCGAAACAAAATACGCAAAGAACAATAATAAACCGCACCTCAGGGCAGCGTAGAACGGAATAATTTGGTCTGCACCGCGTGGTTGCGCGCCGCCTCGAACCAGCGCTCGGGAGGTGGAGGCGGAATGCCTCGACATCCTGCCCCCAGACAGATGGAGAGGGATGGTCGGCGCAAGCACCCTTGGCGGGAGCGCAAGCGCAACACCTCCTTGATGCACGCGCGAAGGGATACGAAAAGCGCTTCATCTGCTTGATGAGTTCGTCCTCCGTGCCGAGCTTTTCGTCAAGCGCCACCTGTAATCTGGCGCGCGTCTCCAGATTGTCCTCCGGGTAGTGGATGGTCGCGCTAGTCGGACACGCTGAGCACATTGGTAGCAAGTGATCATGTGCGGCGTACCTCACCTTAGGGTTGTTTTTTGGGCCGACCAGCCCCATAGGTTCCCGCATTTGTCTGGTTCCGTGCAGTCTACTGAACGGACCGATGTGGTAGGATGTGGTCTCCTAAGGTTGGGGATTTGCACCGCAAGTCGGATGGAGATTCCTTGTAAGTAGTATGTACATTCACGGAGATCAAGCTCAGAATCGCACCACACCGTGGCGGGTTCATATATGAAGGATCTGTAATTAGAGATCAGCCTTCATATATGCAGACCTCTAATTAGAGATCTGGTTTCATATATGAACTCACAGATACTTCCATTTGGGGTAGGCGAGTGTTGGCAGTGAGCAAGAGGGTGTCGCCGCCGTCGACCACGACGACGACGAGGTTGCTGCTTTGGGTTGCTGACTAATATCCCAGATGGGAAAAAAAGATTTTATTCGCATTAAAAAAAACGTGATACAGCAGTACATCGCCGGCGACAAACAGCAGCGCAGCCGCGTAGCAGCCCCGCCTCGCGTGGTGGCATCGACGCGTCTGCATCAGCACCCACTACGGACGTGCTACTCGGCGCGCGCCAATGCTTCCATCCCCGCAGTGCCGTAGTCGTCTGCCCGCCGAATTGAGCGCACATGGGCCGATCGCACGGCCATGGAGTCTTCGCCTCCCCCCTGCGCGACCGGCTCGAATCATGCCTGACACCAGGCTCATCCCGCTCTCTCTCTGTCCCTGATAGGCATTAAAAAGCACCCACCTGGATCTGCCCGCCCAGTCTCCCGCCTCCACGCTCCGTATCGTCTCCGAAGCGACACGCGGCATTCGTACACCCCCTGCAATTCGCGCCGTGGCGGCGCTCGAAGCTGCTGAGGCAGCGCCGTCGCGCGCTCAATCGTGCCGCGGCGCAAGCCGCCGAGTGCGAACCGCCGTGCTGGCACCACACCACCCTCAACCGGGCGACTCATCGCGCGCAGCTCCTCGAGCGACTCCATCCGCCGCCCCATCGTCGCACACCCACCGTATGCCGCGTGGCGGCCGGGGTCAGCCAGATGGATGGCGAGGAGTGCCGCACATCCACCGCGGTGGTTGGGCTTACAGGAGCACCGGTACGCGCATGAAGCGTGCATGGAAACCGAGGCTGGCGCCCGTGCAAGGGGGTGGAGAGTGGCACCATCATGCGATGCGCAGCGGTGCTCCGAATACAGTCCACGTGTGGGCGGTGCGGCGTGCACCAGGGGCACCTGGGACGATGGAGGATGGTGTACGCACCGATGCAGGAGACAACACTGTTTTAAAAGAGGGGAAAACTACCATTAAGCTGCGACGCACCCAAGATCCAATGAAATCATGTTCCAAGACCCTTCAAAATCCCCCTTATGATGCCTCGGCCACGGCAGCACCGAAGTTCCCGGTGCTTGTGGCTGACGAAACCCGGATGTAGTGTCCACTGAGGTACACGTCTTGTGTCGACAACCAGCGGGCGGATGGTTTTCATAAGCCGAGAAGCGCGCGTGTTGCCTGCGGGGAGGGTATCAGAGAAGTCTTGGGTCGCTCGGGTAGGGGACGGAAGAGATACGCCCAAGGGACGTGAGGGAAGAGAACAAAGGTGACAGTTGATGTCTGATCAATTTGTGCTTGTCGGTGTCCCATCAAATTTAGCCACCAAAGTTCTACTCCCCCATAGCATGAATATCGCACCTGTTTTGAATCTGAACACAGGGGCACGTTCGGGACATGTAACCTATTCACTACGCGGTATCAGAATGCAGCCGGCGAGTGGTTGACTTTTAGCCACCAGTTCAATCCGTCAAAATCCAAGGTCTGGGAGTCGATTATGAGTGATTTAGCACCTCAGAACACAGAAAGGTCACTGTTAGTTCATTATTTAGCTGAAATTATGAGGTTCCGGGTACATTTTTTTCGAAGTTCACATTTTGACCAGTTACAACCTTAGAAGTGCAGACTCGTTAGCAATCCCAGACCTTGTTCCCTTCCCTCGCCAAATCGGACAAGAAAAAACTGTTCTGGAACTGTGATAGGGACTCTGAACCACCAGTTTGATACTTCTGGACTGACATCTGGGCACTTATCGTCCCGCAAATAGTGAAAGCTTCGCACTGTTTCATCAAGTTTGATCAGTTTTCGATGGTTTGCATACGGTCGCAGGAGTCAGCGCGTCGCTCGGGGGTATTTTTCTCGTCAAGAAATGCTCTTTGACTCTCCCCCTGCCCTGTTTCTAATTCGCACCGCTCGAAAAAGGAGAGCGGATGGAGAGACTGAAAACAGTGAAAAACCGGCATACCTGGGTTCAAAACAGTACGAGGGGGCAAGGGGGAGAGCAAACTAGGGAATATATTGGACAGAGGGGATACAGGTTGTGATACAGCCTGTGATATAAACAGGTAGGGGCTGTACGAAGGACTGTACGTGCAGCGGCGCGATGCGGGACAAACAAGCGCCCACGGCGCTTAGCCAGGCAGAAGGCATACGGGGTGCCAGGTCGCATATGTGCAGCATACACAGAGCAACAGTTTAAATGACGTCCTGCAGATAATACCCTACGAAAGTAGCGCCGAGAGGGAGGCGCGCGTGGATGCGGGGCAGGGTGGGTGTCGCCCGGTAATCACGCCGCTGCGGGGCCTGCAGCGCACGTAGCTACGCGCAAACACCCAGAAAATTGGCGGAGACACGCACAGCATGCAACCAACAGGTTCAGATTGAGCGCATCGGATTTGCAGGTGCTAGGGCCAGCCGGCGGCGGAATCGGGTGGAGCCGGTAAGCGCTGGAATTGGTACAGCGTGCCGCGCCAAACCATTCAGGCACCTCTAGTCGCTTCATATCAGTACACCTTACCGAGCAGTGAGGTAGCCCGAGGGGTGGGGGCAGCGCGGCGGGTGGGGCCAGACTGACGAGCCGGGTAGCGCGCCAAAACGCGTGCAGCGCGCAGCAGGGCACGCCAGGACATTTAAGTGGCACAGATGGAATCATATTGGTCTGTAGCACCGTAAGCTGCAGTAGCACTATTGTTCGGCGCAGCAGGGGCGGGGCAGGATTGAGGATGCGCCGTGCAGGCGGGGAGCTGAAACACGCATAGCGCTCGCCACAGGGGTGCCGGGGCAAATCGAGCGATACAGAGGGGTCGTATTGGTGCCTGCCGCTGTGCGCTGCGGTCGCGCCGGTGCAACGGGCAGCGGGGCGGAGCAAGGAGGGTGGTGAAGGCGGAGATCACAAAGAGGTTGCATCATAACAGCGGCAAACAATACGCGCATCAGCCAATTTCGGGCCGCCGCCCAACCACCACCACGCACCCCACACGCAGCGGACCGGCCAAATCTTTGGGAGATGAGGCCGATGAGTGTACACATCGTCCTCTTATCAGCATGAGCGAGCGCAGGCAGGCGGTAAAGTTGCCTAAAGGGGCAGAAGAGCGCCGCCCGCCCGACAGCGCCGCCGTGCATTGAGCGGAGCGACGCTCGGGTTTAAAGCCATATATGTGAGTACTTGTGAGCTCATATATGAAACCGCATCTCTAATTAGAGCTCTCCATATATGAAACCCCGTCTCTAATCAGAGACCGTTCATACATGAAAATAGCATTATCCGCTGAGAATC